>CM038678.1:375280114-375545421 GCA_021605205.1 Aegilops longissima | reverse complement strand
GAGATTGCGGGTTGGGGAGGACCTACTTACGGCTCCCAAGAACTTTTTACATGTGTGGCGGCTATTGTGACCTTTGAGCGAGCGATCGCGTGCACCGAGCGGCCGGCGCGCTCTCGGCCGCCGCTTCAATGCGGTGCGGTGAGAGGTCGTGTGCGCTCTGGCAAGGCATGAATCGCGGCAGTGACGTTTAGGCGGGGAAGCAGCGGGTGATGAAGAGGGTTCGGGTTGGTCGAGGGCGGCGTGGCAGCGGTCGGAGCGCCGCAAACAAGAGATGATGATGCGTTAATATTGCGCGTATATAATTAACAACATAAATAATGTGCCAGTTGGACAAAGTATGATTGGAGATGGAGATGGAAATGGAATTTTACGTAAACACGGATATGCATGTCTATGTCTATGTGTGTGTGCCGGCGACTCTCAACACAGAGCGGGGCGTGTTTTTGATCGAGTTTTCTTTCTTGGTACGTTAAAAATTGTCGCCGATTTTCGTTTCTTTTTTGGAGACGCATGTATTCTATTTAAAACCACTGCTATGGAGAGATTGTTTTACTCCATTATAGCCTCTTGTTTGATAGAGTTTCTCGCGTCTCGGTCTCTCACCCTCTCCATATCAAAACAAGATGACATTGTCCACACTATCTCTCTCCTCACCGGTGGTCACAGATCCGGCCGAATCCCGTCCGCTGCGGGAGGTGTGGAGGTGCAGCGTTGACGTTGTCGCCGTCGGCGATGGAGGAAGCCGATGCGCACCATCCTCTTGGAGCCGGCGCTGGTGTGGACGAAGGTCCTCCGCCCGCCTAAGCGACATATCGCCCACCTGAGGTATAACTTCTTGTACTGGTCCAGCTCCCGAGGTCGTTGCATGCGGATTTTCTTCTATGCGACTAATCCCCAGCTCCCCATGTATAGTACCTTGGGTTCGTCGGCTGGTCCAACATCACCTACTATTATAGAGGAAATGCCACTCGAAAAGTTGTCCTGATTTATGCCTCGGTGGAGGTACACATTTTGTTTTGACAAAAAGTACATGGTGGTTGTGCGGTCATTGTCCATATGCTCCTATTGCTGCTGCTAATCTAATACTATCACTGGTTAAATGAAGAAATGCTTTTTTTCTCGGGTATCCTGGTTTAGTTCCCATCAAGATAATCATGATGCTTCTGTTTGTTGGTGTACTTCTCATAATTCTTATTGACAATTGAGGATTCGTTGTTAATCTTGTAAAACAAAGTAACAACACTATATCCCTTTTTTATATTTTTGAGAACAGCGATGCGTATCTCCATACCCGGGCATGTCTTCCTCAATTTTAGTGGAACTGCACAAAATTGGATGGCCATTGTTGTTCCGCCTCCTTGTCCTCGCTACGTGGTTCTTCCTTCCTCGAGCTTGACTCTTGAGAAGAAACAGACCACGGTGAGGTTTGTCGAACTTCATAGGTGCCTCACCCAAACTTGATGCCAAATGGATGCATCACCATGATGACCTATCGATGCTCATGGTTAGCCTCATGGTTGCGTCATTTGGTGAAGCTGATCGATTTTCAATGAAAAACAAGTTGTCTTCCATCAGTGCTCTTTGCTTGTTACCCACAAGATGATATCCTTCGATTTCACCTTGGTTGCGTTGGAGCGGATGCGTCTTTCGTTGGTGCAATTTTATCACACAATTGGCTATGAACCAAATGTTTCCTCGAAGAAGGATCGGCGTTGGTACTAAGAGCATAAGTTTTGTATTGATTTCTAAGCCTTCTCACTTTGTCTCCAGCTCCCTGTAATTTTCTTTGTCCATCTATTAACTTTGATTAAAAAATGGTGTGGACTAAAACCCGGATGGGCGTAGTAGCCCTCCATTTTATTTACTCATATTAGATTTGGTGAAGTCAAACTTTGTAAGTTTGACCAAGTTTAGGCCGAACACAACAAACCATAATTATTAGAGAGATAAGCTTTACATACTCTCAAACCTTTATAATTGAAATTAAAATTCTTTATTTGTACACACTCTCACGTTTCGATAATTTGGCGCATGTGTGTTGTTCATAAGGAGGGTAGTGTCTGGGAATGAAGAACCCAGTGACACCGGGGCGTGGATCGTTAGTTCATCGAGGAGTAGTAGTAGTTTTTCTTCACTAGTACGTTAAATAAAGAGTTTCTTTTCGTACTTACACAATTTAAAATGATTGTTGAAGAATAAAGAAAACCACTCCACTATATATTAATCGTATACAGGTACTATATGGGCCAACTTCATTGACTTTAGTGCACTGCCTTTGGGTTTATGATAGGTGGGCCCAAAATGTGGTGGCCCATCATCATACAACCATGCGAATGCGGTCTTTATGGGACCTCGGTCAGTACTTTCATATATATAAGCTAGAGCCTCAGCAACTTGCTAGGGTTTACTTTCCATACTCTTGCCCTTTTCATATATATACACACGCTTGAGGCTCAGCGTTCCTTTGCTAGGGTTTGCTATATTCATTGTCTCTCACCTCTTCACCGATCTAAACAAGACTGCGTTGTGGCCTCTGTCTCTCTCACCCCCTCCAGAAAATGGCGAAGGCGTCAGGATCCGTCGCTTAGGGAAGGGAGGAGGTGCGGCATTCACTCTATCGCCTTGGCGAGGAAGCAATCAAGCTCTTGTGCGTTTTTCTCTTTCACCCAGCGCTTTGTCTTGGAAGACCACCGACCCTTCTTCCTCTGCTGCGTGCGTGGTGTGGCAGATCCGACCTCCGCCATACGCCTTCCACATCCCGAGCGACCCTAAGGTATAAGTATAAGTTTCTTTGAAACCGTCATTGGTCTAGCTGCATCTTGATCTTTTTCGATTCTGTAGTCGAATCTAGGTCTTGGTTCAAAGGAAGAAGGGTGCGGTGGGGTGGAGCATGAATCTAGATATGGTTCAATGAGGAAAGGAGGGAGGGAAATAGTATAGACTAGCTATCCAGCCGCTTTGTTGGTGAAAGGGAAAAAGGGGTAACCTAGTACACACATTTGTAAGGAACCCAACTCTTTGTTGAAAAGCAGGAAAAGCGGGGGTCGGGTAGTTTGTGCAGGACTAGATTTGCTGCCCTCACATCGAAAAAGTTTCAAAGAGAACAAATATGGGACCAGCAGATATGCTGCTGCTACATACTCTGCATCACCCATTTATACGTGTGGGCCTTTGCACATCTTTGGCATGTCCCATGTCCCATCCACATGATCATGCAGTGTGTTTTGAGATGTTGTGCTACTTGTATTGGTACTGTTTTAAATAAATGTTGAATTGAAGCTATTGTATTTTAAGCAATGCCACTAAATTAACTCTTGAACTATTTTAAGAGAATTTCTCATTAATATGAATCAATGCAACCGTTTAGAAATGCTCTGTCCTATACTTTGTTTTCCATCAAGATAAGGTAGATGCTTCTTTTTGTGGCTGCATGTTTCATCCTCCTTTATTGGCAATAATTGTTTCCTTTTTGCCTCTGTTAAATCAGGATATCTATTCAACTTGTTGCTATAGCAAACTTAAATGTCTCAGAGCAACTTTACTTGATTTGAGAATGCTTGCACAAAGCGAGATTGGATTTCCTATTTGTTGGCAGATTAAATGCGTGATGTTGTGTGCGTCATGACAGGTTGGTACTTTCCTTCATCCACATGATGTCATGCAGTGTGAGATGTTGTGCTACTTGTATTGGTACTGTTTTAAATAAATGTTGAATTGAAGCTATTGTATTGCTGTCTTTTCCCATTAAGTAGTGAACAAAATGGGACCAACCAGGACATTATGCTTGTTGCTTTGTTACAACAAACTGCATCACCTTTATAAGTAGATGGAAGCCCATGTTGTTGTTAGCCCTCTCCCTAGAACTGTTTATGCTTTTGTTAATCTAATGCTGCTGGTAAAATTAAATGCCACTCTAAATTAACTCACGAATCTTATTTCAAAACGCAACACTTGTTAGGGATTGGCGGGATTACCATTTTGGTGGCGCATGTTTCATCCTCCTTTATTGGCCAGTAATTGATTCCTTTTTGCCTCATTTAAAACAGGGATATCTATTCAACTTGTTGCTATTGCGACATTTGCTTCGCTTAATTTTGGTGGAATGCACAAAAGGGCAGTTTCCATATGTGTTGAGATCTCTTTCAGGTCTTCCTCACGAGTTGTTTCAAATCTTGGTCTTGAAAGGTCATTTGACTTTCCTCGGAATTAACTCACGAATCTTAGTTCAAAACTACAACACTTGTTAGGGATCGGATGGGAGTACCATTTACTGTAGGGATCGGCGGAGTACATGTTTAAAAGTATTGTTTAGATAATGTCTACTGTATTATATATCAGATTCTGAGTGTTTTACAAATGGTACTATCCTGCTTTGTAGTTCTTTCTACATGTTTAACAAGGTATTGTTAAGATAATGTCTCTCTTAAAATGAATCAGTCGCATTGTTTTAGGAATGATACTTTTACGCTTTGTGTTCTTTATACATGTTGAAACAAGGCATTGTTAAGATAATGTCTCGATTAATATGAATGAATCACATTGATTGAAAATTGCTACTCTCACCTTTGTTTCCCATTAAGATAAGGTAGATCGGTAGATGTTTTTCTTACAGGGTACAAGTCATCAACCGTTATTTCTGTTGTTTCCCTTATACCTTTTGTTGCTTACAGGGATATCAAAATTAAAGCTCGGTTTTATTCCGACTTTGATTTTTAGTTGAAGCTACACAAAAAGAGCCAATTTGTCTAAAACGAAACTGCTGCATTAATTAGTCCGGTTGAATGCTTACCACTTTCTGGAAAGAAAGAAATCCTTTATTTGCACTACACTACACAAGGAATGATCGAGAAGCTTTACTGAGTATTAGTAGAGCTAGTGACATGACTGAAAGTGCGCGCGAGCATGGAAACTCTACAGCAGCATTGGGCGCCTTTGGGCAAAAAGTGCCCAAACAAGTCTGAGGAAGCCCGGGCGGGACTCCCAAATCTGTCAATTTCATCCTAAGCAACAATGATGGGGCATCTGGGTATGGTAATCTGTTTGCCATACTTTTAGTTTGTTAATCCAGCGATTGGTGGGTTGACACTTGGGCCAATATTCATGTGTCTTCTTTGTGTCTTTGTTTTCTTCGACATATAAATACAATATCCACGAGGTGCTCGACTTGATTTTAGTGGAACTGCACAAAATGTCGAGATGGTTTGTGTCCTCCATAATACTTCATCATGCACAATACATCGAATGGTTCTCTAATCATTCGTCGTCACCTTGAGCCATCGGACTATATGTTTGAATGGTGCTGCGGCGTCGGCCATTAAGAAGGGTGAGAAGAAAGACAATAAGAGAGATGGCTGCTTTACTTGTGGTTCGGAGGAACACTTTGGCCAAACAAGTGCCCAAACAAGTACCAAGAAGCAGGCGGGACTCCAAGTCTGTCAATGTCCTCTAAGCAACAATGATGGGGCATACGGGTATGGTAATCCTGCTTCCGTACTTTCGGTTTGTGAGTCCACCGATTGGTGGGTTGTACTTCAGGGCCAATATTCATGTGTGTGTGCTGGTGTCTTTGTTTCCGGCAGCATATAAATCCCCGAAATCCACAGGGATGCTCAACTTGATTTTAGTGGAACTGCACAAAATGTTCAGATGGATTCGTGTCCTCCATAATACTTCACATCATCATACAATACATGAATGGTTCTCTAATCATTCGTCGTCACATAGAGCCACGGACTGTCGGATGACAAGCTGATGACAAACCACCCCGTTCCACAATCATAGGCATTACATATTTTGAATGGGAAAAGCTTGTCAAAGTTGACATTAGTTTAATATATTGGAATTGGAAAACCTTGTCAATTTTGCTCATTGATGTTAGCGAGAAGACATGCATTTGATATTTTTTGAGTGGGGCGCCCTTTGCTGTGAGCAAGCGTCGATCGTTTTTCCTATTCACTGTCTTTAGATTCGGAGTAAATATTTACTCTGGTGAGATGCATAGTCACATGAATGTTGACTTATGTAAGATATTTTAAGAGTTTGTTACGAATATTGTCTATGTAATATGGGGCCTTGTGTTTGATTGCAAAGTTGAGCTTGGAATGTTGTGGCATGCGGCATCACGAGCTGTTCACCGTGCCTCCTGAGAATAATTCGTATTGTTTTGCATGTCGATCTAATGCATTGATTTGCTATTGAGGAAGATCATCCTCTTACATTGTTTCCATGCTTAAAGTTCATCGTCTTATGTTTCATTCATAGCCTATGTGACAAGTCGGGTAGGTTAGGCGTGAAACCATATGATCTTCCGACCAACTCATCATCTTGAGGCGTGATTGGATCGCCGTTTCCCAACCAAAACTTAAAGTAAAACTGACCTTGTAAATAAAGCAGATGGTCTCGAGGCGAAGCGCTTGGTTTGAGTCGATTTGACTAGTAATATATACGGTCTCTCAAATTACCGCGTAACCGCGGTTTTACTTACAAACCTCGAGCCCTCGGATTTTCATTCTTTGTATTTTCGCATTGTTTCCGATGGCGAGTAAATTACACTTGTATCTTAATACATGTGTGAAATAAACGAGCTCCCAAAGCGGCAGCCCTTACCGTTTCATACCGTCTCGGTCTCGAAGGTGCTCATAGGTGTCCGATGATCACTGGCTTCCCGAATGAAGCGGCCAGGCGGCCCCATGTCGAGACCATTCGTAGGGCCGGGGAGGCCCTCTTCATCAAATCCTTGAGTTGTTCTCGCCGTGGCGCCGAGCATGAATTAACATGGTCAATGAACATGAGTTGAAAGGGAGATGACTTTATTTTGCTTGGATGACGGTAGGGACCCACTAGGGCCATAGCAAATGCGTCACATAAGTGCCTCCTTATTATGTACAACTATATTTTTTGCTTCCTCCTGGTTTCACGACATCACGGTCCACACCATTGTCAACCTCGTAGTCAATATAAGCAGAGAATTGCACAAGGTGCGGCCGACAAGTGGGACCAAGCAGCTCGGTGATGTTGTGTTTTTGAGAGCGTGAGCACCTTGCAGAGTTTTTTCTTGGCGATGTTTTTCGTTGTTGTTTAGAAGAGCGCAGGTGATAGCTGGCGGGCTGTGGCCCACGTCTAGCCGAGACGATATCCGCCCAGATATTAATTTTTTCAAGATGAAAATAAGCTAGCCCAGCTATCGTTTTTGAGGAATACCCGAGGCAAAGTCAACTTGTTATTCTCCGCCCATTGTGCAAATCTTTCCTAGGAGAGATGCATTAGGCTTAACAGGGAAATGGGCTTTAAAAATAATAAATGGGATGTAATTATAAAAACTGAAGCAATAACTATAAAAAATGCACCAAGCACGGAATTAGTTTGTAAAATATTATTTATGGATTTTGAAAATCTTAATTTTAATTGTTGCGCGCGCAATGTTTCGTTAGATTTTTACGTAATACAAGCTTATATTTAATCTGACTAGAAATTTGGGATAAAATATTTTGGATCCCATCAAAATGTAGAATTTTTATTGAATTCTGTCTTGAGCGGTTGGTTGAAATTGTTAATAGATTGAAAATGGGTTGTACTTTTAACAAAGCTGTAAATGGGCTGTAGTAAATTCCATTAGAATTCAAAAATGGCTTGTACATTCTTACAAATTGCAAATAGGCTATAAGTTCCTCCACACACTTGTGTGGGCCTACTAAGTTGATCGTCCCATAAAAAAGAAGTTGTAGCAGTGTACAAGGCTTTGTCAACTTATTATAGTCAACCTGCAGTTCTAGCAGTAGTGGCCGTTGGATGTCCAACCAACGGATGTCGTGCTTCTTCTTCAATCTCAGATATTTTAGCTTCACCTGCCCAAAAAATGGATTCCTCCCCCTGACATTTGGGGCGCACCGTTTCGGAAGCTGACCTGTGGGCCTACTAAGTTGGCCGCGTACCAAGGGCTTTGTCAACTTAGTCAATATGAAACGATTCTAGTTCTGCGGTGACCATCGATGTCCATCCAGCGGCGTAGTGCTTCTTCAACCTTGGTCTTCTTGCTCCAGGCCGCCCAAAAGGCCTTGGTGGGTGCCCAGCGTACTCCACTGCCTCCCGTGGCGGCTGTGATGCCACATGGAGCCTTACGCCCCTACTACTCCCCTTTGCTGGCGGGGCCATCCCTCTATTCTCCCACACCCCTGTTATTCATGACGTGGCAGCCTCAAACCGTGGCAGAACGGTGAACCCTCATACTACTCTCCGTGGGCTTCCCTGTCGCGTCTTCCCTGCTCGCGTCGTCCCTTCCTAGGCCTACGCCGTCGTCCACCGCCGCTGGTGCTCTCGGTTGGCGTGGTCAACATGGTCAGGAGCGGCTTCCATCGGACGTGGATTATGCGTGGAGAAGGCTGACAGAAGCTGGGTCCACAGCAACAACAAGAGTGCCCGGACGGGCCACCACCATTCCACGAAAAAGCGTTTGCCCCTGACGGGTGGCATCCACCAAAACAGAACCCACAGTATTGTGGCGCCCCCGCTGTCAGCTCGGACCCACCGGAAGTGCCTCCTTATTCACATAAAAAGAATACTCCCCCTCTTTGGTTGGGACCCACCTTGGCGGGAGGCTGACTTGTGGGCCTACTAAGTTGGCCAGGGGACGAGTGCTTTGTCAACTTAGTCAATTTAAACGATTCTAGCTCCGATGACCGTCGATGTCCATCCAACCTTCCCGTGGTACTTCTTCAACCTCTGGTCTTGTTGCTCCGGCCGCAAAGCTGGCGCGGTCGTGCCGCATGCTCCACTGCCTCCGTGGCGGGCTGTCTTCCTGGAGCCTCACCGCCCCTACTATTTCCACCGCTGGCGGACCTGTGGTGGCGGTAGCCTCACACATGACAAACGGTGAACCCTCGTACTCCTCTCTCTTGAGCTTCCCTTTGCAGCGTCTTCCCCCGGCTCCGTGTCATCCCTTCCCTAGGCCTGGCCGTCGTCCACCCATACAATTGCTCTCGGCGTGGTGTGGTGGCGTGGTCGAGAGCGACTTCCATCGAAAAATCTTGTCATGGATAAGCGAAATTCTGGGTCTGACCGGCGCAAGGAAGTGCCTCCTTGTTCAGGCAAAATAATTATTCCTCCACACGGTAGGGGACCCACAGACGGGCCCATATTTCATGAAAAAACATTTCCCCACGACTGCTGGGACCCACAGGTACATCTTGAGCATGGAAGTGCGTCGGGCAAAAAACAAGAAAACGATTAAGCCCCACATTGCTTTGGGACCCCACATCTACATCTTGAGCAAGGAAGTGCACGATAGTGGGACCCACGGTCGAAGCGTACGTACCGTTGTCATTCTGATCGCGAATGTATACGTGCATCTTTAGTCGATGTAAGAAGCGCTACGATGTAGCGTGAAGTAAGCGGCGTATATGTACACGTCATTACTGTAACCCGGGGGTGCAAGAAAATGCGTCGACCCGCATACATACATCTGGTGAGGTCTCGAATGCCTACTTTCTCGCGCATACGTCTGCGCCAGGGGCTCGTGTACATGGCTGGGTCGAGCGGAGAAACAACATCGTAAATGCGTGTTCATAGAGGAGCCAACCGGCAGGTCGAGCGGAATCGTCATCGTGTTCATCGGGAGGGCTTGGGCAGCCGTTAACCCGATGGAAAGGAGGCCCGACATCTGCGCGAAACGGAGAAGCGGCCTTGTGTTCGTCGAACCCGCGTTGAAGCAGGATCCTATTCGCCGGGAGAGGTGCAGCGTGCCGCCAAAAAGCGGAGAAGCGGACCTCCCTACGGTGAAAGCGAAGTCTCTGTTGATCGGGAGGAGTGTGGCGTGCCGCCAAAATGGAAAAGCAGACTTGTGTTGGGCGCTTCTGATCGAAAGCGGGTGTCTGTTCGCCGGGAGGGTGTGGCATACACAAAACAGGACTCCACGGATACATGTTCATATCCACGTCGACCCCTCCAGCCTCCACGGACTCATTTCATCCAACGTCGACCTCCTCCAGCCTCCACATGACTTTTCATCCACGAGCTCCCTATTCATCCGACCTCCACGCGCTTCTCCACGAGTCTTTATTCAACCAGCCCCTCCCACGGGCTCTGTTCAACCACCCCTCCCTTTGGGTGGTCACATTCATCCTGCCCTCCATGAGGTCTGTTCATTCAGCCCCAACTTATTTCGAGCGATCGGGGTCCTGTTCATCCACCCCAGAACTGTTCATCAAACCCCCCTGTAGCATACTTTGTTCATCCGAGCCGGCATCGATCGGCTTGATTAGCGGCGTAGCGAATGAACGCTCAATTGGGTTCAGTTAACGGCCATCGATCGATCATACTAGTTGATGTACCCGTAGCCTTTAGATTACAATCTTTCGGGTTCGATTAGAGCCCAGCGCCTGGCTTCAAGGGTTGATTGGAGCCCATGCGCCTCGCTTCGCAGCGGCGTCGTCTGAGAAAGCAGCGCATCGCTTCATTTGGAAACCACCGCCGTAACGGGGACTCCCACGATATTTTCTGCGCCCTTGCTTCTACGGTTTTTTTCGTCATGGGCCAGCCCAAGAATGTCATCTGCTGCGTCTCCGGCCCGCCCGGCGAAAAACCCATTCTGTCATGTTTTTTCATAGAAGTAGGACACCACCACATCTATGATGATACAGTTTTTGTCACAACTATGCGTCATAGAAGTGTCATAAGTATGATAGAAAAGATTTTTGTTAGGCCGAATGTCACGGATGTGTCTTTTTTGTAGTGTTTGTCATCTCCATAAGCGAAACATATCCTTAGTCCTTTTCGGTATTTCGGGATGTTCTTGACCGCTATCCGGTGATCCACTCCTGGATTACTTTGGTACCTCCTGCTAAACTTATAGCAAAGGCACACATCAGGTGCAGTACACAGCATTTCATACATGATAAAACCTATGGCTGAGGCATAGGGAATGACTTCCATTTTCTCTCTATCTTACGCAGTAGATTGGGCATTGGAGTCTAACTCAATTCCACACCTTGTAACACGAGGCAAGAACCCTTTGCTTGGTGGTCAATTTTGAACTTCTTCAAAACTTTATCAAGGTATGTAGCTTTGTGAAAGTCAATTAAAGCGTCTTGATCTACCTCTATAGATTTGGTGCCCAATATATAAGCGGCTTCACGAGGTCTTTCATTGAAAAATTCTTATTCAAGTATCCTTTTATGCTATTCAGAAATTTTGTATTATTCCCAATCAATGTCGCCATCCACATATAATATTAGAAATGCTCTGAGCTCCCCTCACTTTCTTATAAATCTGAGCTTCTCCTAAAGTGCTGTATTAAACCATATCTTTGATCACACTATCAAGCATATATTCTAACTCGAGATGCTTGCACCGTCCATAAATGGATGGCGGGCTTGCACACTTATTAGCACCTTTAGGATCAACAAAACCTTCTGGTTGCATCATATACAACTCTTCTTTAAGAAATCCATTAAAGAATGCAGTTTTGACATCCATTTGCCAAATTTCATAATCATAAAATCGCCAATTGCTAACATGATTCAGACGAGACTTAAGCATCGCTCTACGGTGAGAAGGTCTCATCGTAGTCAACTTCTTGAACTTCTGAAAACCTTTACGCCAACAAGTCGAGCTTTGTGAGGCAGTAACATTACTGTCAATGTCAGTCTTCTTCTTGAAGATCCATTTATTCCCTATGGCTTGCCGATCATGGACAAGTCAACCCAGAATCCACACTTTGTTCTCATACATGGATCCCATCCAGATTTCATGGCCTCAAGCCATTTTGCGAGAATCTGGAGCTCATCACGCCCTCCTCATAGTTAAATAGGTTCATCGTGGTCTAGTCACCGACTTCCGAACAGGATTACCATACCACTCTACTGGTGAGGACCGTACTCTGGTTGACCAACGAGGTTTGGTAGTAACTTGATCCGAAGTTTCATGAGTCATCATCATTAACTTCCTTACTAATTGGTGTCGCATCCAGGGACTGATTTCTATGATGAACCATTTTCCAATTAGGAAAGGTACAACTACCTCATCAAGTTCTACTTTCCTCCCTCACTTCTTTCGAGAGAAACTCCTTCTCTAGAAAGGATCCATTAATAGCAACAAAAGTCTTGCCTTTATATCTGTGATAGAAGTTGTACCCATGATTTCTTTTGGGCATCCTGTGAAGAGCACTTCTCCGATTTGGTTCGAGCTTGTCGAGGTTGAAGCTTTTTCACATAAACATCGTAGCCCCAAACTTAAGAAAGCGACAACTTAAGTTTCTTGCCAAGCCACGAGTTCATATGGTGTCGTCTCAGCAGTTTAGATGGTTCCCTATTTAACGTGAATGTAGTTGTCTCTAAAGCATGACCCCAAAGCGATAGTGAGTAAATTGGTAAGAGACATCATAGGTTACGCACCATATCTAATAAAGAAATGCAATTCTGACGTTCGGACACACCATTCTGTTGTGGTGTTCGGTGGCGTGAGTTGTGAAACTATTCCACGTTGTTTCAAATGAAGAACAAACTCGTAACTCAAATATTCACCTCAGCGATCGAGATCGTAGAAACTTTATTTTCTTATTACGATGATTTTCCACTTCACTCTGAAATTCTTTGAACTTTTCAAATGTTTCAGACTTATATTTCATTAAGTAGATATACCCATATCTGCTCAAATCATCTGTGAAGGTTAGAAAATAATGATACCGCCTCTGAGCCTCAACACTCATCGGACTGCATACATCGGTATGTATTATTTCCAATCGATCGTTGCTCGCTCCATTGTTAGAATAGAGACTTAGTCATCTTGCCCATGAGGCATGGTTCACAAGAATCAAGTGATTCATAATCAAGTGATTCCAAAAGCCCATCAACATGGAGTTTCTTCATCGCTTTACACCAATATGACCTAAGCTGATTACCACAAATAAGTTGCACTATCATTATTAACATTGCATATTTTGGCTTCAATATTATGAATATATGTATCACTATGATCGTGATTCAACAAAATAGACCACTCATCAAAGTTGCATGACCATAGAAGATATTACTAATATAAATAGAACAATAATTATTCTACTGATTTAAATGAATAACCGTCTAGCATCAAACCACGATCGGATATAATGTTCATGTCTCAACATTGGCACCAAATAACAATTATTCAGGTCTAAAACTAATCCACGAAGGTAGATGTTGAGGTAAGCGTGCCAATAAGCGATCACATAAACCTTGGAACCATTTTGGCCTTTATCGTCACCTCGTCCTTAGCCAATCTTCGTTTAATCTGTAGCCCCTGTTTTGAGTTGCAAATATGAAACATGCAGGCTAGTATCAAATACCGGGCGCTACTACGAGCATTAGTAAAGTTACACATCAATAACATGTATATCAAATATACCTTTCACTTTGCCATCCTTCTTATCCGCCAAATACTTGAGGCGATTACGCTTCAGTGACCAGTCCCTTTGTAGTAGAAACACTCGATTTGAGGCTTAGGTCAGGACTTGGGCTTCTTCCGGGAGTAACAACTTGCTTGCTATTCTTCTTGAAGTTCCCCTTCTTCCCTTTGCCCTTTTTCTTGAAAAACTAGTGGTCTTGTTAACCATCAACACTTGATGTTCCTTCTTAATTTCTACCTCTGCAGCCTCAAGCATTGCGAAGAGCTCGGGAATAATCTTTCCATCCCTTGCTTGTTATAGTTCATCATCAAGCCTTTATAGCTTAGTGGTAGTGATTTAAGAACTCTTTCAATGACACTATCTCGAAGATTAACTCCCAAGTGAGTGAAGTGGTTACGGTACCCGGACATTCTGGGTATGTGTTCCTTGACAAAACTATTCTCCTCCATTTTGCAGCTATAGAACTTGTTGGAGACTTCATATCTCTCAACTCGGGCATTTGCTTGAAATATTCTTCAACTCCTGGAACATCTCATATGCTCCATGACATTCAAAGCGTATTTGAAGTCCGATTATAAAATGTAAGCATGGCACCGAACTATCGAGTGTAGTCATCGGCTTTAGCTTGCGGGGCGTTCATAGCGTCCGGGTTGCTCTGCAGATAGGCCTTGCACCTAGCGGTGCTTCGAGCCGTAATTCTTACGTGCAGCAATGAGGATAATCACGAAGTGCGGACCCGATCCAGTGTAATTGCTCAACTTAGCTTTCTCTGAGGGCATTAAAATTCAAGGGAGCGGTAGCACGGGCCATTGATCTACAACAACATAGATATGCAAAAACTATCGGGACTAAGTTCATGATAAATTAAAGTTGAATTAATCAGATTACTCAAGAACTCCCACTTAGATAGACATCCCTCTAGTCATCTAAATGACCCACGTGATCCATATCAACTAAACCATGGCGATCATCATGTGAGATGGAGTAGTTTTTCAATGGTGAACATCTCTATGTTGATCATATCTACTATATGATTCACGTTCGACCTTTCGGTCTCGATTGTTAGAGGCCATATCTGCATATGCTAGGATCATCAAGTTTAACAGAAGTATTCTATATGTGCAAAACTGGCTTTGCACCCGTTGTATCTGAGCGTAGAGGCTTATCACCCGATCATCACGTGGTGTCTCGGTGCGACGAGCTTATAGCGGTGCATACTCGGAGAACACTTATACCTTGAAATTTAGTGAGGATCATCTTATAATGCTACCGCCGTTACTAAGCAAAATAAGATGCATAAAAGATAAACATCACATACAATCAAAATATGTGACATGATATGGCCATCATCATCTTGTGCTTTTATCTCCATCTCAAAGCATAAATCATGATGATCATCATCACCGACTTGATACCTTGATCTCCATCTTAAGCGTCATTGTCGTCTATCCAACTATTGCTTCTACAACTATCGCTACCGCATGATGATAAAGTAAAACAATTACATAAAGATTGCATTTAATTACAATAAAGTGACAACCATAAGGCTCACATGATTGCCGATAACTTTTACAAAACATGATCATCTCACACAATACCTTATATCACATCATGTCTTGACCATATCACATCACAACATGCCTGCAAAACAAGTTAAGCGTCATCTACTTTGTTGTTGCAAAGTTGTAAATGGCCACTCACGGACTTCTAGCAAGAACACGTTCTTACCTCGCATCAAAACCACAGCTGATTTTTTAAATAAAGTTTGTTGTTTTTACACCTTGTCGGGAAGCTGATGCGTGACCCCACGAACACCCTATGGGACCTGGGTCCCTTGTGGTTCGGAGGGCGGAGTTTACACAGGCGGATCGAAGCGATGCACACAGCAGTTACCCAGCCCGAACTCTCAGGAGAATAATACTCTCTTCTGCTTTGTGGATTATGTTGTGTTCTTGCTAAGGGAGCAATGAGGGGCTACAAAACCTAGCTCAAGTGTATGTGTGAGTCGGATGAACTAATTGGAGCTCCACCGAGCCCCTTTTACGTTGCACTTGGGCCTCCTTTTATAGGCACAAGGGGTCACCACATGTGGCAAGTAGACAAAGGGTAAGATAGTAAAAGCAGAGGTTGGTACACGCTTAGTATAGTGTCAGTGATCTATACCTAACTTTCTGGCGGCAAGGGACAAAAGTCATAAATGCCCGTCTCAATCGCTGAAACGTGTTACGAGGGGCCGTCAAGTGCGCCTCCGTTTGCCACGATGGTAGCTTGTCGGTGCCGCTACCCGCTGCTCCCAGCCCGGCTGCATAGCCGGTCGACCTGCGTGCTTGGGAAACCCCGTGGTGACACGTTGGCGGATGAGCTGGGGCGGAGATGAAGGCGAGTCACTTGCCTTGCGGAGCACCTTGCCCGGCAAAAGGTTCTTGTCGGCTTCGAGGGCTTATCGCTCACCAAGCCTTTCGACAAGCTCCTCTTGCGGGGCCTTATTCCTTCGTGCCTGAGTGGCCTTCCCGACCAAGCTCCTCTTGCGGGGCCTTGATTACTTGTTCTTGAATAGCTCAAAAAGGAACGGCCCGAGGATCTTGGCGATCATCGAGGCCAGCCTGCCACTTGGAGGTGCTTTCTGTTTGTTACCGTGCAGTTCGGGATACTAGGTACCCCTACTCTAGTACACCGGCGGGGAGCCCCGAACTGGGCCACACCTGCAGCGCGGAGTCTGATGGGCCAGGCCCAAAACAGTGCAGCGAACGCAGCGGTCTGGATTCGCCATTACTATACTGGACCCCTGCGCGCCTCCCACGAGCGTCACGTGCGGACATGGCGTCGTGGGGAGATAATCGGGGCTTTCTTTAATGGGAAAAATCAGAACATCGTCCCTCTCCCCTTTATAGCGGGGAGCAACGGGCAGGGGCGCCCACTTGCCCTTCTTGTCACGCGCCAGAAACCCCGTCGCTTCCCCTTTCTTCTCGAGCCCAAAAGGAAGCGCTCCGCCCCCTCCATTGCCACGGTGCCATCCGCCGTCGGCGACCTCCTCCATACCCTCTCCCCCATGGCTCCGAAAGGCTGACAAGGGAAAAGGCGTGAAATCGGCGGCGCAGCGGCTTTCATGGCCCGGCTTGGAAGGCGGGCCCTCTTGACCCCTTCTCGGCGGAAGGAGCTGCGCGGGGCTGTACTATCTCTTACAGTGCGGCGGAGACCGGGGCGCACCCAGCACACGAGTCATCTCGCCGCCACATCGAGAAGGTCTCCGCATGGGTACCCTTCTTGGCGCTTTTCTTCCCTTCGAGACTCTGCCCTTGCCCCTTTGAGTTCTTCGCGATGTCATGAACACTTATGGCCTCCGCCTCCTTGATTTCACCCCCACACGCCGTCCTCACTTTGGCCGTTTTAGCACACCTCTGCGAGAACTTTGTCAGAGGTCCACCCAAGCGTAGCACTCTTCCGCCATTACTTCATGCCCGCGTAGAGAGAGGGAGAGCTTGCTTGGAGGAGTATGCATGGGTCTCGGGATGCGGCAAGAAAAAGCATATCTTAGCGGGAGAGATGCATAGTAAGTGGGAGGAGTGGAGAGCTGGCTGGTGTTGGATCTTAGAAGAGCCACAGCCTTTCACCGCCTGCGCCAAACCCCCATAGTGCTTGTGACAATGATTGGAGTAACTTAGCGCGGAGGGCGACAAGTTGAAGATTGCCGTGACTAAGTTCTGCGTCTCCGTAAGCGAGGGCTTACCGTAGGAGCAGTTAGCGCGGACTTCCTTCGCCGCATGCGCCCTTGCGAAGGAGGAGGCCTGCTTGAGGAATTCAGAATCTGGCGGACATCATGAGGCTGCGCCGGGTCTGAACTGGAATTTCACTACCTTGGAGCTGGGCGGCATCTGCGGAGTTGTTCAAGCCTGATCGGGATCACCCAGTGGTGCATGTTGCGAGAAGTCGTGCCCTTGTGCCACAACCATTAAACGCTTGACAGCATCAGCTATGATGCCGTTGTCACGATTCCCATGGAATCGTTCCAACTTAGCGAGGAGCCGCCCGGCAACGTCGTTCGGCGATTCTTCGACAACTTGGTGGAGGTGCCGATCCGTGCCGGCGAGCGAGGCAGCTCACCAGCGACACCACCGATCGGGAGATGGCGCGCGCCGCCCAAAGTTGGAGGAGGCAGCGAGAAATACTGCCCGCCCGGCCGTGAGTTCACCCGTCGAGGCGGCTCTCACCCTCTCCATATCAAAACAAGATGACATTGTCCACTATCTCTCTCCTCACCGGTGGTCCTGAGATCGGCGAATCCGTCCGCTGGGAGGTGAGGAGAGTGCAGCGTTAGCGTTATGCGCCGTCGGCGATGGAGAGGAAGCCGATCGCACCATCCTCTTGGAGCGCTGGTGTGGGCGAAGGTCCTCCGCCGCCTAAGCGACATATCGCCCACACAGTAACTTCTTGTCTGGTCAGCTCCGAGGTGGGTGCATCGCGGTTTTCTTCTATCGACTACTCCCGACTCATGTGTATAGTAGCTAGGGTTGTCGGCTGGTCAACATCACCTACTATTATAGAGGAAATGCCACTCGAAAAGTTGTCCTGATTTATGCCTCGGTGGAGTATACATTTTGTTTGACAAAAGTACATGGTGGTTGTCGGTCATTGTCCATATCTGCTGCTAATCTAATACTATCGGTTAAATGAAGAAATGCTTTTTTCGGGTATCTGGTTTAGTTCCCATCAAGATAATCATGATGCTACATTTTGTTGGTGCTTCTCATAATTCTTATTGACAATTGAGATTAGATTGTTAATCTTGTAAAACAAAGTAACAACACTATATCCCTTTTATATTTTGAGAACAGCGATCGTATCTCCATACCGGGCATGTCTTCCTCAATTTTAGTGGAACTGCACAAAATTGGATGGCCATTGTTGTTCCGCCTCCTTGTCCTCGCCACGTGGTTCTTCCTTCCTCGAGCTTGACTCTTGAGAAGAAACAGACCACGGTGAGGTTTGTCGAACTTCATAGGTGCCTCACCCAAACTTGATGCCAAATGGATGCATCACCATGATGACCTATCGATGCTCATGGTTAGCCTCATGGTTGCGTCATTTGGTGAAGCTGATCGATTTTCAATGAAAAACAAGTTGTCTTCCATCAGTGCTCTTTGCTTGTTACCCACAAGATGATATCCTTCGATTTCACCTTGGTTGCGTTGGAGCGGATGCGTCTTTCGTTGGTGCAATTTTATCACACAATTGGCTATGAACCAAATGTTTCCTCGAAGAAGGATCGGCGTTGGTACTAAGAGCATAAGTTTTGTATTGATTTCTAAGCCTTCTCACTTTGTCTCCAGCTCCCTGTAATTTTCTTTGTCCATCTATTAACTTTGATTAAAAAATGGTGTGGACTAAAACCCGGATGGGCGTAGTAGCCCTCCATTTTATTTACTCATATTAGATTTGGTGAAGTCAAACTTTGTAAGTTTGACCAAGTTTAGGCCGAACACAACAAACCATAATTATTAGAGAGATAAGCTTTACATACTCTCAAACCTTTATAATTGAAATTAAAATTCTTTATTTGTACACACTCTCACGTTTCGATAATTTGGCGCATGTGTGTTGTTCATAAGGAGGGTAGTGTCTGGGAATGAAGAACCCAGTGACACCGGGGCGTGGATCGTTAGTTCATCGAGGAGTAGTAGTAGTTTTTCTTCACTAGTACGTTAAATAAAGAGTTTCTTTTCGTACTTACACAATTTAAAATGATTGTTGAAGAATAAAGAAAACCACTCCACTATATATTAATCGTATACAGGTACTATATGGGCCAACTTCATTGACTTTAGTGCACTGCCTTTGGGTTTATGATAGGTGGGCCCAAAATGTGGTGGCCCATCATCATACAACCATGCGAATGCGGTCTTTATGGGACCTCGGTCAGTACTTTCATATATATAAGCTAGAGCCTCAGCAACTTGCTAGGGTTTACTTTCCATACTCTTGCCCTTTTCATATATATACACACGCTTGAGGCTCAGCGTTCCTTTGCTAGGGTTTGCTATATTCATTGTCTCTCACCTCTTCACCGATCTAAACAAGACTGCGTTGTGGCCTCTGTCTCTCTCACCCCCTCCAGAAAATGGCGAAGGCGTCAGGATCCGTCGCTTAGGGAAGGGAGGAGGTGCGGCATTCACTCTATCGCCTTGGCGAGGAAGCAATCAAGCTCTTGTGCGTTTTTCTCTTTCACCCAGCGCTTTGTCTTGGAAGACCACCGACCCTTCTTCCTCTGCTGCGTGCGTGGTGTGGCAGATCCGACCTCCGCCATACGCCTTCCACATCCCGAGCGACCCTAAGGTATAAGTATAAGTTTCTTTGAAACCGTCATTGGTCTAGCTGCATCTTGATCTTTTTCGATTCTGTAGTCGAATCTAGGTCTTGGTTCAAAGGAAGAAGGGTGCGGTGGGGTGGAGCATGAATCTAGATATGGTTCAATGAGGAAAGGAGGGAGGGAAATAGTATAGACTAGCTATCCAGCCGCTTTGTTGGTGAAAGGGAAAAAGGGGTAACCTAGTACACACATTTGTAAGGAACCCAACTCTTTGTTGAAAAGCAGGAAAAGCGGGGGTCGGGTAGTTTGTGCAGGACTAGATTTGCTGCCCTCACATCGAAAAAGTTTCAAAGAGAACAAATATGGGACCAGCAGATATGCTGCTGCTACATACTCTGCATCACCCATTTATACGTGTGGGCCTTTGCACATCTTTGGCATGTCCCATGTCCCATCCACATGATCATGCAGTGTGTTTTGAGATGTTGTGCTACTTGTATTGGTACTGTTTTAAATAAATGTTGAATTGAAGCTATTGTATTTTAAGCAATGCCACTAAATTAACTCTTGAACTATTTTAAGAGAATTTCTCATTAATATGAATCAATGCAACCGTTTAGAAATGCTCTGTCCTATACTTTGTTTTCCATCAAGATAAGGTAGATGCTTCTTTTTGTGGCTGCATGTTTCATCCTCCTTTATTGGCAATAATTGTTTCCTTTTTGCCTCTGTTAAATCAGGATATCTATTCAACTTGTTGCTATAGCAAACTTAAATGTCTCAGAGCAACTTTACTTGATTTGAGAATGCTTGCACAAAGCGAGATTGGATTTCCTATTTGTTGGCAGATTAAATGCGTGATGTTGTGTGCGTCATGACAGGTTGGTACTTTCCTTCATCCACATGATGTCATGCAGTGTGAGATGTTGTGCTACTTGTATTGGTACTGTTTTAAATAAATGTTGAATTGAAGCTATTGTATTGCTGTCTTTTCCCATTAAGTAGTGAACAAAATGGGACCAACCAGGACATTATGCTTGTTGCTTTGTTACAACAAACTGCATCACCTTTATAAGTAGATGGAAGCCCATGTTGTTGTTAGCCCTCTCCCTAGAACTGTTTATGCTTTTGTTAATCTAATGCTGCTGGTAAAATTAAATGCCACTCTAAATTAACTCACGAATCTTATTTCAAAACGCAACACTTGTTAGGGATTGGCGGGATTACCATTTTGGTGGCGCATGTTTCATCCTCCTTTATTGGCCAGTAATTGATTCCTTTTTGCCTCATTTAAAACAGGGATATCTATTCAACTTGTTGCTATTGCGACATTTGCTTCGCTTAATTTTGGTGGAATGCACAAAAGGGCAGTTTCCATATGTGTTGAGATCTCTTTCAGGTCTTCCTCACGAGTTGTTTCAAATCTTGGTCTTGAAAGGTCATTTGACTTTCCTCGGAATTAACTCACGAATCTTAGTTCAAAACTACAACACTTGTTAGGGATCGGATGGGAGTACCATTTACTGTAGGGATCGGCGGAGTACATGTTTAAAAGTATTGTTTAGATAATGTCTACTGTATTATATATCAGATTCTGAGTGTTTTACAAATGGTACTATCCTGCTTTGTAGTTCTTTCTACATGTTTAACAAGGTATTGTTAAGATAATGTCTCTCTTAAAATGAATCAGTCGCATTGTTTTAGGAATGATACTTTTACGCTTTGTGTTCTTTATACATGTTGAAACAAGGCATTGTTAAGATAATGTCTCGAGTTACTATGAATGAATCACATTGATTGAAAATGCTACTCTCCACTTTGTTTCCCATTAAGATAAGGTAGATCGATAGATGTTTTTCTCACAGGGTACAAGTCATCAACCGTTATTTCTCGATGGTGTTTCCCTTATACCTTTTATTGCTTAGGGGATATCAAAATTAAAGCTCGGTTTTATTCGACTTTGATTTTAGTTGAACACAAAAAAGGAGCCAATGTCTAAGGCAAACTGCTGCATTAGTGGGTCGATTGGTCTTACCACTTTGCAGAAAGAAGAATCCTTTATTTGCTACATTACAAGGAATGATTGAGAAGCTTTACAGTATTAGTAAGGCGCTAGTGAAATGACTAAATCACTTACGAGCATGGAAACTCTACAGCGATAGGTTTGGGCAAAAAGTGCCCAAATAAGTACGAGGAAGCGGGACGGGACTCCATCTGTCAATGTCATCTAAGCAACAATGATGGGGCATCTGGGTATGGTAATCTTACCATACTTTTAGTTTGTTAGTCCACGATTGGTGGGTTGACAGGGCCAATATTCATGTGTATTGCTGTGTCTTTGTTTTCTTCCGGCATATAATACGTATCCACGAGGGGCGCTCAGCTTGATTTTAGTGGAACTGCACAAAATGTCGAGATGGTTTTGTGTCCATAATACTTCATCATACAATACATCAAATGGTTCTCTAATCATTAAATCGTCACCTTGAGCCACCGGACTATATGTTTGAATGGTGCTGCAGTGTCGGCCATTAGAAGGGTAAGAAGAAGACAATAAGAGATGGCTTAACTACTTGTGGTTCGAGGAACCTTTGGTAACAAGTGCCCAAACAAATACAAGAAGCAGGCAGGACTCAAATGCATCAATGTCCTCTAACAACAATGATGGACATCGGGTATGGTAATCGCCGTACTTTCAGTTTGATGATCCACCGATTGGTGGGTTGACACTGAGGCCAATATTCATGTGTGTCTTTGGTGTCCTTGTTTCGGCAGCATATAAATCTGAAATCCACGGGGATGCTCAACTTGATTTTAGTGGAATTGCACAAAATGTTCGAGATGGTTCGTGTCCTCCATAATACTTCATCATGCACAATACATGAATGGTTCTCTAATCATTCGTCGTCACCTATGAGCCACGGACTATCGGATGACAAACTGATGACAAACCCTGCCCGTTCCACAATCATAGGCATTACATATTTTGAATGGGAAAAGCTTGTCAAAGTTGACATTAGTTTAATATATTGGGTGGAAAACCTTGTCAATTTTGCTCATTGATGTTAGCGAAGACGCATTTGATATTTTTTTGAGTGGGGCGCCCTTTGTATGAACGCGTCGATCATTTTTCCTATTCCTGTCTTTAGTTGAGTAAATATTTACTGGTGAGATGCATAGTCACATGATGTTGACTTATAATATATTTTAAAGTTTGTTCTGAATATTTGTCTATGTAATGCTCGGGCCTTGTGTTTAATTGCAAAGTTGAGCTTGGAATGTTGTGGCATGCGGCATCACGAGCTGTTCACCGTGCCTCCACGAGAATAATGCTTCGTATTGTTTTGCATGTCGATCTAATGCCAGTGATTTGCTTGTTAGGAATATCATCCTCTTCTGTTGTTTCCATGCTTAAGAAGTTCATCGTCTTATGTTTCATTCATAGCCTATGTGATAAGTCGGGTAGGTTAGACGTGAAACCATATGATCTTCCGACCAACTCATCATCTTAGGCCGTGATTGGATCGCCGTTTCCAACAAAAGCAACTTGGCCGACACTTGTAAATAAGCAGATGGTCGGTAAAGCGCTTGGTTGGTCGATTTGACTAGTAATATATACACGGTCTCTCAAATTACGCGTAACCGCGGTTTACCTACAACCTCGAGCCCTCGGTTTTTCATTCTTTGTATTTCGCATTGTTCCGATGTGAGTAAATTACACTTGTATCATAATACATGTGTGAAATAAACGAGCTCTGGCCTTACCGTTTCATGCGTCTCGGTCTCGAGAGGTGCTCATAGGTGTCCGATGATCCGGCTTCCCGAATGAGCGGCGGGCGCCAATGAGACCATCCGTATTAGGGCCGGGGGCCCTCTTCATCGTCCCGAGTTGTTGCGCGCCGTGGCGCCGAGCATAGATTAACATGGTCAATGAACATGAGGATTAGGAGATGACTTTATTTTCTTGGATGACGGTAGGGACCCACTAGGGCCATAGCCGTGCGTGTAAGTGCCTCCTTATTATGTACAACTATATTTTTTGCTTCCTCCTGGTTTCGACATCACGGTCCCACACCATTGTCAACCTCGTAGTCAATATAAGCAGAGAGAATTGCAAGGTGCGGCCGACGGTGAGGACCAAGCATCGGCGATGTTGTGTTTTTGGCGTAGGCACTGGCAGAGTTTTTCTTGGCGATGTTTTCGTTGTTGTTTAGAGGAGAGCAGGGTATTAGCTGGCGGGCTGTGGCCCGTCTAGCCGAGACAGATATCCAGCCGGATATTAATTTTTTCAAGATGAAAATGGCTAGCCCAGCTATCGTTTTTGAGAATACCCGAGCAAGGTCAACTTGTTATTCTCCTTGTTGGGCTGCAAATCTTTCTAGGAGATGCATTGAAGCTTAACAGAAAATGGGCTTTAAAAATAATAAATGGGATGTAATTATAAAAACTAAGCAATAACTATAAAAAAATGCACCAAGCACGAATTAGTTTATAAAATATTATTTATGGATTTGAAAAATCTTAATTTTAATTGTTCTTGTGGCGTATTAGATTAGATTTTCATTAATACAAGCTTATATTTAATCTGACTAGAAATTTAGGGATAAAAATATTTTGGATCCCATCAAAATGTAGGAATTTTTATTGAATTCTGTCTCAAGCAGTTGGTTAAAATTATTAATCGTTGAAAATGGGTTGTACTTTTAACAAGCGTAAATGGGCTGTAGTAAATTCCATTAGAATTCAAAAATGGCTTGTACATTCTTACAAATTGAATGGGCTATAAGTTCACTCCACACACTTTGGGCCTACTAAGTTGATCGTCCCATAAAAAAAGATTGGCAGCGTATGCAAGGCTTTGTCAACTTATTATAGTCAACACGGTTCTAGTAGTGGCGTTGGATGTCAACCAACGGATGTGGTCTTCTTCTTCAATCTCGGATATTTTAGCTTCACTGCCCAAAAATGGATTCCTCTGACATTTAGGCACCGTTCGGAAGGCTGACACATGGGCCTACTAAGTTGGCCAGCGTACCAAGGGCTTTGTCAACTTAGTCAATATGAGCGATTCTAGTTGCAGTGACCATCGATGTCCATCCAGCGGCGTGGTGCTTCTTCAACCTGGTCTTCTTGCTCCAGCCGCCCAAGGGCGCCCGGTCGTGCCCATGCTCCACCTCCCGTGGCCATTTGTGATGCCTGAGCCTTACGCCCACTACTCCCCTGCTGGCCGAGCCATCCTCTATTCTCCCACACCTGTTATTCGCGGCGTGGCGAGCCTCAAACCGTAGCAGAACGGTGAACCCTCCTACTCTCGTGGGCTTC
This sequence comes from Aegilops longissima, assembly GCA_021605205.1. Lineage (NCBI taxonomy): Eukaryota > Viridiplantae > Streptophyta > Magnoliopsida > Poales > Poaceae > Aegilops > Aegilops longissima. Next base: position 375,520,420 of record CM038678.1, on the reverse strand, counting down.
CTGTCGCGTCTTCCCTGCTCCGTCGTCCCCTTCTGGGCCTCGCCGTCGTCCACCCCACTAGTGCTCTCGGTAGCGGCGTGGTCAACATGGTCGAGCGGCTTCCGCCGGGCGTGGATTATGCGTGGAAAGGTGCGAGCTGGTCCACAGCGGCAACAAGAGTGCCCAGACGGGCCCCACCATATTTCGAAAAAGCGTTTGCCCCGACAGGTGGCATCCAAAACAGGCCACCGTATTGCGGCAACTTGTTGTCTCGGACCACCGGGTGCCTCCTTATTCACCAAAAAGAATACTCCCCCACCTGGTTGGGACCCACCTTGGCGGAGGTGACTTGTGGGCCTACTAAGTTGGCCAGGGGACGAGTGCTTGTCAACAGTCAATTGGCGATTCTAGCTCGATTGACCGTCGATGTCCATCCAACAGCCGTGGTGCTTCTTCAACCTCTGGTCTTGTTGCTCCGGCCAAAGCAGCGCGATGCGTGCCCATGCTCCCGCCTCCGTGGCGGCTGTGCTGCAGGCCTCACGCCCCTACTATTTCCACCGCTGGCCCAGGCCTGTGGTGGCCAGCAGCCTCACACGCCTTAGTAGTGAACCCTCGTACTCCTGCGGGCTTCCCTTGCAGCGTCTTCCTGGCTCCGTGTCCCCTTCCCTAGGCCTCGCCCGTCGTCCACCGCCACAGTGCTCGGCGTGGTGTGGTCGGCGTGGTCAGGCGACTTCCATGAAGTGTACTGTCATGGATAGGCGAACTGGTCCCACGACCGGCGCAGGAAGTGCCTCCTTAATGCAGCGCCAAATAATTATTCCTCCACACAGCGTGAGGACCCACCGGACGGGCCCATATTTCATGAAAAAACATTTCCCCACGACTCTTGGGACCCACGGGTACATCTTGAGCATGGGAAGTGCGTGGGCAAAAACAAAAAAGCGATTAGCCCCACATTGCTTTGGGACCACCAGCTACATCTTCGCGAGCAAGGAGTGCACGATGGTCGAGACCCACCTGGTGAAGCGTCTACCGTTGTCATTCTGATCGCGAATGTATGCGTACATCTTGGTCGATGTAAGCGCATTAGCCGTGGTAAGTAGCGCCGTAGCGTAACTGCATCACGTACAGCGGCGAGGTGCAAGAAAGTAAATCTGACCCGCGTACATACATACGGTAAGTCTCGAATGCCTACGGCGCATACGTCACGGCGGCGGGCTCGTGTACATGGCTGGAGTCGAGCGGAGAAACAACATCGTAAATGCGTGTTCATGGGGCCAACCGGCTGGGTGAGCGGAATCGTCATCATGTTCGCCGGGAGGCTTGGAATAGAATGCGATGGAAGGCCGGCATACATGAGCAAAGCGGAGAAGCGGCCTTGTGTTACGTAAACCACGTTAAAGCAGGATCCTGTATCGCCAGGGAAGTGCGGCGTGCCATAGCGGAGAAGCGGACCTCCCTACGGTCCGAAGGGTCTGTTGATCGGGAGGGTGTGGCGTGCCGCCAAAATGGAAGAAGCAGACTTGTTGGGCCTTCTGTCGAAAGCGGTGTCTGTTCGCCGGGAGAGGTGTGGCATACCGCAAAGCAGGACTCCACGGGATACTGTTCATTATCCACGTCGACCCCTCCAGCCTCCACGGACTCTGTTCATCCAACGTCGACCTCCTCCAGCCTCCACGACTTTTCATCCACAGCTCCTATTCATCCAGCCTCCAGCAGCTACTCCACAGGTCTGTTCAACCAGCCCCTCCACGGGCTCTGTTCAACCACCCCTCCAACTGGGTGGTCACTTCATCCTGCCCTCCAGGGTCTGTTCATTCAGCTAACTTAAGCTCGAGCGATCGGGGTCTGTTCATCCACCCCACCCCAAAGCTGTTCATCAAACCCCCCTGCAGCGCCCTTTGTTCATCCAGCTGCATCGATCGGCTGAGTTAGCGGATGGCGAAGAATCGCTCAATTGGGTTCAGTTAACAGCCATCGATCGATCGCCTAGTTCGATGTAGCGTAACTGCAGTGCAATCCTCGGGTTGATTAGATTAACGCCTCGCTTCGAGTTGATTGAGCCCAACGCCTCCTCGCACCTGCAGCAGCGTCGTCACGAGAAGCAGCAGCGCATCGCATTTGACCACCGTAACGAGGACTCCCGATATTTTCTGCGCCCTTGCTTCTACCACGGTTTTTTTAGTCATGGATGGCCCAAAGAATGTCATGCAGCTGCGTCTCCGGCCCTTGGGCGAAAAGCCCATTTTGTCATGATTTTTCATTAGAAGTAGGACACCACCACATCTATGATGATACCGCAGGTTTGTCACTATGTCATAGAAGTGTCATAATTATGATAGAAAAGATTTTGATTGAGCCGAATGTCCGGATGTGTCTTTTTTATGATCGGTCATCTCCATAGCGAAACATATCCTAGTCCTTTTAATTATTCGGGATGTTCTTGACCGCTATCCGATGATCCACTCTGGATTACTTTGGTACCTCTGCTAAACTTATAGCAAAGCACACATCAGGTCTAATACAAACATTTCATACATGATAAAACCTATATTTGGCATGAGGGAATGACTCCATTTTCTCTCTATCTTACGCAATGGTGAACGTTGGAGTCTAACTCAATTCCACACCTTGTAACCTGAGCAAGAACCCTTTGTGGTGATCAATTTTGAACTTCTTCAAAACTTTATCAAGGTATGTGCTTTGTAAGAAGTCAATTAAGCGTCTTGATCTATCTCTATAGATTTGGTGCCCAATATATAGCTTCACGAAGGGTCTTTCATTGAAAATTCTTATTCAAGTATCCTTTATGCTATTCAAATTTTGTATTATTCCCAATCAATGTCGTCATCCACATATAATATTAGAAATGCTTCTGAGCTCCTCACTTTCTTATAAATACAGGCTTCTCTGAAATGCATATTAAACCATATCTTTGATCACACTATCAAAGCTATATTCCAACTTCGAGATGCTTGCACGGTCCATAAATGGATCGGAGACTTGCACACTTTATTAGCACCTTTAGGATCGACAAAACCTTCTGGTTGCATCATATACAACTCTTCTAAGAAATCCATTAAGAATGCAGTTTGACATCCATTTGCCAAATTTCATAATCATAAAATCGCCAATTGCTAACATGATTCGGACAGACTTAAGCATCGCTCTGGGTGAGAAGGTCTCTCATCGTAGTCAACTTCTTGAACTTGTCAAAACCTTTACAACAAGTCGAGCTTTGTAGACAGTAACATTACCGTCGATGTAGTCTTCTTCTTGAAGATCCATTTATTCCCTATGGCTTGATCGCCGACAAGTCAACCAAAGTCCACACTTTGTTCTCATACATGGATCCCATCTCAGTTTCATGGCCTCAAGCCATTTCCGAGAATCTGGGCTCATCCCATTCCTCATAGTTCGTGGGTTCGCCATGGTCTAGTAACATGACTTCCGAAACAGGATTACCATACCACTCGGTGAGGATCTTACTCGGTTGACCAGCGGTTTGGTAGTAACTTGATCGAGTTTCATGATCATCATCATTAACTTCCTCACTAATTGGTGTACATCCTTTGGAACTGATTTCTATGATGAACTATTTTCCAATTCGAGAAGGTACACTACCTCATCAAGTTCTACTTTCCTCCCACTCACTTCTTTCGAGCTCCTTCTCTAGAAAGGATCCATTCTAACAACAAAATCTTGCCTTTATATCTGTGATAGAAGTTGTACCCAACAGTTTCTTTTGGGCATCCTATGAAGACATTCTCGATTTGGGTTCGAGCTTATCGAGGTTGAAGCTTTTCACATAAGCATCGTAGCCCCAAACTTGAAAGCGACAACTTGGTTTCTTGCCAAACCACAGTTCATATGGTGTCGTCTCAGCAGTTTAGATGGTGCCCTATTTAGCGTGAATGTAGTTGTCTAAAAGCATAACCCCAAAGCGATAGTGGTAAATCGGTAAGAGACATCATAGATCGCACCATATCTAATAAAGAAGTCTGTTCTGACGTTCGGACACACCATTACTGCTGTGGTGTTCGGTGGCGTGAGTTGTGAAACTATTCCACGTTGTTTCAAATGAAGAACAAACTCGTAACTCAAATATTCACCTCCATGATCAGATCGTAGAAACTTTATTTTCTTGTTACGATGATTTTCTACTTCACTCTGAAATTCTTTGAACTTTTCAAATGTTTTAGACTTATGTTTCATTAAGTAGATACACCCATATCTGCTCAAATCATCCGTGAACGTTAGAAAATAACGATACCCGCTGCGAGCCTCAACACTCATCGGACCGCATACATCAGTATGTATTATTTCCAATAAGTCAGTTGCTCGCTCCATTGTTCGAGAACAGAGTCTTAGTCATCTTGCCCATGAGGCATGGTTCACAAGCATCAAGTGATTCATAATCAAGTGATTCAAAAGCCCATCAACATGGAGTTTCTTCATCGCTTTACAATATGACCTAAGCAGCGATTACACAAATAAGTTGCACTATCATTATTAACATTGCATCTTTTGGCTTCAATATTGAATATGTGTATCACTATGATCGAGATTCAACAAAATAGACCACTCATCAAGGGTGCATGACCATAGAAGATATTACTAATATAAATAGAACAATAATTATTCGATTTAAATGAATAACCGTCTACGCATCAAACAAGATCCAGATATAATGTTCATGCTCAACATTGGCACCAAATAACAATTAGGGTCTAAAACTAATCCCGAAGGTAGATGTGAGGTAAGCGTGCCAATGGCGATCACATCGACCTTGGAACCATTTTGGCGCACATCGTCACCTCGTCCTAGCCAATCTTAGTTTAATCATAGCCTGTTTTTGAGTTGCAAATATGAAACAGAGCTAGTATCAAATACCAGTAGCTACTACGAGGCATTAGTAAGGTACACATCAATAACATGTATATCAAATATACCTTTCACTTTGCCATCCTTCTTATCGCCAAATACTTGGGGCAGTTCCGCTTCCAGTGACGGTCCCTTTGTGTAGAAGCTTTCGTTTTGGGCTTAGGTCAGACTTGGGCTTCTTCCGGGAGTAGCAACTTGCTTGCTATTCTTCTTGAAGTTCCTTCTTCCCTTTGCCCTTTTTCTTGAAACTAGTGGTCTTGTTAACCATCAACACTTGATGTTCCTTCTTGATTTCTACCTGCAGCTCAAGCATTGCGAAGAGCTCGGGAATAGTCTTCCATCCTTGCATGTTATAGTTCATCATCAAGCCTTTATATAGCAGTGGTAGTGATTAAGAACTCTTTCAATGACACTATCATCGGAAGATTAACTCCGGTGAGTGAAGTGGTTGTGGTACCCGGACATACAGGTATGTGTTCCTTGACAAAACTATTCTCCTCCATTTGCAGCTATAGAACTTGTTGGAGACTTCATATCTCAACTCGGGCATTTGCTTGAAATATTAACTTCAACTCTGGAACATCTCATATGCTCCATGACATTCAACGTATTTGAAGTCCGATTCTAAGCCGTAAGCATGGCACCTGAACTATCGAGTAGTCATCAGCTTTAGCTTGCGAGCGTTCATAACGTCCGGTTGCTCTGCGATGGGCCTTGCACCTAGCGGTGCTTCAGGACGTAATTCTTACATGCAGCAATGAGGATAATCCTGAAGTCACGGACCAGTCCGTATAATTACTCAACTTAGCTTTCTAGGAGCGCATTAAAATTCAAGGGAGCGGTAGCGGGCCATTGATCTACAACAACATAGATATGCAAAAACTATCGGGACTAAGTTCATGATAAATTAAAGTTCAATTAATCATATTACTCAAGAACTCCCACTTAGATAGACATCCCTCTAGTCATCTAAATGATCACGTGATCCATATCAACTAAACCATGGCCGATCATCATGTGAGATGGAGTAGTTTTCAATGGTGAACATCTCTGTTGATCATATCTACTATATGATTCACGTTCGACCTTCGGTCTCGAATTTCGAGGCCATATCTGCATATGCTAGGATCATCAAGTTTAACCCAAGTATTCTATATTGCAAAATGGCTTGCACCGTTGTATCTGAGCGTAGAGCTTATCACCCGATCATCACGTGGTGTCTCGGTCTGACGAGCTGTATGTGATTGCATACTCGGGAGAACACTTATACCTTGAAATTTAGTGAGGATCATCTTATAATGCTACCGCCGTACTAAGCAAAATAAGATGCATAAAAGATAAACATCACATACAATCAAAATATGTGACATGATATGGCCATCATCATCTTGTGCCTTGATCTCCATCTCCAAAGCATCGTCATGATCTCCATCATCACCGGCTTGACTTGATCTCCATCTTAGCGTCATTGTCGTCTACGCCAACTATTGCTTCTACAACTATCTCGCTACATAGTGATAAAGTAAAACAATTACATGGCGATTGCATTTAAATACAATAAAGTGACAACCATAAGGCTCACGCGTTGCCGATAACTTTTACAAACATGATCATCTCACACAATACCTTATATCACATCATGTCTTGACCATATCACATCACAACATGCCTGCGAAAACAAGTTAGGCGTCATCTACTTTGTTGTTGCAAGTTATGATAGCCCTCGGGTTCAAGAACCGTTCTTACTCATCAAACCACAACGATGATTTTTCGTAAAGTTTGTTGTTTTAACCTTGTGGAAAGGCGTCGTGGCCCCACGAACACCTATGGGACCTGGGTCCTTGTGAGTTCGGAGGGCGAGTTTGCACAAAGCGGATCGAGCGTGCACACGGCAGTTACCCAGCCGGGCTCTCCCGGAGATAATACTCCTCGCTGCTTTGTGGATTATGTTGTGTTCTTGCTAGGGGAGCAATGAGGGGCTAAAAACCTAGCTCAAGTGTATGTGTGTCGGATGAACTAAGGCAAATCCACAGACCCCTTTTACGTTGCACTTGGGCCTCCTTTTATATGACTGGGGTCACCCCACATGTGGCAAGTAGACAAGGGTAAGATAAGTAAAAACAGAGTTGGTACGCTTAGTATAGTGTCTGATGATCTATACCTAACTCGGCGGCAAGGGACAAAGAGTCATAAATGCCGTCTCTCAATCGCTTTGAAACAGTGTATTGAGGGACCGTCAAGTGCGCCTCCGTTTGCCACGATGGTAGCTTGTCATTGCCGGCTGCTCGCTGCTCCCGGCTGGCTATAGCCGTCAAACCAGCGTGCTTGGGAGAGCCCGTGGTGACACGTTGGCGGATAATTTTGGGCGGAGATGAAGACGGAGTCACTTGCCTGGCGGAAGCCTTACCCGGCAAAGGTTCTTGTCGGCTTCAGGGAATATCGCTCACCAAGCCTTTCGACAAGCTCCTCTTGCGGGCCTTATTCCGCCGTGCCTGGTGGCCTTCCCGCAAAGCTCCTCTTCTTGGGCCCTGATTACTGTTCTTGAATAGCTCAAAAGGAACGTGAGGATCTTGGCGATCATCGAGGCCAGCCTTGCCCTTGAGGTGCTTTCTTGTTGTCCGTGCGAGTTCGGGATACTAGGTACCCCTACTCTAGTACACCGGCAGGGAGCCCGAACTGGGCCACGGCCACGCAGTCTGTTGGGCCGAGGCCCAAAGCATGCCTGAACACCTTGGTCTGATTCGCCATTACTACGCCTGGACCACCACGCCTCCCTGAGCGTCACGTGCGGACATGGCGTCGTGGGGAGATCGTGGAGCTTTCTTTAATGGGAAAAATCAGACCGTCCCTCTCCTTTAGCAGGGGAGCGAGGGCAGGGGCGCCCACTTGCCCTTCTTGTCACATGAAACCCCGTCGCTTCCCCTTTCTTCTCGAGCCCAAAGGCGGGCTCCGCCCCTCCATTGCGGGGTGCCATCGCGCCCGTCGACCTCCTCCGCCACCTCTCCCCCATGGCTCAAGTGACAAGGGAAAAGGCGTGAAATCGGCGGCGCAGCGGCTCATCGCGGCGCTGGAGGCGGGCCCTCTTGACCCCTTCTCGGCAGGAAGGAGCTGCGGGGCTGTACTATCTCTTACGGTGGCGGAGACCCGGCGCACCCAGCTGAGAGTCATCTCCGCCCGCCATCAGAAGGTCTCCATGGTACCCCTTCTTGGCGCTTTTTCTTCCACTGCGGGCTCTGCCTTGCCCCAGTTCTTCACATGATGTCATGAACACTTATGGCCTCCGCCTCCTTGATTTCACCCCAAGCATGAAATCCTCACTTTGGCGTTTTAGCACACCTCTGAGAACTTTGTCAGAGATCCACCCAAGCGTAGCACTCTTCGCCATTACTTCATGCCCAGCGTAGAGAGAAGGAGCTTAGGAGGTATTGCATGGAGTCTCGGGATGCAAGAAAAAGCATATCTTGGCGGAGATGCATAGTAAGTGGGAGGTGGAGAGCTATTTGGTGTTGGATCTTAGAAGAGGAGCCACAGCCTTTCACGCCTGCGCCAAACCCCCATAGTCTTGTGACAATGGCCGGGTAACTTGGCGCGGAGGGCGACAAGTTGAAGATTGCGTGACTAAGTTCTCGTCTCCGACAGCGAGACTTCCGGTAAAGCAGTTAAGGCAGAACCCAAGGGAAAAGGCTTAGGTGGCAAATGGTAAAACCAATGTTGGGCCTTTTTGGAGGAGTCTTACTCAAAGCGAATCGTCAAGGGGGTCCCATAAATCACCCAACCGTAAGGAACGCAAAATCCGGGACATAACACCGTATGACGGAAACTAGGTGGCAAGAGTGGAACAAAACACGTGCATAAGGCCGAGCCTTCCACCCTTTACCAAATATATAGATGCATTAATTAAATAAGATATATTGTGATATCCCCACAAGTAAACATGTTCCAACAAGGAACAACATCTCCATGTTCCAACAAGGAACAAACTTCATCTTCACCTGCAACTAACAACGCTATAAGAGGGGCTGAGAAAAGCGGTAACATAGCCAAGCAACGGTTTGCTATGAAAGGATGGTTAGAGGCTTGACATGGCAATGTGGGTGGCATGATAAGCAAGTGATAGGCATCGTAGCATAGGCATAGCAAAAGAGCGAGCAACTAGCAAGCAAAGATAGAAGTGATTTGAGGGTATGGTCATCTTGCTCGAAATCCCACGAGGAAGAAGAACGAGTCCATGAAGAAGACAAACGGATGTAGTCGAACGAATCCTCACAACTCCAGAACGAAACCGAAGCTAACGAGAGAAGCAACCTGGAAAGAAACTAACAACATGGTAAACACACAAGCATAATCATGGCATGATGCACAAACAAGTATGATGCATGTCCGGTTTAAATATGCATGGCATGGCAATATGCACAAACAACACTACAAGTTAAGTGGAGCTCAATATGCAACGAGTTGCATATTGACAAAACACCACATCAATTATTTAGTTCTCTCTCCTTTAGGTACACAACAATATTAAATGTTGTTAAACATGGCAAGAGGTGAAGCATGATGAAACTACCTATCTAGGCAAGTTTAAATGAGGCCGGAAGCAACAAACAACAATTCCGGAAAATCCCCATATGCAAATAATGAATTTGGTACTGTTCTGCCCTATACCATATTTTATTGTTGTTAAACAGGAAAATAAAGTGCACCACGTTAATCTATGCATTTTTCCACCCCATTTACATATAAAGTTTATTTAAAATGGAGCTACGGTTATTTAGTTATGAAATAAATCATTTTAGCATGGCAATTATGCAAAATAATGCAAACAGCAATGTTAAACATTTTTAACCTGGATGAAAATTGGATATTATGAAACTAGATGAAATTCTAAGCACTTTACATATATGATTTGTTTTAATCCGATGCATGGTTAATTAATTATTGATGCATGAACATTAAGGGGTTTTCTGAAAAACTGGCAATCTCTGGATAATTAGTAAATTGCTCGCAAAAAAATAAAGGACTCGGGCGAATCTGCAGGCTGGCCCAACAGGAGGAAAACACAGGGAGGGTCTTTGGGATGGCCTCACCCATGGGCTTGGCCTAATTGGAAGCCGAGGGAGGCCGGCTTGGGGGGGGCGGGCCTTTGAGCCCACTGGCGGTCGCTTGGACGAGGCGCACAACGCAGGCGCCGATCAAGCGTCGCCCTCCTCTCGAACAGAGGCAGCAACAGGACCAGCGCGGAGGAAGGAGGTCCGCGGGCCCGAGAGCATAGGGCGCCGGGTGGCGGATCCGTCGCGGAAGATCGCTGGGCCCCGTTCTCGCCGGATCAAAGTGGGGCGAGCAGGTGGACTTGGAGCTCCATGGCGCGGCGGGATAGTCTCTCAAGAAAGAAAAGGAAGGGGATTCGGAGAGGAAAGCAGAGAGACGGCGGGCATGCGGGAGGAGATGAGGGAAACGACGGGGAGGCGCAGGCAAGGCCGGAGGAGGTCGTGACGGAGCTGTTGCGGGGTCCTCGTCTCCTGTGCGGCTTGGGTGTGAGGGGTTCAGGAGGTCCAGGAGGCAGGGCGCGAGGCTTGGCGAACTGCTGCTGCTGCTGCGGTGACGAGGCGGCGAGTCGAGGTACTTGGCGCCCCGGCGAGGGAACGGCGGTGCAGCAGGGACACGGCGGGAACGGCTGGAGGCGGCCGGATCAGGACGGATCCGGGACGAAGGGACCTGTTCCCGGCGATGGCGAGACTGCTCCTTGAGCAAAGCGGCGAGGTCGGTCTGCTGGTCCGGCGAGGAACAACTGGGTCGGGGAGGTCCTCGGCTGTCCTGGAAGGAGGCTCGGGCGACTCGACGGCACGACGGGACGAGGCCGAGTGCTCCTGCTCGATCTGAAAGTGGCCACTGGGATGGATCGAGAGGAGGAGGAGGTGGTTGGATTGGATCGGGCAAGATGAGGCTATAGGTGGCGAGCGATGGTTGGGGAGGGATGGATCCCGAGGGGGATTTGGTGAGTGCGGCGGCGGCAGGGACAAATCTCCTAGAATTTAGGGTTCGGTCCAAAATGGACTAGGGGTAGACTATATATATATATATGGAAAAGAGAGGAGTTAGACCATCCGATCAAAATCCGACGGTCGGGAAAAGATAGGTTAGGAAAGTCTAAATAAGAAACGGAGATGTTTTATAGACGTTAGGGGATGATCCGGATCCAACGGTGACGACAACTCGGGTCGGGTTCGGGGAAGATTTCGGACGCACGAAAGAGGGGGTCGGAGAGAGGTTAGGTGGTTTGACAAGAGGGAACCGAAAACACTGTTGATCTCGAAAGGGTCAACGAACGCAACATAGAGGGAAGCGAGGAGCGGCAACTACACGCGGATGCAAGTTTTAAAAACCATGACGGCAACGAGTGCCGGTGCAATGCGAATGATGCCATGAGATGAGATGCATGACATGAACAAAATGCAAAACAAAATACAAAGACCCAACCACGAAGGAAATATTATATCGCATCTCCGGAAAAAGGCAAGAGTTGGAGTTGCGAATATGGAAAGTTGTATCCGGGGCGTTACAACACTCCACCACTACGAGAGGATCTCGTCCCGAGATCTAGGATGACACCGGAGGGAAAAGGAAGAGGAAGATAAGAGGTAAACTAAGTTGCTTCTTTGACGAACGAGTGAACCCACGAACCTTGAGATGTTGAGCAAAATGAAAGAAAGAAAACAACGAAGATGAACAAAGTTGAAAACACTCCGTTAGAAAAGAGGAACAAGGGATACGACGAGAACCAAGAGTTTTAGTGATAAGATAGATATTGAAACCACTCCGGTTAAAACAAGATAGGAAGGAATAAGAATGATATAATTTGGGAAGCACTCCGAATAAAAGAAGAAGGAAAACTAGAAAAGATGATAAGAACTTGAAGAGATGACACAACACTCCGGTTTAATGGATAAGTAAGAAAATAACATGATCTTGACAAAACGAGGTGATGGGTGAAGAGAGCAACATCACAATGCCTCCGGAAGAAAAACTGAAGATAGATCATTGGAATAAAGGAATGGAGAAGAAAATGACAACTTCTACCACAAATGATTTTGGAAAGCACCCTTAAAAAGAAGGATAGAACAGAGTTGTTGGAAAACCAACAACGAAAAGAATAAGCTTGTAGTGGACTTACGGAAACATCACAACATTACGAGGTGAGCTTCTGCCACCAACGGAAACAAACGATTGGATTGATATCAACAAGGAGACGAGAAACTTATTTCACTTGGGTCATTTATAAGCACCATAATTAGCAACAATCCTTAGGGAAAGCTTTAGGTGAAATATAGCCCAAGATAACTCCAATGAAGAGATTGATGGATTTACAATACCTCATTCTTGACAACATGTGAATCATGAAGCATGAAGGAAAATTGTCAAGAATGACATAACACCACCTCAAAAGATATTGTAGAAAGAATTGCACTTTGAAATGCAAGATGAAGAAATGCTTGAGCTCCTCTGAACAAAACATGTGTTGAGCACCATGTTTAATTTTGAGTATAGCTTGGCAGATCATAACTTCGAGAAAATGTTGAAGAACAATTGAAGAATGAAAAGAATCCTTGATGAACCACCATGTAGAGCCTCCATGAAGAACTCCGGTAATAGAAGGATGATGAAAAGAAAGAGAAGTTGAAAACACAAGGTGAAGCCTTGCAATGATTTAGATGGATCTTCGTGATGATGAGAGCTTGGAACTCCGGGAAAAGAAAAGATGAAACAATTGAAACCGAGAATTTATTCATCATGAACAAACTCCGAAAGAAGGAATTAATCACTTGGATGAAACAAGAACAAGAATTATGTTATGCGTATCCTTCACCAATTTAAATTGATGACAAGCAGCGGATTTGGCATACTACTTATTCTCATTGAAAAATAATTACATATAGAGATATAGCGCAAACTTGAGAAGGTATTGATGGAACCACCGGTGGGATTTGGAAACAACAAATGAATCTATATGATAACGAAGGAAGAGAACTCTTGAACAAACCACCGGTAGGATTGAAACAACGAATAAATTAATATGAGAACATAGGAAGAGGAATCTCGAACAAACCGCCGTAATAATTGAAAATGAAAGTAGCAAAGGCACAAATCACCGGGAAGAATTGGAAAATGAACGAAGATGCTTGACAGAATTTAGATACATTAGAACGAAGAGGTCATGAACTGATTAGATAATACTTGAATGATGCACCGGTATGATTTGGAGAGTTTGATGTTGAGAATGAATAATTCTAAGATGATGGCTCTGGATAATCAAACTGAAAAGATTTCTTAATTGCTCCGGATGGGTGAAAAGAATTCTCACAATCAAAACAATTATGAGGATGGCACGAAGCTAGAACCATGAATCTTGAAGAGAATGGAGCAAGATTAAAGAGAAAATCTTCTACGGTCTTCAAAATTCGAGAATGACGACGAGAAACACCACCATGAATTGTTGAGATACTCCGGGATGAAAATTAGAAAGGTTGAACCAACGCTGAAAAGAATTTGGAAGATCTTGGAGAAAGACATTTGACTGATGATAACTCATTCTTACGTCAAACTTTGAAAAGAATTTGGGAATAGCTCCAAGAAAATTAAAAGAGTCAGGTAAGATCCTGGGAAAAAGACCTGTGGGTTAGGGCCCACTCAAAATAAACACCATTGAACGATTTAAAAGATAGATTGCGCCGGTTGAATTAAATGGCTCAAAAGGATAACAACTACGAGAAATCTTGCACGGATTAGGAATGAAAAGACGAATCTTCCGAGATAATCTTTAGCACTCCGGAAACAAATGAATAACAAGAAGTGAAAAATTAAGAGGTGCACCGGCATGAGAAAACATTGTGAAAAGAGGAAAAAGGGATAAGATCAACACCGAAATCTTGAATTAAATCCACCGGAGAAGAAAATTAGAATGGAACAATGATAAGGTTGAAACTTCCTTTAGCATCTTCATGAGAATCACCGGATAAGAGCATTGAGGAAAAGAATGAAGAGACTTCACATCCATACGATGGATATTTGATTAAGAAATCTGAGTCCTTGAAGAAAAAGGGGGGAGGGCGGGAAAACAAAGACAACTTGGGACGGATGGGACAAACACCGTTGAGAAAACTTGGAATTGATCTCGCAAATGTTGAAATGATCGGATCCACTCGAAGAGAAGCACGCTGGTAGAAAAGAATTAACATGACGATCTCGATAAACAAGAAGGATTAGCACTCTCATAGAAATATGAGAACACCGTTTAAGGAAAGGTATGGATTCAACATTTGACTTCGAAGCAACTCGAATACCACAAATAAAACAAAACAAAGGATTTGGCTTGCGAGAATAAGCGGAACAAATACATATGATAGAGATTTACCCAAACCCATATCATGCATCATGCCGGAAAGATATCCTAGGAGCTACTTGAATTCCCACCTATAAACTCCCGAAACTTTCTGGTTATGCAATCTGGTGTTGGGGATCTGAGGGACACAAAATATATCACCCAAACTAACAATACCTAGATCCAATTGTATCCATCCTTCAACACATAACCAAGAAAACTCCGAAATCGTTTACCTCGACCTTCAAAAGCATCCGTTATATGAAAGTTATGGCAATACTCTCGAGCTCGCCTGAGATTGGGTTATCGAGGTTATCTCACCAACAACCGCATAAAAGAGATTTTCGATGTCGGCAAAGCTCGTATTCGAACTGCAATGATAAAATTGTGACGACAACACCTCGGAACTCAACTCCCCGGACACCGCCACAACCCCTAAATGACAGGAGGCACCAAGAACAATGTTCTCGCCACAAAACCATCGAACGATTCCAAGATACCAGCGTGATCCTAAAAAAATTTAGTGAAATTTGAGGAGAGAAAGTTAAAACTCTCGTCGGGATGCCTCACCAGAGCGACGAAGGACCGAGGAGTAAAAAGAATCCTACTCTCGATATATATAATCCTAAGACTCAAAACATTTTCCGTTCTAGACTCAACAAGCCAACAAACAATCAAGTAGGGGGCTCCTAAGTCGGGAAGGCTCGATTACCAACTTGTCACGCCTCGATGCGGCTATATCTCCCACGTGTCGAAGCACGACTTAGAGGCATAACCGCATTGAAAGCAATGTCGCAAGTGAGGTAATCTTCACACAACCCATGTAATACATAAGGGAAAGAGATACATAGATGGCTTACAATCGCCACTTCACACAATACATGAGAAAAGCATTACATCATACAGATACAATCAAGGTCCGACTACGGAACCAAAATAAAAGAAGACTACCCCACATGCTACACAGATCCCCGATCGTCCCAACTGGGCTCCACTACTAATCGACTGAAACGAAACAACACAATGAACAAGATCTTCATCGAGCTCCTCCTTGAGCTCGGATGCGCCACCGCACGGTTTCATCGGCACCGCAAACTGGTTTTGAAGTATCTGTGAGTCACGGGACTCAGCAATCTCACACCCGCAAGATCAAGACTATTTAAGCTTAAAGGTAGGACAGGGTAGTGAGGTGGAGCTGCAGCAAGCGACTAGCATATCTGGTGGCTACAATCGCAAAAGAGAGCGAGAAGAGAAAGCAAGGCACGGTCGAACAACTATGATCAAGAAGTGATCCTGAAACTACTTACGTCAAACATAACTCCAACACCGTGTTCACTTCCCGGACTCCGCCGAGAAGAGACCATCACGGTTACACACGCGGTTGGTGTATTTTAGTTAAGATCAACTTCGGGTTTTCTACAACCGGACATTAACAAATTCCCATCTGCCTCATAACCGCGGGCACGGCTTTCGAAATATAATACCTGCAGGGTGTCCCAACTTAGCCCATTATAAGCTCTCACGGTCAACGAAGGATATTCCTTCTACCGAAGACCCGATCGTCTCGGAATCCCGGACTACAAGACATTTCGACAGCAATAAAACAAGACCAGCAAAGCCGCCGGATGTGCCGACAAATCCCGATAGGAGCTGCACATATCTCGTTCTCGTGGCACACCGGATGAGCAAGACGTCGGGTTGGCATAGACCCTGATTGCCTGTGGGGCCGGACATCGCTCAGTTGGGCCAAGACTCGAAGGAGCACTGGTCCGGGGTTAAAATAAAGATGACCCTTGAGTCTGCAGAACCCAAGGGAAAAGGCTTAGGTGGCAAATGGTAAAACCAATGTTGGGCCTTCTTTGGAGGAGTCTTACTCAAAGCGAACTGTCAAGGGGTCCCATAAATCACCCAACCGTGTAAGGAACGCAAAATCCGGGAACATAACACCGGTATGACGGAAACTAGGGCGGCAAGAGTGGAACAAAACACCATGCATAAGGCCGAGCCTTCCACCCTTTACCAAACATATAGATGCATTAATTAAATAAGATATATTGTGATATCCCCACAAGTAAACATGTTCCAACAAGGAACAACATCTCCATGTTCCAACAAGGAACAAACTTCATCTTCACCTGCAACTAACAACGCTATAAGAGGGGCTGAGCAAAGCGGTAACATAGCCAAGCAACGGTTTGCTATGAAAGGATGGTTAGAGGCTTGACATGGCAATGTGGGTGGCATGATAAGCAAGTGATAGGCATCGTAGCATAGGCATAGCAAAAGAGCGAGCAACTAGCAAGCAAAGATAGAAGTGATTTCGAGGGTATGGTCATCTTGCCTGAAATCCCGCAAGGAAGAAGAACGAGTCCATGAAGAAGACAAACGGATGTAGTCGAACGAATCCTCACAACTCCGGAACGAAACCGAAGCTAACGAGAGAAGCAACCCGGAAAGAAACAAACAACATGGTAAACACACAAGCATAATCATGGCATGATGCACAAACAAGTATGATGCATGTCCGGTTTAAATATGCATGGCATGGCAATATGCACAAACAACACTACAAGTTAAGTGGAGCTCAATATGCAACGAGTTGCATATTGACAAAACACCACATCAATTATTTAGTTCACTCTCCTTTAGGTACACAACAATATTAAATGTTGTTAAACATGGCAAGAGGTGAATCATGATGAAACTACCTATCTAGGCAAGTTTAAATGAGTAGGAAGCAACAAACAACAATTAGGAAAATCCCCATATGCAAATAATGAATTTGGTACTGTTCTGCCCTAAACCATATTTTATTGTTGTTAAACAGGAAAATAAAGTGCACCACGTTAATCTATGCATTTTTCCACCCCATTTACATATAAAGTTTATTTAAAATGGAGCTACGGTTATTTAGTTATGAAATAAATCATTTTAGCATGGCAATTATGCAAAATAATGCAAACAGCAATGTTAAACATTTTTAACCTGGATGAAAATTGGATATTATGAAACTAGATGAAATTCTAAGCACTTTACATATATGATTTGTTTTAATCCGATGCATGGTTAATTAATTATTGATGCATGAACACTAAGGGGTTTTCTGAAAAACTGGCAATCTCTGGATAATTAGTAAATTCGTTCGCGAAAAAAAATAGTGACTCGGGCGAATCCATGAGCTGGCCCAACAGGAGGAAAAACACAGGAGGGCGCTGGGATGGCCTCACCCATGGGCTTGGCCCGATTGGAAGCCGAGGAGGCCGGCTGGGGGGCGCGCCGGGCCTTGAGCCCACTGGCGGTCGCTATGACGAGGCGCGATCACGCAGGCGTCGATCAAGGCGTCCTCCTCTCGAACAGAGGCAGCAACAGGACCAGCGCGGAGGAAGGAGGTCCGCGGCCCGAGAACATAGGGCGCTGGGTGGCCAGATCCGGTCGCGGAAGATCGCCGGGGCCCGTTCCTGCCGGATCAAAGTGGGGCGAGCCGGTGGACTTGGGGCTCCATGGCGCAAGGGATAGTCTCCTGAAGAAAGAAAAAGCAGAAGAGGATTCAGAGAGGAAAGCAGAGAGAGACGGCGGGCATGCAGGAGGAGATGAGGGAAACGACGGGGAGGCACAGGCAAGGCCGGAGGAGGTCGTGACGGAGCTGTTGCGGGGTCCTCGTCTCCTGTGCGGCTTGGGTGTGAGGGGTTCAGGAGGTCCAGGAGGCAGGGCGCGAGGCTTGGCGAACTGCTGCTGCTGCTGCGGTGACGAGGCGGCGAGTCGAGGTACTTGGCGCCCCGGCGAGGGAACGGCAGCGCAGCAGGGACACGGCGGGAACGGCTAGAGGCGGCCGGATCAGGACGGATCTGGGACGAAGGGACATGTTCCCGGCGATGGCGAGACTGCTCCTTGATCAAGGCGGCGAGGTCGGTCTGCTGGTCCGGCGAGGAACAACTGGGTCGGGGAGGTCCTCGGCTATCCTGGAAGGAGGCTCGGGCGACTCGACGGCACGACGGAACGAGGCCGAGTGCTCCTGCTCGATCTGAAAGTGGCCACTGGGATGGATCGAGAGGAGGAGGAGGTGGTTGGATTGGATCGGGCAAGATGAGGCTGTAGGTGGCGAGCGATGGTTGGGGAGGGATGGATCCCAGGGGATTTGGTGAGTCTTGGGTGGCGAGGACAAATCTCCTAGAATTTAGGGTTCGGTCCAAAATGGACTAGGGTAGACTATATATATATATATATATATATATATATATATATATATATATATATATATATATATATATATATATATATATATATATATATATATATGGAAAAGAGAGGAGTTAGACCATCCGATCAAAATCCGACGATCGGGAAAAGATAGGTTAGGAAAGTCTAAATAAGAAAGCGGAGATGTTTTATAGGCGTTAGGGATGATCCGGATCCAACGGTGACGACAGCTCGGGTCGGGTTCGGGAAGATTTGGACGCACGAAAGAGGGGTCGGAGAGAGGTTAGGTGGTTTGACAAGAGGGAACCGAAAACATTGTTGATCTCGAAAGGGTCAACGAACGCAACATAGAGGGAAGCGAGGAGTGGCAACTACGCGCGGATGCAAGTTTTAAAAACAATGACGGCAACGAGTGCGGGTGCAATGCGGATGATGCCATGAGATGAGATGCATGACATGAACAAAATGCAAAACAAAATACAAAGACCCAACCACGAAGTAAATATTATAGCGCATCTCCGGAAAAAGGCAAGAGTTGGAGTTGCGAATATGGAAAGTTGTATCCGGGGCGTTACATTGCCTAAGCACTACGACACTATGACCGGAGGAGTAAACTATGGAGGGGGGCACCGCACATGGCTAAGATAACAATTGACGTGTTATGGGGTGCCCCCTTGCCCCCGTATATAAAGAAGGGGAGGAGGGGGCTGATAACCCACAAGTATAGGGGATCACAACAGTTTTCGAGGGTAAAGTATTCAACCCAAATTTATTGATTTGACACAAGGGGAGCCAAAGAATATTCTCAAGTATTAGCAGCTGAGTTGTCAATTCAACCACACCTGGAAACTTAATATCTGCAGCAAAGTGTTTAGTAGCAAAGTAATATGATAGTGGTGGTAACGGTAACAAAAGTAAAGACATCAAAAGTAATGTTTTTGGTATTTTGTAGTGATTGTAACAGTAATGACGGAAAAGTAAATAAGCGAAGACCAGTATATGGAAAACTCGTAGGCAACGGGTTAGCGATGGATAATTACGCCGGATGCGGTTCGTCATGTAACAGTCATAACATAGGGTGACACAGAACTAGCTCCAATTCATCAATGTAATGTAGGCATGTATTCCGAATATAGTCATACGTGCTTATGGAAAAGAACTTGCATGACATCTTTTGTCCTACCCTCCCGTGGCAGCGGGGTCCTATTGGAAACTAAGAGATATTAAGGCCTCCTTTTAATAGAGAACCGGAACAAAGCATTAGCACATAGTGAATACATGAACTCCTCAAACTATGGTCATCACCGAGAAGTATCCCGATTATTGTCACTTCGGGGTTGTCGGATCATAACACATAATAGTTGACTATAGACTTGCAAGATAGGATCAAGAACACACATATATTCATGAAAACATAATAGGTTCAGATCTGAAATCATGGCACTCGGGCCCTAGTGACAAGCATTAAGAATAGCAAAGTCATAGCAACATCAATCTCAGAACATAATGGATACTAGGGATCAAACCCTAACAAAACTAACTCAATTACATGATAAATCTCATCCAACCCATCACCGTCCAGCAAGCCTACGATGGAATTACTCACGCACGGCGGTGAGCATCATGAAATTGGTGATGGAGGATGGTTGATCATGACGACGGCTGCGAGTCCCCCTCTCCGGAGCCCCGAACGGACTCCAGATCAGCCCTCCCAAGAGAGATTAGGGCTTGGCGGCAGCTCCGTATCATAAAACGCGATGATTTCTTCTCTCTGATTTTTTTCTCCGAGAAAGCCAATAAATAGAGTTGGAGTTGGCGTCGGAAGGTCTCCAGGGGGCCCACGAGGTAGGGGCGCCCGAGGGGGCGCGCCCACCTCGTGGACAGGGTGTGGGCCCCCTGGTCTTCATCTTTGGCAAGGATTTTTTATTTTTTATTCTAAGATATTCCGTGGAGTTTCAGGTCATTCCTAGAACTTTTGTTTTCTGCACATAAAACAACATCATGGCAATTCTGCTGAAAACAGCGTCAGTCCGGGTTAGTTCCATTCAAATCATACAAGTTAGAGTCCAAAACAAGGGCAAAAGTGTTTGGGAAAGTAGATACGACAGAGACGTATCAACTCCCCCAAGCTTAAACCCTTGCTTGTCCTCAAGAAATTCAGTTGACAAACTGAAAGAGAAAAAGAAAAACTTTTACAAACTCTGTTTGCTCTTGTTGTTGTACTTATGTCAAGCCAGCATTCAGGTTTTCAGCAAAGATCATAACTAACCATATTTGCAATAATTCTCAGGTCTCATGTTTACTCATATCAATAACATAATCAGCTAGCAAGCCATAATAATAAATCTCGGATGACAACACTTTCTCAAAATAATCGTAATATGATATAACAAGGTGGTATCTCGCTAGCCCTTTCTGAGACCGCAAAACATAAATGCAGAGCACCTTCAAAGATAAAGGACTCACTAGACATTGTAATTCATGGTAAAAGAGATCCAATCATAGTCATACCCAATATAAATTAACAATGATGAATGCAAATGACAGCTGTGCTCTCCAGCTAGTGCTTTTAATAAGAGGGTGATGACTCAACATAAAAGTAAATAGATAGGCCCTTCGCAGAGTGAAGCAGGGATTTGTAGAGGTGCCAGAGCTCAGTTTTGAAATGGAGATAAATTATATTATGAGCGGCATACTTTCATTGTCAACATAACAACTAAGAGATGACGATATCTTCCATGCTAAACAAATTATAAGCGGTTCCCAAACAGAATGGTAAAGTTTATACTCCCCCTCCTCCACAAGCATCAATCCATGGCTCGCTCGAAACAACGAGTGCCTCCAACATTCAACGGGTCCTAGGGGGAGTTTTGTTTGCAATTATTTTGATTTAGTTTGCATAAAGCATGGGACTGGGCATCCCGGTGACCAGCCATTTTCTCATGAGTGAGGAGCGGAGTCCACTCCTCTTGAGAATAACCCGCCTAACACGGAAGATAAGGGCAGCCCTAGTTGATATATGAGCTATTCGAGCATGCAAAACAGAATGTTTATTTGATGGTTTAGAGTTTGGCACATACAAATTTACTTGGAACGGCAGGTAGATACCGCATATAGGAAGGTATGGTGGACTCATATGGAATAACTTTGGGGTTTAAGGGATTGGATGCACAAGCAGTATTCCCGCTTAGTACAAGTGCAGGCTAGCAAAAGACTGGGAAGCGACCAACTAGAGAGCGACAACAGTCATGAACATGCATTAAAATTAATAAACATTGAATACAAGCATGAGTAGGATATAATCCACCATGAACATAAATATCGTGAAGGCTATGTTGATTTGTTTCAAATACATGCGTGAACATGTGCCAAGTCAAGTCACTTAAATCATTCAAAGGAGGATACCACCCCATCATACCACATCATAATCATCTCAATAGCATGTTGGCACACAAGGTAAACCATTATAACTCGTAGCTAATCAAGCATGGCACAAGCAACTATGATCTCTAATTGTCATTGCAAACATGTTTATTCATAATAAGCTGAATCAGGAATGATGGACTCATCATATTTACAAAAAAAAAAGAGGTCGAGTTCATACCAGCTTTTCCCATCTCAGTCAGTCCATCATATATCATCATAATTGCCTTTCACTTGCATGACCGAACGATGTGAATAATAAGAGTGCACGTGCATTGGACTAAGCTGGAATCTGCGAGCATTGAATAAACAGGAGAAGACAAAGCAATATGGGCTCTTGGTTAAATCAACAATGATGCATATAAGAGTCACTCCAACAATTTAATCATGGTCTTCTCCTACTGACCCCCAAAGAAAAGAAAAGAAATAAAAACTATTTACACGGGAAAGCTCCCAACAAGCAAAAGAAGAACGGGAAATATTTTTTTGGGTTTTCTTTTTAATTATTACTACAGTAGGAAAAGTAAACTACTACTAATTTTTTTTCATTTTTTCTAAGGTTTATTAAACACACAAGAAGAAAACAGGAAAAATAAAATAAACTAGCATGGATGTTACAGTGGAAGAGTATGAGCACCGACATCTAGCAATGAGTGTGTGTGAACATAAATGTAATGTCGATGGGAAATACGTACTCCCCCAAGCTTAGGCTTTTGGCCTAAGTTGGTCTATTGCCATGGATAGCCTGGCGGATACCCGTAGGTGTAGCTGGGGTCATACTGCGATGCAGCGGCTATCGCCTCCTGAGCTGCAGCGTGGCGTCGAGCCGCCTCCGCTCTTCTCTCGTACTCATCTGCCTCCTCTCTGGTAATAATATATCTTCCTTTTGTGTGAGAATCAAAGAAGGCAGGAGCAGGAAGAGAAATATGGACAACATGCCATTTTTTAAAGATTAGTCGATACTGGAGAGGTTGTTCAGTCATCTCAACAAACTGGTGGGAAACCATAGAATCAAAATCTAAATAAGTAGGGGGTAACTCCATATCACCCTCACGAATGTCTATCTCAAGAAAATTAGCTAAGCGGATTGCATAAATTCCTCCAAAGAAGTCTCGATTATGTCTATTATGATGAACCTACGAGCTACAATGGCTCCCATATGATAAGATTGGTCTCCTAACACAGCACTTCTGAGAATGCTGAGATCAGGGGCACACATGTGACATGCTTCATCCTTAGCATTTATGCATCTACCTATGAAGAGAGCAAAATAATGTATAGCAGGAAAGTGAATGCTCCCTATAGTGGCTTGTGTTATATCTCTAGATTCCCCCACAGTTATTCTAGCAAGAAAGTCTCTATATTCAGATTTAGGGGGATCCCTGACACTACCCCAAGATGGAAGTTTGCAAGCAAAAGTGAAATCCTCTAAGTCCATGGTATAAGATTTGTCATAAAGGTCAAACATGACTGAAGGAGAATTACGCGAAGATGAAAACGCAAACCTCCTCACAAATGAACTTGTGAGATCATGATACTGGGGGCATTTGTCAGCTTCAAAGTCCTCAAGACCGGCATTACGCAAATATGCGCTAAATTCTTCATTGATTCCCGCCTGATCCATAAAATTTTCCGAAGGCCATTCACAGGGCCTCACAGGAGCGTCTCTTGGTGGTTCCTTGTCAGCATCATGCATTGCAAGCCTAGGGCCTTGCTTCCTTGAAGAACCACCTTGGAACATCTTCCTAAACATATTGTTTTCTCTGAAAAATAATTCTAAATTTTTTAGTAACTTCAAACAAAAGTGAACCAACTTCAATAAAATTGATAGCAACTACTCCTACAAGTGCCTAGAGCCTATATCAAGCATTAGAACTACTTGTAACCATATAAATTTGACATGCAAGCTCAAGAAACATGGTCACCTATGCAGCACAAATTTGCAAAGAATAAAGCACTAGAACAAAAACTAATTGGACCAATGGAGGAGTCACATACAAAGGAACAATCTCCCCAAGCAGTTTTGCGAGAGGTGCTTTGAGCAAGGAGATCGAAAATCGCAGCAAAAGTGGCTGGAACTCGTGCTTGAGTTGGTTTTTCGGGTTTGTGTGAGGCAGAGGAAGAAGATGGGTACAGGGATAAGTGGAGGAGGGCCACCATGGGCCCACGAGGCAGGGGGCGCGCCGAGGGGTAGGGCGCCCTCCACCTCGTGGCAGGTGGCAGCTCCCCATGGTGATTTTTGCACTATAAATCCTCAAATATTCACAAAAAATCATATTAAATTGGCATGGCATTCGAGGACTTCTATTTTGGGATATTTTATATTGCATGATAAATCAGAAGCAGACAGAAAAATACTATTTTACTTTATTTCTACTAAATAACAGAAAATATAAAGAGGGTACAGAAGGTTGTGCCTTCTAGTTTCATCCATCTCATGCTCATCAAAAGGAATCCACTAACAAGGAACCGGAGAAATTTTGAATAACACTATGTTACCTCAACGGGGATATGGACATCCCCTATAATAAGAATATCATATTTCTTCTTGAAAGTAGGAAGAGGAAATTCAAAACCTCCAAATATAATCGATGGAATTTTTCCAATAGAGTTGATGCTATAAACTTGAGGTTGTTTCCTCGGAAAGTGTACCGTATGCTCATTACCATTAACATGAAAAGTGACATTGCCTTTGTTGCAATCAATAACAGCCCCTACAGTATTAAGGAAAGGTCTTCCAAGAATAATAAACATACTATCATCCTTGGGAATATCAAGAATAACAAAGTCCGTTAAAATAGTAACGTTTGCAACCACAACATGCACATCCTCACAAATACCTACAGGTATAGCAGTTGATTTATCAGCCATTTGCAAAGATATTTTAGTAGGTGTCAATTTATTCAAGTCAAGTCTACGATATAAAGAGAGAGGCATAACACTAACACCGGCTCCAAGATCACATAAAGCAGTTTTAACATAATTTCTCTTAATGGAGCATGGTATAGTAGGTACTCCTGGATCTCCAAGTTTCTTTGGTATTCCACCCTTAAAAATATAATTAGCAAGCATGGTGGAAATTTTAGCTTCCAGTATCTTTCTTTTATTGGTAATAATATCCTTCATATACTTAGCATAAGGATTTGTTTTGAGCACATCAGTTAATCGCATACGCAAGAAGATAGGTCTAATCATTTCAGCAAAGCGCTCAAAATCCTCATCATCCTTTTTCTTGGATGGTTTCGGAGGAAAAGGCATGGGTTTTCTGAACCCATGGTTCCCTTTCTTTACCATGTTTCCTAGCAACTATGTCTCTTTTACCATAACGTTGATTCTTTGATTGTGGGTTATCAAGATCAACAGCAGGTTCAACTTCTACATCATTATCATTACTAGGTCGAGCATCATCATGAACATCATCATTAACATTTTCACTAGGTTCATGTTCATTACCAGATTGTGTTTCAGCATCAGACATAGAGATATCATTTGGATTCTCAGGTGGTTCAGCAATAGGTTCACTAGAAGTTTGCAAAGTCCTATAATTTTTGTTTTTCCTTCCTTTTAGAAGAACTAGGTACATCAATATTATTTCTTTGAGAATCTTGCTCGATTCTCTTAGGGTGGCCTTCAGGATACAAAGGTTCCTGAGTCATTCTACCAGTTCTAGTAGCCACTCTAACAGCATAATCATTTTTCTTACTATTCATTTCATTAAGCACTTCTTTCTGAGCTTTAAGTACTTGTTCTACTTGAGTGGTAACCATAGAAGCATGTTTGCTAACAAGTTTAAGTTCACTCTAATATTAGCCATATAATCACCCAAGCGTTTAATCATATAAGCATTTTGTTTTAATTGTCTACCAAAATAAGCATTAAAGTCATCTTGCTTAAATATAAAGTTATCAAACTCATCCAAGCACTGACTAGCAATTTTAGTAGGAGGGACTTCAGCTTTATCATATCTATAGAGAGAATTTACCTTTACTACCTGTCGGGATATCGGGATCGGGGAGGTTCTTGATGAATAAAGAATTGAGATCATATACTTCTTCAACAAGTGTAAATTAAGACCATGTATTTCTTCAATAGGAGGTAAATTCTTAACATCTTCAGCTTTAATACCTTTTTCTTTCATAGATTTCTTTGCCTCTTGCATATCTTCAGATCGAGAAATATAACACCTCTCTTCGGAGTTGGTTTAGGAATAGGCTCAGAATTGGAGCAGGAGCTGGCTCAGGAGGTGCCCAATTATTTTCATTTGTCAACATATTATTCAATAAAATTTCAGCTTCATCCGGTGTTCTTTCCCTGAAAAGAGAACCATCACAACTATCCAGGTAATCTTTGGAAGCATCGGTTAGTCCATTATAAAAGATATCAAGTATTTCAGGTTTCTTAAGAGGATGATCTGGCAAAGCATTAAGTAACTTGAGAAGCCTCCCCCAAGCTTGTGGGAGACTCTCTTCTTTAATTTGCACGAAGTTATAAATTTCCCGCAAAGCAGCTTGTTTCTTATGAGCAGGGAAATATTTAGCAGAGAAGTAATAAATCATATCCTGGGGACTACGCACACAACCAGGATCAAGAGAATTAAACCATATCTTAGCATCACCCTTTAATGAGAACGGAAATATTTTGAGTATATAAAAGTAGCGTGATCTCTCATCATTTGTAAACAGGGCGGCTATATCATTTAACTTAGTAAGATGTGCCACAACAGTTTCATATTCATAGCCATAAAAAGGATCATATTCGACCAAAGTAATTATATCTGGATCAACAGAAAATTCATAATCCTTATCGGGAACACAAATAGGTGAAGTAGAAAAAGCAGGGTCGGGTTTGATTCTGTCTCTAAGAGATTCTTTACTCCATTTAACTAGCAGCCTCTTAAGTTCATATCTATCCTTACAAGCAAAAATAGCTGCAGAAGATTCCCTATCAAAAAGATAACCCTCAGGAATAGCAGGCATATTTTCATCATCACTTTCATCATCGTATTCAGATTCAATAATTTCTTTTTCTCCAACCCTAGCAATTTGTTCATCTAGAAATTCACCAAGGGACACAGTAGTATCAAGCATAGAAGTAGTTTCATCATAAGTATCATGCATAGCAGAAGTGGCATCATCAATAACATGCGACATATCGGAACGAATAGCAGAAGCAGGTTTAGGTGTCGCTAGCTTACTCATAACAGAAGGTGAATCAAGTTCAGGGCTAGATGGCAGTTCCTTACCTCCCCTCGTAGTTGAGGGATAAATTTTTGTCTTAGGGTCTCTCAAGTTCTTCATAGTGTCCAGCAGATATAAATCCCAAGTGACTCAAAGAATAGAGCTATGCTCCCCGGCAACGACGCCAGAAAAAGGTTCTTGATAACCCACAAGTATAGGGGATCACAACAGTTTTCAAGGGTAAAGTATTCAACCCAAATTTATTGATTCGACACAAGGGGAGCCAAAGAATATTCTCAAGTATTAGCAGCTGAGTTATCAATTCAACCACACCTGAAACTTAATATCTGCAGCAAAGTGTTTAGTAGCAAAGTAATATGATAGTGGTGGTAACGGTAACAAAAGTAAAGACAACAAAAGTAATGTCTTTGGTATTTTGTAGTGATTGTAACAGTAACAACGGAAAAGTAAATAAGCGAAGACCAGTATATGGAAAACTCGTAGCCACCGGATTAGCGATGGATAATTATGCCGGATGCGGTTCGTCATGTAACAGTCATAACATAGGGTGACACAGAACTAGATCCAATTCATCAATGTAATGTAGGCATGTATTCCGAATATAGTCATACGTGCTTATGGAAAAGAACTTGCATGACATCTTTTGTCCTACCCTCCTGTGGCAGCGGGGTCCTATTGGAAACTAAGGGATATTAAGGCCTCCTTTTAATAGAGAACCGGAACAAAGCATTAGCACATAGTGAATACATGAACTCCTCAAACTATGGTCATCACCGAGAAGTATCCCGATTATTGCCACTTCGGGGTTGTCGGATCATAACACATAATAGGTGACTATAGACTTGCAAGATAGGATCAAGAACACACATATATTCATGAAAACATAATAGGTTCAGATCTGAAATCATGGCACTCGGGCCCTAGTGACAAGCATTAAGAATAGCAAAGTCATAGCAACATCAATCTCAGAACATAATGGATACTAGGGATCAAACCCTAACAAAACTAACTTGATTACATGATAAATCTCATCCAACCCATCACCGTCCAGCAAGCCTACGATGGAATTACTCACGCACGGCGGTGAGCATCATGAAATTGGTGATGGAGGATGGTTGATGATGACGACGACGACGAATCCCCCTCTCCGGAGCCCCGAACGGACTCCAGATCAGCCCTCCCGAGAGAGATTAGGGCTTGGTGGCGGCTCCATATCGTAAAACGCGATGATTTCTTCTCTCTGGTTTTTTTTCTCCCCGAAAGCCAATAAATAGAGTTGGAGTTGGCGTTGGAAGGTCTCCAGGGGGGCCATGAGGTAGGGGGCGCGCCCAGGGGGCACCCCCCACTCTCGTGGACAGGGTGTGGGCCCCCTGGTCTTCATCTTTGGCGAGGATTTTTTATTATTTATTCTAAGATATTCCGTGGAGTTTCAGGTCATTCCGAGAACTTTTGTTTTCTACACATAAAACAACATCATGGCAATTCTGCTGAAAACAGCGTCAGTCCGGGTTAGTTCCATTCAAATCATACAAGTTAGAGTCCAAAACAAGGGCAAAAGTGTTTGGAAAAAGTAGATACGACGGAGACGTATCAGGGGCCGGCCACCAAGGGGCGCGCCATGGGGGTTGTCCTACTAGGACTCCACTCCTAGTAGGATTCGCCCCACCCTTTTTCCTTTCTCATCGGAGGGGAAAAGGAAGGAGAGGGAGAGGGAGAGGGAGAGGGAAAGGGGGCGCCGCACCCTCCCCTAGTCCAATTCGGACTCCCATGTGGGGGGGCGCAGCCACCCCTTGCAGGCTCCCCTCTCTCTCCACTAAGGCCCATGTAGGCCCAATATATCCCCAGGGGGTTTCGGTAACCCCTCGGTACTCCGAAATATATCCGAACCTTTCCGAAACCATTCCGATGTCCGAATATCATCGTCCAATATTTCAATCTTTACCTCTTGACCATTTCGAGGCTCCTCGTCATGTCCGTGATCTCATCCGGGACTCCGAACAATCTTCGGTCACCAAAACACATAACTCATAATACAAATCGTCATCGAGCGTTAAGCGTGCGGACCCTACGGGTTCGAGAACTATGTAGACATCACCGAGACACATCTCTGGTCAATAACCAATAGCAGAACCTGGATGCTCATATTGGTTCCTACATATTCTAAGGAGATCTTTATCAGTCAAACCGCAATAACAACATACGTTATTCCCTTTGTCATGGTATGTTACTTGCCCAAGATTCGATCGTCGGTATCTTCATACCTAGTTAAAATCTCGTTACCGGCAAGTCTCTTTACTCATTCCCTAATGCATCATCCCGTAACTAACTCATTAGTCACATTGCTTTCAAGGATTATAGTGATGGGCATTATCGGAGAGGGCCCAGAGGTACCTCTCCGATACTCGGAGTGACAAATCCTAATCTTGATCTATGCCAACCCAACAAACACCTTTGGATACACCTGTAGAGCATATTTATAATCACCCAGTTACTTGTGATGTTTGATAGCACACAAGGTGTTCCTCCGGTATTCGGGAGTTGCATAATCATGAAGAAAGCAATAGAAATAAAACTTAACGATCATTATGCTAAGCTAACGGATGGGTCTTGTCCATCACATCATTCTCTAATGATGTGATCCTGTTCATCAAATGACAACACATGTCTATGGTCAGGAAACTTAACCATCTTTGATTAACGAGCTAGTCAAGTAGAGATGTATTAGGGACACTCTGTTTTGTCTATGTATTCACACATGTACTAAGTTTTCGGTTAATACAATTCTAGCGTGAATAACAAACATTTACCATGATATAAGGAAATATAAATAACAACTTTATTATTGCCTCTAGGGCATATTTCCTTCATGTTTGGCCAAAGGTGGCCTAAATCGATGGCGGCGACCACTCCCGGGGCGGCCGGTGTACGGGTGTGCATCAAGACGGTGCTACGAGGCACGTCCGGTCAAGTGGTTGTGTGTGTTTGTCGGCGTTCTGGGAACGGGGGTCCCCAGACTTGCCTGCCTGCGGCCTGCGGCGTGGCTCAAAGGAGGCCCAGGACGGCCCATCTTCATCAACACAAGCTCAAGACCCTCGCGAGGGGCCAAGCCTCGCGGGGCGGACGACCAAGAGCTTCCTCAGGCGTGGCCTCGTCAGGCTGGCTCATGAGGAGGCGGAGAACTCAAGGCGGGGTACCTCGCGAGGTGCCCGTGACGCAAGCCATGACGACCGAGGGCGCCTGTCGGGCGCCAGCCCGCGCAGTGTCCTCCTTTCCTCTTTGGTGCAAAGGGGGCAAGCGCAGGCAAGAGCATCAAGCAAAGGCATCCGTTTCGGTGCAACAAGACCAAGACCAGCCCCAACGGCTGGAATGCAGTCATCATGGAGCCCAAGCAGGCGTCATCACCAGAGCCTTTGGCAGGCGAGGACCAACTTTAGTCAGGATAAGTGTACCCGCTGTTCCCCTTCAAAATGGCCAATTGTTGGCGCCCTTCCCGCTCAATATTTGGGAAGAGGCCCAGGGCCTTCGCCTATAAATAGGGGTAGCCACACTCAAGGACAGGGACGATCAGATCGAGCATTCGGAATCCCGAGAGAGAGAGAAACCCGTTCCTCAAGCTAGAGCGATGGGGCACCACTTAGCAGTTCATCACACCCGCCAAGAACAGACCCTCGCGAGGCTGTTCTTCCCTGTACTGTTCTTCGTCAGCCCAAGAGGCAATCCACACACCACAAACTAGAGTAGGGTATTACACCACAATGGTGGCCCGAACTAGTATAAATCTTGCGTCTCTTGTGTTGTTCTTGTTAGTAGTTTAGGTCCCTGCGATTCGGCGAGGTACGAGACGGTGGAGGGTTGGATCTCCGTGCGCACCCCAGAGTTCGAACCTTAAGGGTCTTCCGGAACCCGTGATCCGACATTTGGCGCGCCAGGTAGGGGTGCGCCGGAATCTGCCTTTCGTCGCGTCATTCTTCCCCGACCACCGCCACCATGTCTGACGCTCGTCGGGCTCGCGCCAGCGCCGAGCCGCTCGCTTCCACGCCGCCAGACGGCTCCGTCGGCGGACGTCCTCGTCGTTCCCCGTCACCGGCTGTCAACGCCGCCACCGGCCCGGCGGGGAACGAGCAACAAGCGTCGTCCCAGCACCCGTCCATGAGGCGGGACGGCCGCACCGCCACGCCTTCGCTCACCCCCGCTGGTTCTTCGTCGCGCGCGCCCCGCGCGGCCATGGAGGCCCGAGCTGCACTCATCGCGGCCAACGAACTCCTGCGCTACCGCCCCGTCGACGACGTCTACGAAGAATGGCTCGACCGCGTCGCCGAGCTCGTCCGCGCTGCGGGAGGCGACCCCGCGCCGTCCGTTTCGCTGCACCGCACCCCGCCCCGCGCGGGCGATGAAGCTCCCGGGGCGCCTCAGCCGCCTCCTCCTCAAGACGGCGCCCTGGCCCCAAGGCGCGCGGCCCCTGGGCGGAACCCGCTCCGCCAGGCGCCGACGCGGCAAGAGAAGAGCTGCCAAGAAGTTCCTCGCCCACAAGAAGCTGTCCAGCGCTCCCGCTCAAAGACGTCAAGACCTGCGCTGCCCCGGCCGCGGCGCAGGAGGCCTGCAAGACCAAGCTCTCTGCCGTCCGAGGCCCCAGCTGCCA
Source organism: Aegilops longissima (assembly GCA_021605205.1). Lineage (NCBI taxonomy): Eukaryota > Viridiplantae > Streptophyta > Magnoliopsida > Poales > Poaceae > Aegilops > Aegilops longissima. Next base: position 375,488,727 of record CM038678.1, on the reverse strand, counting down.
CGGCGGGCTGCCGTGCCTTCACCATCGAAGCTGCACGGCGTCGCGTGGCCCGCCAAGTTCAAGCCAGACCTGCCCCACGCTACGACGGCACGGCAGACCCTACGGAGTTCCTCCAGCTCTACGAGCTGGGCATCGAGGCTGCCAACGGAGATGAAAAGGTCATGGCAAACTGGTTTCCCATGGCGCTCAAGGACGGAGCCCGCACCTGGCTCCTGAATCTGGCCCCAGGCACGATCTCTTCCTGGGCCGAGATGTGCACCCGCTTCATCGCCAACTTCCAGGGTACTCACGACCGGCCACCCGCCGTGAGCGATATGCGCAGAATCAAGCAGCAGCCAGGGGAAACCCTGCAAAAGTACATCCAGCGCTTCAACAACGCGCGCCTCAAGATCCCCAGGGTGACGGAGGAGGCCATCATCTCTGCCTTCTCCGACGGCGTGCGCGACGTCAAGATGAAGGAGGAGCTGGCGATGCATGAAGATCTGTGCACCTCCCTGGAGCTATTCAACTTGGCGACCAAGTGCGCCAGGGCTGAGGAGGGGCGCCTCTCCCTCCTCGAGCTGCCTGCCGTGGATCCCGAAGAGAAGAAGTCCAAGGTTAAGGACGTAAAGCGCAAGGGGGCTGCCGTACTCGCGGCTGAACCAGACACCAAGCGGGGCAGAGATCAGCCCGAGTCTTCCAAGGGCAGCAGGTACTGCGTGTACCACGACCTCCACACCCACAACACCAATGAATGTTAAGAGCTCCGGGCCGTGCGCGAAGGAAGGGTCGGCAGACGCCCTGAGCGCAGCAACCGGCGCTACGGCCGAGGAGGAGGAAGAAATGCAGGACGCTGGGAAGACCGCGGCCCGCGCCAAGGGTGGAGCGACCAACCTCGCGAGGACCGCTGGCAAGACCCACCTCGCGAGGGGGGCTGGAGGGATCAGCCTCGTGTGGATCGCCCGCAAGGGAACGCAGGCCTCCCTCCGTTGCCGCCGCCACCAAGGAGAATCGAAGACCGTCATCAGGACGAGGGGGCCGGGGGCTTCCAGGAAGCGCGCGCGATCGCCTGCATCCTGGGCGGAGCCCAAGCCCGAGCCTCCCACCGCATCTTCAAGCAGTTCGCCCGTGAAGTGAATGCAGCCCTCCCCAAGCTCGAGTCCACGTGCCCTCTCAGGTGGTCGGCGTGCGCCATCACGTTCAGCTCAGCAGATCAGCTCAAGTGCGCAACCACAGCCGGAGTTCTCCCAATGCTTTGCTCCCCAATCATCAACAACGTGCTGGTCACCAAGACCCTCATCGACGGCGGAGCAGGGCTCAACGTCCTGTCCGTGGAGACCTTCAACAATCTTCAAGTGCCCTACAGCCAGCTTCATCCAACCAAGCTCTTCTCCGGAGTCACCGACGGCTCCATGGTCCCGATCGGGCAGGTCCGCCTTCCTATCACCTTTGGGGCCGCGATAACTACCACACCGAGCTCATCAACTTCGACGTCGCCCACATTCGCCTGCCGTACAACGCCATCCTCGGGTACCCAGCGTTGGCCAAGTTCATGGCCGTGACCCACCATGGCTACAACATCCTCAAGATGCCAGGAAGCGGCGGGGTCATCACGGTGCCCTGTGAAGAGAGAGATGCAGTGTGCTCCTTGGAGCAAGCTTTTTCGGCCGCATCGCTGGAAGACCCAGACCACAGCGGCATGACGCCTCCCGAGGCAGCACCCAATAAGAAGAAGACATCGACCGGCCCGACTCATCAAGAGACAGGCCCCTCAGGGCCCGCACCAGGCCAGGGGGAGCCTCCTTCCATCGCATAGGAAAGCGCGCCCGGCGCCCTCCTCAGGCAGGGCTCGGGGGCTCTCCCCTGGAGGGCCACCGACCTCGCCAAGGTCTCGAGGGAGGCGCTTGGGCACCACGTGGAGGCGTGTTTCGAAGCACGTTTCCCGCAAGCAGGAGCAAGACCAGGAGGACAGAACCCCCGAGAGTTCATCAGCAAGGCCATTCAGGAGTTACAGGAGTCAAGGGTCATGAGGGCAGCGCCGCCGCCACGCTGTGGCCCCCATCCAGGCGAGGATGGTGGGTTGCGCGTCTGCATCGACGTACCAGGGCTCAACCGAGCCGCATCTCAAGAGCGCCTCTGGCCCTCGCGAGTGGGACGTTGCGAGGGCCCGCCCCACAGCTACGTACGCATGCCTTATGGCCTGCCAAACGCGGCTGCTGCACGCCCGGCGTCTCATGACGACCATCACGAGGCTCAAGAGGCCGAGACACGCCGCAGCCTGGCGGAGATGGAGATGGCACGTGAGGGGCCGCCAGCGCCCGAGCCTCCCGAGGCCCCGAGCCTGGGGCTCGTGAGGATCGGCTCCCGCAGCCCACCGAGTCTGCTACATCAACGGCCCTTCATCCCCAACATCACCAGGTGACATCTTTAAGTTTTATTTCCGGCTGGGAGCGCCTTCAGGGCCGCATTATTCCCAGGACGCGTGGGTCCGTCCCTGCGGCATGTATCCCTTTTATTTCATGTCCTTAGCTTACCCTGTTGGGGGCGCCCCTCGGGCTGCATCATCCCCAAGCCGCTCGGGCCAACCCCGGTGGCATGTATCTTTCATGCGTTTTCCTTAGGATTATGCTCCACCATGCTTGTTATTTGGTGCCTTCTCCTGGGTGGCGAAATCTTGCACGTTAAAGGGGGGGTGCCTGAGCATCACGACTCAGGGCTCCTACCGGCTCTCCAGCCCTCACCCTCTGGTCTTGTCCATGGCATCGCGACCTGGCTTGCCAGCGACGGTAGAGACCAGCCCGAGAGCCGGGACCCGAGGACGTAGAGTTTCGTCATCCAATCCAGCTTGCGCGTTAAAGGGGGGGTGCCTGAGCATCGCGACTCAGGGCTCCTACCGGCTCTCCGGCTGTAGCGACCCGACCTCAGATGGTCAAGTCTCTGTGCTTCTGTGTCATCCCTGGATCGGTAATGCTGACACACACAGTACTCGAAGGATTTATAACAGAGTAGCAATCACACACTTATTACATCGAATGTCTCAAAAGAGAACTTATTACAATAATATGGCTTAAGGCCATCTAATGCGATAACAGCGGAAGGCTTGGAAGATAAAGTGAGTCCATCAACTCCAACGGCATAACTGAGCTGCACGGCAACGACCTACAATCCTTACTCCTCGTCTGAAAAGTCTGCAACATAATATGTTGCAGCCCGAGAACGGGTCAGCACATGGAATATGCTGGCAATGTGACACATAGAGTAATGAAAGAATAAGCTATAGTACATGCATATATGGCTGGTGGAAAGCTCTATGGTTACAGTTTTGCGTAAAGCCAATTTTTCCCTACATCAAAGGAATAAATTTTACTTTAACTATCATGGTGGTTGAAACATCATTGAGAAGGTATAACCCCAACTCAATCCCAATTAAAGTGATTAACAACCCAGCAATATTAGTTTAGAGTGATGAGATACATGTGAATACTCAAGTACTAGATACTCAGAATCGTCCATAACCGGGGACACGGCTAACCATGATTAGTTTGTACACTCTGCAGAGGTTTGTGCACTTTTCCCCACAAGACTCGATCGCCTCCGTTGGTTTCTCGCACTGCATGGTGTTTGAGAGACGGATGACCGAGACACAGTCTTTCAGAAACATTAACTCTCTACTCCGGATAGATCATACCAAACCTATAAAACCCACTACCTGCTGACCTACCTCTTCGAGAGCTTCACGTAACTTACTCAACTATGCTAGAGCCCATAATAGCTTGTGGCTGCACACGGAAGTTTCTAGCATGAATAATCTCAGTTCCCTTTGAGCCTGGGTGGCGGTCCATAGGAAGATCACACGGGTACCCCGGGATTTCAAAAAAAAAAAAACAGACAACACTGGGTTCCCCAGGTGCCTCAATCCACCCAGATGTGTATTTAAGTTGCCACCTTAAAGTAAACCATTAATTAACAATCTCACATCTGTCGTGAATATCTCTCAAACCCAAACCACGTCTACGAGTATAGCATGGCAATATAAGCATAACGTAGAAGTAACTCCCAAGGGTTTGATAGTAACAGGGCAATAGGTTCCTACCTCATCATCTACTTCCCAACCCACAAATTAATGCCATCCTAATCATGCAATGTTGGAGGGTTGAGCTAATGCATAAAAACTGGGTATGAAAATATATGATCAAGTGTTACTTGCCTTGCTGACGATCCGTGAATCCTAGCGACTCGTAGTAACACGCTTCGCACTCCGGAAATTCTATCACAAGCAAACAATACATACATAAGTAAACAAGCAAAGATGCACAACTGATGAGGACATGACTACCTTGGATGAGACCAAAAATATTGCATACATGCATATTTCTCAGGTGATTTCTAGTGCAAACTATTCAATAATATATTTATGTTATCCAGAACAAAAATACTTCACATACTTTTGTGTTTTGTCTAATTGCAGGTGTATGGGACATCTGTACAATCCACATATGAAGATAAGGGAAAAGGAGAAGTTTAGGTGCTGTTCAAAAAGTCTTCTCACGTCACTTTTGGGCCAAGAGAAGATAGAGTCCAAGTCTCTCACGTTCTGGACTCAGATTCGGACTGCACAGACATACCTGACTCAAAACGTCTATAACTTTTTCATACGGACTCCAAATTGGTTGATTCTTTTTTTGTTGGAAAATAGATTTCGTGCATTTTCCAACCCAATTGGAATCACCTTAAAATCCGTCCGGAGCATTGAGTTATAGACGAAACAATCTGATGCTGCAGCAGAATCCGAGTCAAACTACAAGTCCAAAGGTGTTACGTCACCTCCGCTTGGGCCCATTGGCCTTGTACGACCTAGGGTTAGTTTTAGGCTGCCTTGGGACGTCCTCCCACCTCCTTGGCCGCCACCCCTTGCTCCTATATAAGTAGATCCATCTAGTAGCTTTTTCCTTGGGATTTGTTTAGTTAAAAGTTAGCCATTGCAACTTCGTGTGCCGTTTGTGTCCAACGACCAGACCAAGACCGCCACGGATCCCCACCATTATCAATACTTCATATATATTCGCAATATTCAGATTGCTTTATCATATTCTTGCTCGTTATTCGATTGCTTGCAGGAATATACCTTCGTGGTCAGGCTGATCGTGCTTCCGCATCATCAAGAACCTAAGGAGATTGGTTTAGCGATTGCTAAGTCGCAACGTCGCACGCTTGTAGTCGGATCGTGAAAGTCAACTCCATCAAATCGAGAGCTATCATCTCATCGAAGATCGGGACACCTTTGCCTCTATCAAGTGGTATCAGTTTTCAGGTTGCTCGTGAGATTTTCCATTATCCCTAGATTCGATTTATTTTCTTACCAATTGTCCAAGAAAAAGCCACAAAAAAGTTAGATCTATTCATCATTTGTCCTAGCCAGTCCAAGCCTTTGCAATTTTCTTTTCATTGTTTGCATTATTGAATTATCGGTTGCATCGTCGTGTCGAGTTGCTGGTCTTAGTGTCTAGTTCGCTTAGAGTTTCGAGTTCTGTTCACATTAGTCACGCCGCTGCATCGTTATCCCTTCCGCTGATCACCATCCATCCATCAATTTCCACCACGTGCTACCCACCGCTCATTGTCATAACCATAGTTGAGATCGTTCACATCTTCACTTGATCCAATCTGCATCTTATCTAGTTTGTTTGGAAAGAGGAGAGAGAAAAAAAGAGAAAAAAAGTAAAAGAAAAAGTCAGAGAAAAAAAGAGAGAGAAAAAAAAAAAAAAGCGTGAGAAAAAAAGAGAGGAAAAAAACCGGATCTATCTAGAATCAATCTCGTACCTGAATTCGGATTGAATCTGTTTTATGCACTGTTCAGTAAAACAGGTGTATCTTCCTCATAATGAAGTCCGCTTTGACTCCGTGAGTACTCAAATTAAAGCTAGAGACGAGGCATCTAAATAGTTGCAGAAGCTTGTTCAATATTTGACACCTCAAAATCGGCTTCTAAATAGGTGTTTTGCCTCTGAAGTTCGTGAACACAGCTTGTTCCAATTTTTCAGGCCAGTTTTGAATTCTTTGACTCCTCATATCAACTCGAATTGAGTGATTCTTTTGCATTGGAAAGCTTGAGTTAGTAGCATTCTTTGAAAGAATTTATCAGAAAATTGGCTCAAACTTTTCAAGAGGAAAGTTGAGAGAGAGTTGTTGTATGTCCTGCTTGGCAGTTGTTTTCATCATTATCTTCACCGCCGTTGTGATCTTCACTTATATCTTGCTGTCAAGAGCTACTTAGTATCCTTCATTGATGCTAGTTGTGCTATGTCGTGACCTCATTAGTGTTCTAGGCTCGCGTATCTAGTCCGGTCTAGCCTAGGACCAGCACAGTACCGTCGTTGAGCGCTTATTCAACATTGCATCTTTGAATTGATTATTGCTAATCTTTTGCTACCATATATAGCCAACCCAGCTCCACATATTTCTACACCGTGTATCGACGCTCCCCCGGCAATCGCTTTACTCAATATTCGAGTTACTTGACACCGCTGGTTGCCGATCACCCGCTGCATGGTAAGAACTTGTAAGACATTGATATTTGCTTTCTTGTGAGCGCTTTTACCACCACATCCTAGTAGTTATAGGAACATTATTTTGGATTTTTTTCTTGTTCTACTAATCATGACAGGATCCAGAGTCAATTCATGGGCTTTGTCGATCGTGGGAGACATGCCACCACCTATGCAAATACCACAACCGTCACGAGAGGTCCACAAACATCCAAATGCACATGATCAGGTTCATGTTTCTATACCACCATTTAATGGCCGCTTTAGACCTCCTTTATATATTGAATGGGAGTTAGACATAAATAATATATTTGCTTCCCATAATTTTGATGAACGTAAAAAAGTTATGGTTGCGGTTGGTTCTTTCACTGGTTATGCTCTAGTTTGGTGGAGTGAATATTGTCGGTTACACCCTGATTATGTACCTAATACTTGGGATGATTTAAAACATGTCATGAGAGATAGATTCGTCGATGTTTATTATACTGTGGCATGATTAAAAAACTGGAACATTTAAAACAAGGTAGTGACACCGTAACAAAATATTATGATGATTTACAAACTACCTTGTTGCACTCATTTTAGAAGAAAGTGAAGAAGATTTTATGGATAGATTTTGGGAGGATTAAACCATAATATTCAGGAGATACTAATTCATGAAGAGTGTTATCCTATGGACCATTTGTTTCGTCTTGCTTGCAAAGCTGAACAGGAAATAAAACGACGTGTTGCCCACAAGGAGAACAAGCGCACGGTGCACATTCCAACTGTTGATACAGATGTTTATTCAACTACTAGGCGTATTTATGACAACCACATCCGTTGTTGCGAGGACTACATCATCTCCACCATGTGACACATCACCATCGAGAGTGCCTGCATCATCTGAGTTGACTATAAGAGGTAATGACAAAGGTACAGATTTTCCACTTTTACATGAGAATGATGCATGCCTAGTTAACTTGAATACATCATGTGTTGAGCTACCCACTACTTTGATCACACCACCTATTTTAGAGGATTATATTGATAATTTGACTTTGCCATGTGATCAAACAACTGAAATACCAACAATTTTGAGAGCACCCATTGAATTAACTATTGATGCAAAAGAATCAATGTTTAATCATTTTGATACGACCTCTAATCTTGGTGATGATTCTGTGTCGAATGACTCATTGCATGTTTGCTTATCTAAGCATGTTGTAGCATGTAAATTTGATTCAAATAAGGTTTATTCACCAATGTTGGGATGGTTTAATGATGAACATTGTCAATCTCTTGAAATAAATAAGAGCTTCACTTATATGTGCAAACTGAGTTGCAGTATTTTCAAGCCTTCTAGTTCTTGTGCTAATTTGTTGGCTTTAGATTTTATGAACTATGCAAGTTACTCATCTATTCATGTGTCATATATGCAAAAATCAAGGGAAGTAAAAATGGATGACGTATACATATACAACATGTACACCTTGTCTCTTTTGTTAGCCACATTTCAGATTAAGCAACGCCGAGGACGGCTTTGTTTTCAAGAAGGGGAGGATGATGAGGACATGACTACCTTGGATGAGACCAAAAATATTGCATACATGCATATTTCTCAGGTGATTTCTAGTGTAAACTATTCAATAATATATATATGTTATCCAGAACAAAAATACTTCACATACTTTTGTGTTTTGTCTAATTGCAGGTGTATGGGACATCTGTACAATCCACATATGAAGATAAGGGAAAAGGAGAAGTTTAGGTGCTGTTCAAAAAGTCTTCTCACGTCACTTTTGGGCCAAGAGAAGATAGAGTCCAAGTCTCTCACGTTCTGGACTCAGATTCGGACTGCACAGACATACCTGACTCAAAACGTCTATAACTTTTTCATACGGACTCCAAATTGGTTGATTCTTTTTTTGTTGGAAAATAGATTTCGTGCATTTTCCAACCCAATTGGAATCACCTTAAAATCCGTCTGGAGCGTTGAGTTATAGACGAAACAATCTGATGCTGCAGCAGAATCCGAGTCAAACTACAAGTCCAAAGGTGTTACGTCACCTCCGCTTGGGCCCATTGGCCTTGTACGACCTAGGTTAGTTTTAGGCTGCCTTGGGACGTCCTCCCACCTCCTTGGCCGCCACCCTTGCTCCTATATAAGTAGATCCATCTAGTAGCTTTTTCCTTGGGATTTGTTTAGTTAAAGTTAGCCATTGCAACTTCGTACTTCGCTTGTGTCCAACGACCAGACCAAGACCGCCACGGATCCCCACCATTATCAATACTTCATATATATTCGCAATATTCAGATTGCTTTATCATATTCTTGCTCGTTCTTCGATTGCTTGCAGGAATAGACCTTCGTGGTCAGGCTGATCGCGCTTCCGGCATCGTCAGTAACCTAAGGAGATTGGTTTAGCGATTGCTAAGTCGCAACGTCGTGCACGTTTGTAGTCGGATCGTCAAAGTCGACTCCATCAAATCGAGAGCTATCATCTCATCGAAAGATCGGGACACCTTTGCCTCTATGAACAACCGAAACTTCAACTGAAAGAATTTGACCGGAGAGTTCAACTTAAGAACTCCGGTTTGCAAAAAGAATCAAACCAAACGGAACAACGAAACTCAAACGACGAAAGAAATAGGGTCCGTTTACTAATCTGAAGTAGGGTCAAATTTTACAAGGATAAAAACTGGTTTTAGTTGATTATTCGGAAAGAGGGTTTCGAGATGAAACTCCAGGCGTTTGAATCGCCTGATTCCGATAAACGAGCGAAAAGATAAACAGGTTTGAAAATTGGATCAGAAATCGCGATCAGAATAACCGCGGAATAAATCTGATAAAAGAAAAGCGACGAACTGCTAAACGAACGAACGTTCGTTAACAGAAACTAAACAGTGAACGCGTTCGTTAGAACGAACGGACGAACGGACGTTCGCTAAGTAAATAAACCGATGAAATAAACCGATCTATATAAAAAAACGATCTAGGGTTTTATAAAAAACCGAATGGTTTTTTAAAAAACCGGGGCGGGTCGGTACCTCCGGCGAGGCGCGTCGTGGGCGGGCGGGCGCTCCGCGGGTTCCGGGTGGGGCGGCGAGGGCAGGGCGGCGGCGGCTCGGCGAGAGGGCGGCGATGGCGCTGGGCGGCGGCGGCGGATCGGGCCCGGGCGGCTCGGGCTCCGGCTCCGGTGGTTCGGCGGCGGCGGGCTTGGGTGGTGGCAGTGGTGGTGGTGTGGTGGCGGGGCGGCGGCATTTATAGGAGGGCGGGCGGCTCGGCTTGGGAAGGGGCGCTGGGGTGGAGTCCGCTCGGACTCGCCGTCGGCGTCCGTGCCTCACTGACGCGGCTGCTGGGAAGGCGGCAAGGCAATGGCGGAACTGGCTGGGTTGGGCCGGGCCTTGGCCCGATCGGTATGGGTCCATTTTTTAAAAAATAATTATTCATGAAAATAATAATAAAAAATCCTAGAAAAATAAATAAAAATCTAAAATTCCAAAACAAGTTTTCTCCGTCTAAATAAAATATTTAGAACTAGATGAACATTTCTTGGCCCCTAAAATGCAACTTTTAAAGCGTGCAATTTTTCTAGGGCAATTAAAATTCCAAATAAAATCAAATAAAAACCAAATAATGATTTTAACATTTTTTCCTCCGATATTTCAATTATTTTGGAGAAGTCATATTATCTCCCCTCATTTATTTATTTAGAATGAAATATTTTTCCAGAGAGAAAAATAATTAAAATCCAATATCCTCGTCTTCACTATTTGATAAAATCAAATATGAAAAATGAAAAATCCCCAACTCTCTCCGAGGGTCCTTGAGTTGCTTAGGATTTTCGAGGATGGCAAACGAGAATGCAAATAAAATATGATATGCATGGATGACCTATGTATAACATGCCAAATTGAAAATTTGGGATGTTACAAACCTACCCCCCTTAAGATGAATCTCGCCCTCGAGATTCGGGTTGGCTAGAAAATAGGTGCGGATGGTCCTTGCGAATATCCTCTTCTCGCTCCCAGGTGGCTTCCTCCTCGGTATGGTGGCTCCACTGAACTTTGCAAAACTTGATCTCCTTGTTGCGAGTAACTCGGCTATCAAACTCGAGAATCTTTACTGGCTTCTCCTCATAAGTCAAGTTATTATCTAATTGTATCGCCTCCAGGGGCACTGTATCCTTTAACGGTATGTCGGCCATCTCAGCGTGGCACTTCTTCAGTTGTGATACGTGAAACACATCATGAACTCCTGACAGTCCTTCAGGCAACTCCAGCTTGTAGGCAACTTCTCCCATCCGTTCCAAAATACGGTACGGTCCTACAAATCTTGGGGCTAACTTTCTCTTTACTCCAAAACGTTTCACTCCCCTCAGGGGTGATACTCGCAGATATGCTCTTTCTCCGATTTCATAGGTTACTTCCTTGCGTTTTGAATCTGCGTAAATCTTCTGTCTAGACTGAGCAATCTTTAGTCTATCTCTGATCAGTTTAACTTTCTCCTCTGAGTCTTTGATCAAATCTGGTCCAAACAACTGACGGTCTCCGACCTCGTCCCACATCAAGGGTGTTCTACACCTGCGTCCATACAGAGCTACGAACGGTGACATCTTCAAACTGGCCTGGTAGCTGTTGTTGTATGAGAATTCTACGTACCGCAAATTGTCACCCCAACTAGATCCATAATCTAGCGCACAGGCTCTCAACATGTCCTCCAAAATCTGATTGACTCTCTCTGTCTGTCCATCCGTCTGTGGGTGGAACACGGTACTAAACTCCAATCTGGTACCCAAGGTCTGGTGTAGTTGATGCCAAAATTTTGAAGTAAACTGTGTTCCTCTATCTGATACGATACTCCTCGGAACTCCATGCAAACATACGATCCCGGTCATATATATCTTGGCCAACTTGGCACTTGTATAAGTTGTTTTCACTGGGATAAAGTGAGCTACTTTGGTCAACCGATCCACTACTACCCATATTGAATCATATCCTGCTTTGGTTCGGGTAATCCGTGATAAAATCCATGCCAAGTTTGTCCCACTTCCATTCGGGTATTGGCATAGGCTGCAACAGTCCTGCTGGCTTTTGATGCTATCCCTTCACTCTCTGGCATACATCACAAACGGCTACATACTCGGCAATATCCTTCTACATACCAGTCCACCAGAAACGTTCCTTCAAGTCCAAATACATCTTGGTGTTTATGGGGTGAATCGAGTATGGTGAGTCATGAGCCTCTTCAAGTATTAACTTCCTGATCTCCAAATTTTTGGGCACATAGATCCGATCCTCAAACCACAAGGTATCGTGCTCATCCTCGCGAAAACCTTTGGCTTTTCCTTTGCCCATCTTCTCCCTTATCTCAGCAATCTCTTTATCCTCCTTTTGAGTGTCTCGAATCTTGTCTAACAAGGTCGACTGAACTTCCATTGTTGCAAGAAAACCTCTTGGAACAATCTCCAACTGAAGTTCCATAACATCCTCTGCTAACTCCTTTGGCAGTCCTCTACTTTTAAGGATATTGGCATAGCTCTTCCGACTCAAAGCGTCTGCTACAACGTTGGCTTTTCCTGGATGATAGTGTAGCTTCATGTCGTAATCCTTTATAAGTTCCAGCCATCTCCTCTGTCTGAGGTTTAACTCCTTCCGTGTGAAAATGTACTTTAAACTCTTATGATCCGTGTACACATCACAACGGTTTCCCATGAGATAATGTCTCCAGGTCTTCAACGCATGTACTACAGCTGCTAACTCCAAATCATGCGTGGCATAGTTCAACTCATGAGGCTTCAGTTGTCGTGAGGCATACGAAACAACTTTTCCTTCCTGCATAAGAACACATCCAAGTCCCAAGAGAGAGGCATCACAATACACTTGAAACTCCTTATGTATATCTGGCAATGTCAGCACTGGGGCTGTAGTCAACCGTTTCTTCAACTCTTGGAAACTTGTCTCACAATCCTCTGTCCATTTGAACTTGGTATCCTTCTTTAGCAATTCTGTCATTGGTTTAGCAATCTTGGAAAAATTCTCAATGAATCTCCGATAATATCCTGCCAGTCCAAGGAAACTGCGAATCTCGCTGACTGAAGTGGGTGCCAACCATTCAAAGGATCGACTGAATTTTACCGATCTACTGCTATACCCTCTCCTGATATAACATGCCCAAGAAATCCAACTTCCTTTAACCAAAACTCACACTTGCTGAATTTGGCATATAACTGGTGTTCCCTGAGTTTCTCAAGAACCAAACGTAGGTGTTCTGCGTGCTCCTCTTCGTTCTTCGAGTAAACCATAATATCATCGATAAACACCACAACAAACTTGTCCAAATACTCCATGAACACTTTGTTCATCATACTCATGAAATAGGTAGGGCGTTAGTGGGTCCAAATGACATGACCATATACTCATATAATCCATATCGTGTGGTGAATGCTGTCTTTGGTATATCCTTCTCTCGGATCTTCAATCGATGGTATCCCGATCGAGATCAATCTTAGAAAACACCTTAGCTCCTTGCAAGCGATCAAACAGATCATTAATCATCGGTAAGGGATACTTGTTCTTTATCGTTACTTCATTCGAGCTCGGTAATCAACAACCATCCTTAGGATTTATCCTTCTTCTCCACCAAAATCTTGGTGCTCCCCAAGGTGATGAACTTCTCTGAATGTAACCTTTGTCCAATAGCTCCTTGATCTGCTTCTTAATTTCCTCCAGATCATTTGCGGGCATCCGATAGGGTCTCTTTGATATTGGCCCCTGCACGACATTAGCTCTATCGTAAACTCGATGTCTCGATCCGTGGCATGCCCGGTAACTCTTCCGAAAAACATCTGGATAATCCTTCACTACCGTACTTCCTCTTGTACAACTCCGTGAGGGTATTCACTTGGCTCCTCCTAGGCACATGCCTAGATACATACTTAATCCTTTTTCCTCCTGGGGTGGTAAGATAGATTGACTTGCTAGCACAATCGATACTTCCTCCAAACTTCGACATCCAATCCATACCTATTATCACATCCAATCCTTGCGACTCCAAGATAATTAGGTCGGACGGAAAAACATGTGTGCCAATGATTAGGGGTATCTGGGTGCACCATCTGCTAGCCATATACTCTGCTCCAAAGTAGGTCACTAAAGAGGGGTTCTAAGGGTGCAGGTTGGTAACTTAAACTTATCCACAAATCCCTTGATATATATGAATGCGATGCACCAAGATCGAAAAGAACAATAGCGGTAAATAACTGAACCAAAACTTACCTATTACCAAGATCCGCTGCTCTTCAACTTCCTCCATGTTAACGTGGTTCACTTGTCCTTTGTTGAATGGATTGGGCTTCTTCCCAGCGCTCCCATTTCCGTTTCCATTCTTTCCTTCAGGGCAGTCATTGACATAGTGCCCTGTCTTCCCGCACTTAAAGCAAATAACTTGGCTCAAGTCTCTCTTAGCGGGTGTAGCTGGGTTAGAGCGATTCGATTATTGTTGGCTGCATTTCCATTCCCATTCTTCGCACCATTATGCGATCCTCCTCCAAAGATGGTTATGTCCTCCATGGTTATGAACTAGTCCTCCCGAGTTCGGGTTAGGCGAGGTTTCGTGAGCTCTGAGTTATACTTCCCTTGTCCATACTTCCTCTTACGACTCTCAATTTGCTGCTGCTTTCCTTCAATCATTAGGGCCTTATCTACCAACTCTCGGTAGTTGTTGAAAGTTGCCACCATCAACTGCATACTCATCTCATCATTCAGTCCTTCCATAAACTTCTCTTGCTTCGCGGCATCCGTGGCCACATCATCAGGGGCATAGCGTGATAACTTGCTAAACTCATCCACGATCGGGCCACAAGACGGTTCCCTGGCGTAAGTTGCGAACTCACGCTTCTTTATCTGCATGGCTCCAGGTTGAAACATGGGCGCGCGAAAAGCTTGTTGAACTGGTCCCAAGTGACATTGGCTATAGGAAAGGTAGTCGTGTAATTCTCCCACCATGCAGCTGCTGGTCCATCCAATTGATGTGCCGCAAAGCGCACTCTTTCAAAGATCCGTGCATCCTGCGGTGGTTAACTCCTTCCAATACGGCGTAACCAGTCATCTCGCAACTATTGGCTCGGTGCTACCGAAAACACCGCGGTTGTAACCTCGAAAACAGGCTAAATTGTCCACTTGGCGGCGGGTTGTTGTTGTTGTTGTTGTTGTTGGCATTGCCACAGTTACGAACTAGCAATTGCATCAAGGCATTCTGCTGTTGGATCAACTGGGTGAGCTCGGTGGGAAAACAAAACCGGGTCACGCCTCGGAGGCATCCGAGGGTTTAGATGGGAGAGATTAGAAATAGAAAGAGGTCTAGTGAGAAAACACTACCCATATGCACATGAGGCAAAACACACATTCATTCAATCAATCAAGCAAGGGCATACAAAACGTTCTAGGACTATCGATATCGTGCTCAACTATTACTAGTTACATGGGGGGAAATACTACTAATATTTGGTGGTCATCTAGAAATTTTGATCGGTGGAAGACTCCATGATGTCTGCTCCAGCTTCGTCTTCATAGTCATCATCACTTGGATCTGAGTCGGTGTCGTCGATGATGATGTAGTTGTCTGGACATGCGGGGTATTCTTCCTCTTCTTGCTCCTCTTCCTTGGGTGCTGTTCCTCCCATGAAAATTCCAATCTTCTTGACTAGGTCGTCGTTCTTCTCCAGTAGTATCTTGATTTCTTCCTCATATCCATCGCGTGTAGACTTGAGTTCTTCCTCTAATTCGATGATCTTAGTTTTCGCCTTCTTCAAATCCAGCATGTCAGCGCACATCTGGTTCTCATGACGTCGAATGTGCTGGTTTAGCTCCTGGATGTAAGCTGCAATGGATCTATCCTTCTTGGTGCTAATTACTTCCCATTGCTCGTCTCGGTGCCCACATATTTGGTATATGGTGTCTTTAAGCTCCTTGTTGTAGACTTCTCCAATGCGTCCCATGGTAATGTGAGCTGCCATACTCTTTCCTAAACTCCATGTTGGTGCATTGAGAACACATACTATGGGCTCCGTGCTTGGTGCAAACGTCCTTCAGGGAACTAGAGCTTGAATCTTCCAGCATTCTTCTTACGGTAAGGTGGCGTTATGCGTCCGGTGAAGCTTGGTATTCCAATACTCGGTACCTAGTGACTTCCTTCAAGTGGCGTCCAAAGGTGTGTCTTCATCCGTTGGGCAAACTTGTACTTCATCTCCGTCTTCCTAAAGAGTGGAAAAATGGAGAGAGGTCAGAAATGAGTAGAGAAGAGTGACCTATGGTTTTATCTTAGTGGTCGTTTCCTACACTCAGCGTGTGCTCGATACCATCTTGTAGCGACCCGACCTCGGATGGTCAAGTCTCGTGCTTCGTGTCATCCTCGGATCGGTAATCTTGACACACACGAAGACTCAAGGATTTATAACGAGTAGCAATCACACACTTATTACATCGAATGTCTCAAAAGAGAACTTATTACAATAATATGGCTTAAGGCCATCTAATGCGATAACAATGAAGGCTTGGAAGATAAAGTGAGTCCATCAACTCCAACGGCATAAGCGAGCTGCACGGCAACGACCTACAATCCTTACTCCTCGTTCGAAAAGTCTGCAACATAATACGTTGCAGCCCGAGAACGGGTCAGCACATGGAATATGCTGGCAATGTAACACATAGAGTAATGAAAGAATAAGCTA
Source organism: Aegilops longissima (assembly GCA_021605205.1). Classification (NCBI taxonomy): domain Eukaryota; kingdom Viridiplantae; phylum Streptophyta; class Magnoliopsida; order Poales; family Poaceae; genus Aegilops; species Aegilops longissima. The sequence goes on along the minus strand of CM038678.1, from coordinate 375,472,490 downwards.
TACTACATGCATATATGGCTGGTGGAAAGCTCTATGGTTATAGTTTTGCGTAAAGCTAATTTTTCACTACAGCAAAGGAATAAATTTTACTTTAACTATCATGGTGGTTGAAACATCATTGAGAAGGTATAACCCCAACTCAATCCCAATTAAAGTGATTAACAACCCAGCAATATTAGTTTAGAGTGATGAGATACATGTGAATACTCAAGTACTAGATACTCAGAATCGTCCATAACCGGGGACACGGCTAACCATGATTAGTTTGTACACTCTGCAGAGGTTTGCGCACTTTTCCCCACAAGACCCGATCGCCTCCGTTGGTTTCTCGCACTGCATGGTGTTTGAGAGACGGATGACCGAGACACAGTCTTTCAGAAACATTAACTCTCTACTCCGGATAGATCATACCAAACCTATAAAACCCACTACCTGCTGACCTACCTCTTCGAGAGCTTCACGTAACTTACTCAACTATGCTAGAGCCCATAATAGCTTATGGCTGCACACGGAAGTTTCTAGCATGAATAATCTCAGTTCCCTTTGAGCTTGGGTGGCGGTCCATAGGAAGATCACACGGGTACCCCGGGAATTCCAAAAAGACAGACAACACTGGGTTCCCCAGGTGCCTCAATCCACCCAGATGTGTGTTTAAGTTGCCACCTTAAAGTAAACCATTAATTAACAATCTCACATCTGTCGTGAATATCTCTCAAACCCAAACTACGTCTACGAGCATAGCATGGCAATATAAGCATAACGTAGAAGTAACTCCCAAGGGTTTGATAGTAACAGGGCAATAGGTTCCTACCTCATCATCTACTTCCCAACCCACAAATTAATGCCATCCTAATCATGCAATGTTGGAGGGTTGAGCTAATGCATAAAAACTGGGTATGAAAATATATGATCAAGTGTTACTTGCCTTGTCGACGATCCGTGAATCCTAGCGACTCGAGTAACACGCCGCACTCGGAAATTCTATCGCAAGCAAACAATACATACATAAGTAAACAAGCAAAGATGCACAACCGAAACTTCAACTGAAAGAAGTTGACCGGAGAGTTCAACTTAAGAACTCGGTTTGCAAAAAGAATCAAACCAAACGGAACAACGAAACTCAAACGGCGAAAGAAATAGGGTCCGTTTACTAATCTGAACTAGGTCAAATTTTACAAGGATAAAACTGGTTTAAGTTGATTATTCGGAAAGAGGGTTTCGAGATGAAACTCCAGCGCTTGAATCGCCTGATTCCGATAAACGAGCGAAAAGATAAACAGGTTTGAAAATTGGATCGAAATCGCGATCGTAATAACCGCGGAATAAATCGATAAAAGAAAAGCGACGAACGCTAAACGAACGAACGTTCGTTAATGTAAACTAAACAGTGAACGCGTTCGTTAGAGCGAACGGCTAACGGACGCTCGCTAAGTAAATAAACCGACGAAATAAACCGATCTATATAAAAACGATCTAGGGTTTTATAAAAACCGAAGGTTTTTTTTAAAAACCGACGGCGGGTCGGGTACCTCCGGCGAGGCGCGTCCGCGGGCGGGCGGCGCCGGCGGGTTCGGGTGGGCGGCGAGGGCAGGCGGCGGCGGCTCGGCGAGAGGGGCGGCGACGGCGCTGGGCGGCGGCGACGGTGGATCGGGCTCGGGGCTCGGGCTCCTGCCCGGAGGTTCGGCGGCGGGCGGCTTGGGTGGTGGCGGGGTGGTGGTGTGGCGGCGGGCGGCGACATTTATAGGAGGGCGGGCGGCTCGGCTTGGGAAGGGGCGCCGGGTGGAGTCCGGCTCGGACTCGCCCTCGGCGTCCGTGCCTCGCCGGCGGCCTTGGGAAGGCGGCGGCGCGGCGGGCCCGGCCTGGCTCGGCCTGGGCCTTTGGCCCATCGGTATGGGTCCATTTTTTTAAAAAAATAATTATTCCGCCGAAAATAATAATAATAAAATCCTAGAAAAATAAATAAAAAATCTAAAAATTCCAAAACAAGTTTTCTCCGTCTAAATAAAATATTTAGAACTAGATGAACTTTTCTTGGCCCCTAAAATGCAACTTTTTAAAGCGTGCAATTTTTCTATGGCAATTAAAACTCCAAATAAAATCAAATAAAAACCAAATAATGATTTTAACATTTTTTCCTCTGATATTTCAATTATTTTGGAGAAGTCATATTATCTCCCCTCATTTATTTATTTAAAATGAAATATTTTTCCAGAGAGAAAAATAATTAAAATCCACTATCCTCGTCTTCACTATTTGATAAAATCAAATATGAAAATTGAAAAATCCCCAACTCTCTCCGAGGGTCCTTGAGTTGCTTAGGATTTTCGAGGATGGCAAACGAGAATGCAAATAAAATATGATATGCATGGATGACCTATGTAAAACATGCCAAATTGAAAATTTGGGATGTTACACCGGCCCTCACCCTCTGGTCTTGTCCATGGTATCGCGACCTGGCTTGCCAGCGACGGTAGAGGCCAGCCCGAGAGCCGGGACCCGAGGACGTAGAGTTGTTGCCTCCGACCCAGCTTGCGCGTTAAAAGGGGGTGCCTGATCATCGCGACTCAGGGCTCCTACCGGCTCCCCGGCCCTCACCCTCTGGTCTTGTCCATGGCATCGCGACCTGGCTTGCCAGCGACGGTAGAGACCAGCCCGAGAGCCGGGACCCGAGGACGTAGAGTTGTGTCATCTTATCCAGCTTGCGCGTTAAAGGGGGGGTGCCTGAGCATCGCGACTCAGGGTAACTACCGGCTCTCCGGCCCTCACCCTCTGGTCTTGTCCATGGCATCACGACCTGGCTTGCCAGCGACGGTAGAGACCAGCCCGAGAGCCGAGACCCGAAGACGTAGAGCACCGGCATCTAGCCATTTTTGCAGGGACACACTCGAAGATAAGGCCCAGAGCCAGGCGCAACCCGCCTTGAGGTAGGGCCTCGTGAGTCCCGCGCTGGCTCACGAGTGCCCCGGCACACCTCGCGAGGCCTCTCGCGCCGCTCCAAAGCAACTAATGGCAGGACTAACGATCGCCCTGGCGAGCTCTTGTTACCTTTGTGGTGAACCTGCAGGGCCCCTCCGATGAGCACGGAGCGACCTCGCTGCGTAATCTCCCTTCAGCCAAGGCACGGGCCTGGCACCGCGCCAGGAAGCATCGCCCTAACCCTCGAGATAAGTCACCCTCCGGACACATTAGTCATCGCAACACCATCCCCGCACTCAATGCAACTCCGTGTTAGCAACGTAGCTCTCCTTTCTCACCGAATGATGGCTGCTTGAGCGCCAAGGGGGACCCCCTGAGCATCGCGACTCAAAGGCTCTTACCGGACCTCGGGCCGCTCACCTCCTGGCCTTGACCACGGCATCGCGACCTAGCATACCAGCGACGGCCGAGGCCGCTTTGGGATCGGGACCAGCTTAAGACAGAGCACCAAGCCCTCACGAGGTCTGAAAGGAAGGAACTGAGCTAGAACGGAATGAGCATCCTGCATTGCCTCATAACAAGGATCATATTGATAAACGAAGCTACAAATATCTTACAAGCCCCCGCGGGGTACATTCTTGGCTCTTCGCAGAACAAAAGACGCGAATCCTAAGGAGTCCTATCTGAGGGACCACCGCGCGAGCGCCATCATCAACAAGTACACCCGTCAAAGCCGACCCCATCCAGTCAGGGCGGCGACGACCGACGAGCTCGCCTGCCCGGGAGCGGCGCAGCTCGAGGCTCAGAGCGATCGCCGCCGTCTCTCGCGCGCCAAGAGCTCGGCGGAGTCGCTGGGTCCTCCGGCGCCTTCGTCGTCTGAGAAGCTGCCAAAGGAGCGGGCGGTTGGCCTCTGTCTCACCACAGTAGAACCCCGACCACCTCTCCCGGGGCAGCACTCCAGCCGGCGACCCTCAGCGTCGAAGATCTTGAAGGACATCACCGAAGCACCGTCGTACTCCAGGTGGATCGTGAGGGCGCCCTCGTCAGAGACCAGGCGACCTCGCCCCAGCCTCGAGTCATGAAGACCTCGCCGGGGCACCATCGTGACCTCTGCCCGGTCGCGAGGGTGCGCAGCCGGCGTCTTGCAGCCGAGTCCGAGGCTCACCTGCCGGACGACGGAGGCGAAGAAGGAAGGAAGGCGGATCCAAGACTTAGGAGGCGCGCGACGCTGAGCACGATTCCCGGCAGGAGCCTCGGCGTGGACTCTAGGGGAAGACGACACTTCGTGATTCCGGCGTCGCCGGCAGCGCCCGCTCGTGGCGCCAGCGTCGCCTCCTTCAGGCCACCAATCTGCAGCGTACAAGGAAGAGGAAACCCTGGTGGCGGTTGCACACACTGGCACGGGCGCCTCACAAGGCGCTCCTGCCTCGACACCAGAGAGCCAGCTGCTTTTTGGGGAGCGGGTCAGATCCTCTTGAGGAGCCTTTCCTTCTCTTCCACGGAGAACCGCGGATCGGAGCCATGGAAACAAGACGAGACGAGGAAAAGGAGAAGCGAAGGATAGATCGGAGGAGCGACGCCGTTCGTGCATTTATAGCCGGCGGAGGCCAACCGTCGGCCTCCACGATCACCACCATCATGCCCAACTCGCATGCAAGGACTCGTCGAATCCGGGCGATTACCAAGGCGTCGTGGGGATGCAGGCGCCCACGCCCATTCAACCGCCACACGGCGCCCAAGGCCACAGCTGTTAGGGCCCACGACGCTCAGACTTGCCCTTTCGCCTATGCACGCCAAGTCCGGCGCTGTCAGGCCGGGGGGCTACTGTCGGCGTTCGGGAACGGGGTCCCAGACTTGCTCGCCACGGCTGCGGCGTGGCTCAAAGGAGGCCCAGGACGGCCCATCTTCATCAACACAAGCTCAAGACCCTCGCGAGGGGCCAAGCCTCGCGGGGCGGACGACCAAGAGCTTCCTCAAGCGCGGCCTCGTCTGGCTGGCTCATGAGGAGGCGGAGAACTCAAGGCGGGGTACCTGGCGAGGTGCCCGTGACACAAGCCATGACGACTGAGGGCGCCTGTCGGGCGCCAGCCCGCGCAGCGTCCTCCTTTCCTCTTTGGTGCAAAGGGGGCAAGCGCAGGCAAGAGCATCAAGCAAAGGCATCCATTTCGGTGCAACAAGACCAAGACCAGCCCCAACGGCTGGAATGCGATCATCGTGGAGCCCAAGCAAAGGTCATCACAGAGCCTTTGGCGGCGAGGACCAACTTTAGTCAGATAAGTGTACCCGCTGTTCCCCTTCAAATGGCCAATTGTTGGCGCCTTCCCGCTCAATATTTGGGAGAGGCCCAGGCCTTCGCCTATAAATAGGGGTAGCCACACTCAAGGACAGGGACGATCAGATCGAGCATTGGATCCCGAGAGAGAGAGAGAGAGAAACCTCCTCAAGCTAGAGCGACGGGCACCACTTAGCAGTTCATCACACCCGCCAAGACAGACCCTCGCCAGCTGTTCTTCCTGTCTTGTTCTTCGTCACCCCTGAGGCAATCCACACACCACAAACTAGAGTAGGGTATTACACCACAATGGTGGCCCGAACTAGTATAAATCTTGCGTCTCTTGTGTTGTTCTTGTTAGTAGTTTAGGTCCTTGCGATTCGGCGAGGTACGTGACGGTGGAGGGTTGGATCTCCGTGCGCACCCCAGAGTTCGAACCTTAAGGGTCTGCCGGAACCTGTGATCCGACAGTGTTCGGTTGCTGGGGGTGCCCTGAGCATGGTGACATGCTCGGTTTCGAGCTCGGGCGGCTGTGGCCATGGTGGCGGCATGGCCGGCGGAGCTGAGCTCTTGGGCTCGATTGAGGAGACGGCTAGAGGGGGAAATCGAGGCAGGGAAGAGAGGTTCCGATGCGGGGGCTCACGGTGAATGCAGAGGGCGTCAAAGTGGGCTTGGGGAAGAGTCAGAGCAGGCGAGGCTGCTAGGACGATCTTGGCGTTCCAAGGTTGAAGAAGATGGCAGTTGATGACCCACAAGTATAGGGGATCAATTGTAGTTCTTTCGATAAGTAAGAGTGTCGAACCCAGCGAGGAGCATAAGGAAATGACAAGTGGTTTTCAGCAAGGTATTTTCTGCAAGCACTGAAATACTCCCCTTGTTCCTTTATATAATGTGTATTTGGTTTTTGATAAAATTCTAGAATGTTAGGTGCATTTATTCTAATTCCTCATAATTCCCTTGTTAGCCCCCCAGAAAAAGGGAAAGTATCTCTCTCCTGATTGGTTGTATATCTTCTTGTAGCAAAAGAAGGAAAGTATCTCTCTGTCGATTGCATGTTTCTCATACTTTCCTCGACTAACTGATTTACTTGCCACTAACTAATAAATTTGCTAAGGGTAATTTTGTCCTAACATGTCTATAATTAAGTGCCTTGGTCACCGTGCCAAAAATAATACACCTTACTTTAAGGAACGGAGGGAGTAGTCGGTAAAAAATAGTTTGATAGCAAGATAATTTGTAACAGACAAGTAACGGTAACGGTAAATAAAGTGCAGCAAGGTAGCCCAATCCTTTTGCGGCAAAGGACATGCCAAAATGGTCTCTTACAATAAGAAAATCATTCTTGAGGACACACGGGAATTTCATCTAGTCACTTTCATCATGTTGGTTTGATTCGCATTCGCTATTTTGATAATTTGATATGTGGGTGGACCGGTGCTTGGGTGCTGTTATTACTAGAACAAACCTCCCACTTATGATTAACCCCCTCGCAAGCATCTGCAACTATGATAAAAGTATTAAGATAGAATCTAACCATAGCATTAAACATTTGGATCCAAATCGGTCTTTACGAAGTAGCACATAAACTAGGTTTAAGCTTCTGTCACTCTAGCAACCCATCATCTAATAACTACTCCACAATGCATTCCCTTAGGCCCATAGATGAAGTGCCATGTAGTCGACATTCACATGACACCACTAAGGGAATAACAACATACATATCATAAAAAAATACCAAACACATATCAAATTCACATGATTACTTGCAACATGACTTCTCCCGTGACCTCAAGAACAAAAGTAACTACTTACAAATAATATTCATGCTCAAGATCAGAGGGGTATTAAATAGCATAATGGATCTGAACATATAATCTTCCACCAAAAAAATATAGTAATCAACTACAAGATGCAATCAGTAGTACTAGTCACCCACATGTACCAATCTGAGGTTCCGGTACAAAGACTGAACACAAGAGATGAACTAGGATTTGAGAGCAGATGGTGCTATTGAAGATGTTGATGGAGATTGGCCTCTCTAATATGAGAGGGTTGTTGGTGATGACGATGGCTTCGATTTTCCCCTCCAGGAGGGAAGTTCCCTTGGTGAAATCGCTCCACCGGAGGGCAAAAGTGCTCCTGCCTAAGTTCCGCCTCGAGATGCCCGTGCTCCGTCCCGAAAGTCCTCCCTTTATTTTTTTTCTAGGTCAAAATGAATTATATACCAGAAGATGGGCACCGGAGGTGGGCCGGGCTGGACACAACCCACTAGGCCACGCCTGGGGGGCCTGGCGTGCCTTGGTGTCTTGTGGTCACCAGGTGCCCCCCCCCTCTGGTAGTTATTTGCTCCAACATTATTTATATATTCCAAAATAATTCTCGGTAAATTTTCAGCTCATTTGGAGTTGTGCAGAGTAGGTAGCGCTGACATAGCTTTTTCAGGTCTAGAATTCCAGCTGCCGGCATTCTCCCTCTTTGTGTAAACTTTGCATTTTATGAGAGAAAAGGCATTAGAATTACTTAATAAAGCATTGTTATGCATAAAAAACATTATAAATAATAGTAGGAAAACATGATGCAAAATGGACGTATCAAATCCCCCAAGCTTAGACCTCGCTTGTCCTCAAGCGAAATACCGATATCGAAAACATGCCCAGATGCTTAGAGAGACAGAGGTGTCGATAAAAAATACAGACATTGTAGCATCATGCTTATTATTATAACATCAACAAACTTTATCACATAACTTTATCATATAACCTCTCATTAACAAGTAACAATTCATCACAACATCAAAGTAAAAAGCATAAACTCTATTGAAAACTGAAAAACTATGTTCTTAGTCAACTTTGCAAATAAAATTCATCATCTATTCAGGAAGGGTCTCGTATCAGAGCCTTTTGGAAAGTCGACATACTCAACCATCATTATGATTGCTAACACTCACCGTATACACATGAGCAAAAAGTTTCAACCGGACACATAGAAAGATAGGGGCTTATAATTTCGCCTCCCAACTCATTCACCTCAAGGGTGATGTCAACACTAATAACTCATGCTCACTCATATTTGTTGGGGAACGTAGCAGAAATTCAAAATTTTCCTACGTGTCACCAAGATCTATCTAAGGAGAAACCAGCAACGAGGGGAAGGAGAGTGCATCTACATACCCTTGTAGATCGCTAAGGGGAAGCGTTCAAGTGAACGGGGTTGAAGGAGTCGTACTCGTCGTGATCCAAATCACCGGAGATCTTAGTGTCAAACGGACGGCACCTCCGCGTTCAACACACATGCAGCCCGGTGACGTCTCCCATGCCTTGATCCAGCAAGGAGAGAGGGAGAGGTTGAGGAAGACTCTGTCCAACAGCAGCACAACGGCGTGGTGGTGGTGGAGGAGCGTGGCAATCCTGCAGGGCTTCGCCAAGCACCGCGAGATATGAGGAGAAAGAGAGGTGAGGGCTGCGCCAACAGGAGAAGAACCGTGTGTTGGGCTGCCCTTTGCCTCCACTATATATAGGGGAGAGTGGGGGCTGCGCCCCACCTAGGGTTCCACCCCTAGGGGGCGGCCAGCCCTAGATCCCATCTAGGGGCGGCCAAGGGGGGGGGGAGTGCCTCCCAAGTCAAGTGGAGGCCCTCCCTTAGGGTTTCCCCTCTCCCATGCGCATGGGCCATGGGGGCTGGTGCCCTGGCCCATTAAGGCTAGGGCGCCCCTCACAGCCCATGCTTCTGTATGGACGAGGTGGAACATTTTCGGACCTCCGGACCCCTCCGAATCCTCCGAACCTTCCGAAGCTTCCGGTACAATACCGAAAAACACCGAACTTTTCCGGAACCCAACAACAACTTTCCATATATAAATCTTTACCTCCGGACCATTCCGAACTCCTCGTGACGTCCGGGATCTCATCCGGACTCCAAACAACATTCGGTAACCACGATATCTATTCCCTATAACCCTAGCGCCATCGAACCTTAGTGTGTAGACCCTACGGGTTCGGGAACCATGCGAACATGACCGAGACGTTCTTGGTCAATAACCAACAGCGGATCTGGATACCCATGTTGGCTCCCACATGTTCCACGATGATCTCATCGGATGAACCACGATGTCAAGGAATCAATCAATCCCGTATACAATTCCCTTTGTCTAGCGGTATTGTACTTGCCCGAGATTCGATCGTCGGTATGCCGATACCTTGTTCAATCTCGTTACCGGCAAGTCTCTTTACTCGTTTCGTAACACATCATCCCGTGATCAACCCCTTGGTCACATTGTGCACATTATGATGATGTCCTACTGAGTGGGCCCAGAGATACCTCTCCGTCACACAAAGTGACAAATCCCAGTCTTGATTCGTGCCAACCCAACAGACACTTTCGGAGATACCTGTAGTGCACCTTTATAGCCACCCAGTTATGTTGTGATGTTTGGTACACCCAAAGCATTCCTATGGTATCCGGGAGTTGCACAATCTCATGGTCTAAGGAAAATATACTTGACATTAGAAAAGCTTTAGCATACGAACTACACGATCTTTGTGCTAGGCTTAGGATTGGGTCTTGTCCATCACATCATTCTGCTCATGATGTGATCCCGTTAGCAACGACATCCAATGTCCATGGTCAGGAAACTGTAACCATCTATTGATCAACGAGCTAGTCAACTAGAGGCTTACTAGGGACATGGTGTTGTCTATGTACCCACACATGTATCTGAGTTTCCTATCAATACAATTATAGCATGGATAATAAACGATTATCATGAACAAGGAAATATAATAATAACTAATTTATTATTGCCTCTAGGGCATATTTCCAACAGTCTCCCACTTGCACTAGAGTTAATAATCTAGTTCACATCGCCATGTGATTAACACTCACAGGTCACATCGCCATGTGACCAACATCCAAAGAGTTTACTAGAATCAATAATCTAGTTCACATCACTATGTGATTTACACTCAATGAGTTCTGGGTTTGATCATGTTTATGCTTGTGAGAGAGGTTGTAGTCAACGGGTCTGCAATATTCAGATCCCTATGTATTTCGCAAAACTTTATGTCATATCGTAGATGCTGCTACCACGTTCCACTTGGAGCTATTCCAAATTGTTGCTCCATTATACGTATCCGGTATCTCTACTCAGAGCTATCCGGATAGGTGTTAAAGCTTGTATCGACGCAACTCTTTACGTCGAACTCTTTATCACCTCCATAACCGAGAAACATATCCTTATTCCTCTAAGGATAATTTTGACCGCTATCTGGTGATCCACTCCTTGATCACCTTTGTACCCTCTTGCCAGATATGTAGCAAGGCACACATCAGGTGCGGTACACGGCATAGCATACTGTAGAGCCTACGTCTAAGGCATAGGGGACGACCTTCGTCCTTTCTCTCTTTTCTGCCGTGGTCGAGTTTTAACTCTTAACTTCATACCTTACAACTCAGACAAGAACTCCTTCTTTGACTGATCCATCTTGAACACCTTCAAGATTATGTCAATGTATGTGCTCATTTGAAAGTATTATTAAACATTTTGATCTATCTTATAGATCTTGATGCTTATTGTTCAAGTAGCCTAATCCAGGTTTTCCATTGAAAAACACTTTTCAAACAACCCTATATGCTTTCCAGAAAATTCTACATCATTTCCGATCAACAATATGCCATTCACATATACTTATCAGAAAGGCTGTAGTGCTCCCACTCACTTTATTGTGAATACAGGCTTCACCGTAAGTCTGTATAAAACTATATATGCTTTGATCAACTCATAAAAGCATATATCTCAACTCCGAGATGCTTGCACCAGTCCATATATGGATCGCTGGAGCTTGCACACTTTGTTAGCACCTTTAGGATTGACAAAACCTTCTTGTTGTATCATATACAACTCTTCTTTAAGAAATCCATTAAGGAATTGCATTTTTGACATCCATTTGCCAGATTTCACAAATTGTGGCAATTGCTAACATGATTAGGAAAGACTTAAGCATCGCTACAAGTGAGAAAATCTCATCGTAGTCAACACCTTGAACTTGTCAAAAACTTTTTTTGACAATTCGAGCTTTGTAGATAGTAGCACTACTATCAGCGTCCATCTTCCTCTTGAAGATCCATTTATTCTCAACGGCTTGCCGATCATTGAGAAAGTCCACCAAAGTCCACACTTTGTTCTCATACATGGATTCTATCTCAGATTTCATGGCCTCAAGCCATTTCATGGAATTTGGGCTGGTCATTGCTTCCTCATAGTTCGTAGGTTCGTCATGGTCAAGTAACATGTGTTGGGGAACGTAGTAATTTCAAAAATTTCCTACGCACAAACAAGATCATGGTGATGCATAGCAACAAGAGGGGAGAGTGTTGTCCACGTACCCTCATAGACCGAGAGCGGAAGCGTTAGCACAACGCGGTTGATGTAGTCATACGTCTTCACGATCCGACCGATCAAGTACCGAACGCACGGCACCTTCGAGTTCAGCACACGTTCAACTCGATGACGTCCCTCGAACTCCGATCCAGCCGAGCTTTGAGGGAGAGTTTCGTCAGCACGACGGCGTGGTGACGATGATGATGTTCTACCGACGCTGGGCTTCGCCTAAGCACCGCTACGATATGACCGAGGTGGATTAAGGTGGAGGGGGGGCACCGCACACGGCTAAAAGATCAATGATCAATTGTTGTGTCTCCAAGGGGTGCCCCCTCCCCGTATATAAAGGAGTGGAGGAGGGGGAGGGCCGGCCCTCTCTATGGCGCGCCCTAGGAGGAGTCCTACTCCCACCGGGAGTAGGATTCCCCCCTTCCAAGTAGTACGTGTAGGAGTCAAGGAAAGGGGAGAGAGAAGAGAAGAAAGGAGGGAGTGCAGCCCCTCCCCTTAGTCCAATTCGGACTAGGCCTTGGGGGGCGCGCAGCCTCTCCTCTCACTTTCCCCTAAAGCCCAATAAGGCTCATATACTCCCTGGCGAATTCTCGTAACTCTCCGGTACTCCGAAAAACACCCGAATCACTCGGAACCTTTCCGATGTCCGAATATAGTCGTCCAATATATCAATATTTACATCTCGACCATTTCGAGACTCCTCGTCATGTCCCTGATCTCATCCGGGACTCCGAACTACCTTCGGTACATCAAAACACATAAACTCATAATATAACCGTCGTCGAACTTTTAAGCGTGCGGACCCTACGGGTTCGAGAACAATGTAGACATGACCGAGACACGTCTCCGGTCAATAACCAATGCAGAACCTGGATGCTCATATTGGCTCCCACATATTATACGAAGATCTTTATCGGTCAAACCGCATAACAACATACGTTGTTCCCTTTGTCATCGGTATGTTACTTGCCCGAGATTCGATCGTCGGTATCTCAATACCTAGTTGAATCTCGTTACCGGCAAGTCTCTTTACTCGTTCCGTAATACATCATCCTGCAACTAACTCATTAGTTACAATGCTTTCAAGGCTTATAGTGATGTGCATTACCGAGTGGGCCCAGAGATGCCTCTCCGACAATCGGAGTGACAAATCCTAATCTCGAAATACGCCAACCCAACAAGTACCTTCGGAGACACCTATAGAGCACCATTATAATCACCCAGTTATGTCGTGACGTTTGGTAGCACACAAAGTGTTCCTCCGGTAGACGGGAGTTGCATAATCTCATAGTTATAGGAACATGTATAAGTCTTGAAGAAAGCAACAGCAACGTACTAAACGATCGAGTGCTAAGCTAACGGAATGGGTCAAGTCAATCACATCATTCTCCTAATGATGTGATCCCGTTAATCAAATGTCAACTCATGTCTATGGGTAGGAAACTTAACCATCTTTGATTAACGAGCTAGTCAAGTAGAGGCATACTAGTGACACTATGTTTGTCTATGTATTCACACATGTATTATGTTTCCGGTTAATACAATTCTAGCATGAATAATAAACATTTATCATGAAATAAGGAAATAAATAATAACTTTATTATTGCCTCTAGGGCATATTTCCTTCAGTCTCACACTTGCACTAGAGTCAATAATCTAGTTCACATCGCCATGTGATTTAACACCAATAGTTCACATCACCATGTGATTAACACCCATAGTTCACATCATCATGTGACCAACACCCAAAGGCTTTACTAGAGTCAATAATCCAGTTCACATCACTATGTGATTAACACCCAAAGAGTACTAAGGTGTGATCATGTTTTGCTTGTGAGAGAAGTTTAGTCAACGGGTCTGCCAAAATTCAGATCCGTATGTATTTTGCAAATTTCTATGTCTACAATGCTCTGCACAGAGCTACTTTAGCTAATTGCCCCCACTTTCAATATGTATCCAGATTGATACTTAGAGTCATCTGGATCAGTGTCAAAGCTTGCATCGACGTAACTCCTTACGACGAACCTTTTGTCACCTCCATAATCGAGAAACATATCCTTATTCCACTAAGGATAATTTTGACCGCTGTCCAGTGATCTACACCTAGATCACTATTGTACTCCCTTGCAAAACTCAGTGTAGGGTATACAATTGATCTGGTACACAGCATGGCATACTTTATAGAACCTATGGCTGAGGCATAGGGAATGACTTTCATTCTCTTTCTATCTTCTACCGTGGTCGGGCTTTGAGTCTTACTCAATTTCACACCTTGTAACACCAGCAAGAACTCTTTCTTTGACTGTTCCATTTTGAACTACTTCAAAATCTTGTCAAGGTATGTACTCATTGAAAAAACTCATCAAACGTCTTGATCTATCTCTATAGATCTTGATGCACAATATGTAAGTAGCTTCACCGAGGTCTTTCTTTGAAAAACTCCTTTCAAATACTCCTTTATGCTTTCCATAAAATTCTACATTATTTCCGATCAAAAATGTGTCATTCACATATACTTATCAGAAATGTTGTAGTGCTCCCACTCACTTTCTTGTAAATACAGGCTTCATCGCAAGTCTGTATAGAACTATATGCTTTAATCAATTCATCAAAGCGTATATTCCAACTCCGAGATGCTTGCACCAGTCCACAGATGGATCGCCGGAGCTTGCACATTTTGTTAGCACTTTTAGGATTGACAAAACCTTCTAGTTGCATCATATACAACTCTTCTTTAATAAATCTATTAAGGATTGCAGTTTTGTTATCCATTTGCCAGATTTCATAAAACGCGGTAATTGCTAACATGATTCGGACAGACATTAAGCATCGATACAAGTGAGAAAATCTTATCGTTGTCAACACCTTGAACTTTGTCAAAATATTTTTTGACAAGTCTAGCTTTTTAGATAGTAACACTATTATCAACGTCCGTCCTCCTCTTGAAGATCCATTTATTTTCTATGGCTTGCTGTAGCGACCAGACCTCAAACAGTCTGATCTCTGTGCTTAGGTGTCATCCCTGCATCAGTAATGCTGACACCACACAGTACTTGAAGGATTTATAACAGAGTAGCAATCACACACTTATTACATCGAATGTCTCAAAACAGAACTTATTAAAATAAATATGGCTTAAGGCCATCTAATAACGATAACAGCGGAAGGCTTGGAAGATAGGCGAGTCCATCAACTCCAACGACATCACTGAGTATAGAACCACGACCTAAAGCACCTTACTCGTTGTCTGAAAAATCTGCAACATGAAACGTTGCAGCCCGAAAACGGGTCAGCACATGGAATATGCTGGCAATGTAACACATAGAGAGTAATGAAAGAATAAGCTATACTACATGCATATATGGCTGGTGGAAAGCTCTATGGTTACAACTTTTGCGAAAAGCCAATTTTCCCTACTGCAAAGGAATACATTTTATTTAACTATCATGGTGGTTGTTAAACATTGAGAATGGTTGACAGCATCCTCAATCCCGATTAAAATAATCATCATTAAAACCCAACAAAATTAATTAAAGTAACATGATGAGATTCACATGATATCCAAGTACTAGATACTCAAAACGTCCATAACCGGGGACACGGCTAACCATGATTAGTTTATACACTCTGCAGAGGTTTGCGCACTTTTCCCCACAAGACTTGATCGCCTCCGTTGGATTTCTCGCACTACATGATGTTTGAGAAACGGATGACCGAGACACAGTCTTTCAGAAGTGCTAGCACCTTACGAAGGGTAGACCGGTACACCTACTTTCCCCTACATCTGCTAGTCTAGCCGTAAGAGTTCGCACAACTTAATCAACTATGCCAGAGCCCATAATGGCTTGTGGCTGCACACGGAAGTTTCTAGTATGAATAATCTCATGATCCCTTTGGGCCTGGGTGGCGGTCCAAAAAAAAAACAGGCAAGTCCTGGAATAACCAGGTACCTCGATCCACCCATATGTGTATTAATGTTGCCACCTTAAATAAACCATTAATTAACAATCTCACATCTGTCATGGAAAATCACTCACCCAATCCACGTCTACTTGCATAGCATGGCAAAATAAGCAAACGTAGAAGTAGCTCCCAAGGGTTTGATAATAAAACAGGTAATAGGTACTACCTCAATCTACTTCCCATCCCACAATTTAATTAGATCCTAATCATGCAATGTTTGAGGATTGATCTAATGCAATAAAACTGGGTATTAGAAAAGGTATGATCAAAGTGTTACTTGCCTTGCTGATGATCCGTGAAACCTAGAGATTCGAAGTAACAAAGTAGCGCACTCGGGTATTATATCGCAGACAAACAAACAAGCATACAATAAGTACTCATCTAATGCACAGGTAAATCTCAAATAAAAGATCTAACCAGAAAGTTCAACTTAAGAACTCTGGTTTGCAAAAAGAATCACATCAAACGAAGCCACGAAAGTCAAACGGCGAAAGAAAACAGCTTCATTTTACTAATTTGGATCTAAGTCAAATTTTACAGAAGCAAAAACTTGCTTAAGTTGGTTATTCTGAAAGAGGGTTTCGAGACGAAAATCCAAGCGCTTGAATCGCCTGATTCCGATAAACGAGCGAAAAGTTATACTAAAACGAAAAACGGATCAGAAATCACGATCAGAAAAATCACGGATTAAATCCGAGAAAAAGAAAAACGACCAACAGGTTAACGAAAGAACGTTCGTTAACTAGATCTAAACGACGAACACGTTCGTTAAAATGAACGAACGAGCGAACGCTCGCTATTTAACCGAACCGGGAAAAAAACCGGTCTAAAAAACGGAAACTTAAAAAAAACTGGCGAAAAACCGACGGGAAAACCGAACGGTTTTCGAGGAAAACCGGTGCGCGGATTTCAAGGCAACCTCGGTGGCGGGGCGGCGGCGGGCGGCGGGCGCGGCGGCGGCTAGGGTTCGGGGACGCGGGCACTGGCTCGGGCTGGGCTGGCTCCCCCTTGCTTATAAAGCCTGCCGGGCCGGAGTCCCGCTCGGACACGGCCGTAGGTCGGTTCGTTTTTTTAAAATAATTCCGCGCAGAAAAACAAACGAAAGAAATACTAAACGGACTCCAAAAATCCCGAAATAATTTTTCCCCGGCTTCTAAAATCAAGCCGGACTAGATGAACATTTATTTGGGGCCTAAATGCAATTTTGAAAAACGCACATTTTTCCTAAATTCAAATAAAATGGCGAAAAACGCCAAAATAAAATCTTATTATTAAATCCTCAATATTTGTTTATTTTGGGAAAGTCATTTTATTCCCTCTCTCATATTTTTGTAATAGAAATAATTGATGATAAAATAATTAAAATGAAATGATCCTATTTTCGAAATTTGAGAAAAACTCAAATATGAAAATAACGAAATCCCCAACTCTCTCCGTGGGTCCTTGAGTAGCGTAGAATTTCTAGGATCAAAACCCAAGGCAAATAAAATATGATATGCATTGATGATCTAATGTATGACATTCCAAATTGAAAATTTGGGATGTTACAAACCTACCCCCCTTATGATGAATCTCGCCCTTGAGATTCGGGTTGGCTAGAAAATAGGTGAGGGTGGTCCCTTAACAAATCTTGCTCTCGCTCCCAGGTGGCTTCATCGTCGGTGTGGTGGCTCCACTGAACTTTGCAAAACTTGATAACCTTGCTGCGGGTAACTCGATTGGCAACCTCAAGAACCTTAACTGGTTTCTCCTCATAGGTCAAATCGTTATTCAACTGAATCGCTTCCAATGGCACTATATCCCTTAGTGGTATTTCAGCCATCTCCGCATGACACTTCTTTAACTGGGAAACGTGGAATACATCATGAACTCCTGACAATCCTTCGGGCAATTCCAACTTGTAGGCCACTTCTCCCGTACGTTCCAAAACACGATATGGTCCTACAAAACGTGGTGCTAACTTTCCCTTAACTCCAAAACGCTTAATTCCTCGTAGTGGAGATACTCGAAGATAAACTCGGTCTCCGACTTCGTAAACTGTCTCCTTGCGTTTTGAATCCGCATAACTCTTCTGCCTGGACTGGGCTACCTTGAGCCTATCGCGAATCAACTTCACTTTCCGTTCAGACTCCTTAATCAAATCCGGTCCGAACAACTGGCGGTCTCCAACTTCATCCCACAACAACGGGTCCTGCACCTCCTTCCGTACAAGGCTTTGAAAGGGTCCATTTTCAAACTGGATTGATAACTGTTGTTGTAAGAGAATTCTGCATATGGCAAATTGTCGTCCCAACTAGATCCATAATCTAGTGCACAAGCTCTCAGCATATCTTCCAAAATCTGATTGACTCTCTCGGTCTGTCCATCTGTCTACGGATGGAAAGTTGTGCTAATCTCCAGCCTGGTACCCAAAGTTTCATGCAACTGCTTCCAGAACTTTGAGGTGAATTGGGTTCCTCTATCAGATACGATACTCCTCGGAACTCCATGTAAACATACAATTCTGGTCATGTATATCTTTGCCAACTTAGCACTGGTGTAAGTGGTCTTTACCGGGATGAAATGAGCTACCTTCGTCAACCGATCCACTAGAACCCAAATTGAGTCATAGCCGGAACGAGTCCTGGGTAATCCCATGATAAAATCCATGCCTAGTTTATCCCACTTCCATTCGGGTATCGGCAATGGCTGTAACAATCCTGCTGGCTTCTGATGCTCTGCATTTACTCTCTGACATACATCACAAACTGCTACATATACCGCAATATCTTTCTTCATTCCGGTCCACCAGAAAGTATTCTTCAAATCCAAATACATCTTGGTATTTCCTGGGTGAATAGAATATGGTGAATCATGTGCCTCTTGCAAAATCAACTTCCTGATCTCTGGGTCATTGGGCACATAAACACGGTCTTCAAACCATAGGGTGTCATGCTCATCCTCACGAAATCCCTTAGCTTTTCCTTCGCTCATTTTATCCTTTATAGAGGCAATCTCTTTGTCAGTCTTATGAGCTTCTCTGATTCTATCCATCAAGGTTGACTGAATCTCCAATGCTGCTACATAGCCTCTCGGAACTATTTCCAACCATAGCTCACGAAGATCCTCGGCTAACTCCTTTGGTATTTCTCCCATCATTAGTGTATTGACATGGCTCTTACGGCTCAATGCGTTAGCTACTACATTAGCCTTTCCGGGATGGTAATGCAATCTCATATCATAATCCTTGATGAGCTCCAACCATCTCCTTTGTCTGAGGTTTAACTCCTTCTGCGTGAAAATGTACTTCAAACTCTTGTGATCCCTATACACCTCACAATGATTTCCAATGAGGAAATGCCTCCATGTTTTCAATGCATGCACTACGGCTGCTAAATCCAAATCATGCGTGGCATAATTCAATTCGTGAGGTTTCAGTTGTCGTGAAGCATACGAAACAACTCTTCCCTCCCGCATGAGCCTTGCTCCAAGTCCTCGGCGTGAGCGCCGCAATACACCTCATAATCTTTAGTCTGGTCTGGCAAAATCAAGACTGGTGAGGTAACCAAACGTTTCTTCAACTCCTGGAAACTAGCCTCACACTCCTCAGTCCATATGAACTTGGTATCTTTCTTCAGCAACTCCGTCATAGGCTTTGCAATCTTTGAGAAGTTCTCAATAAATCTCCGATAGTATCCTGCGAGTCCAAGGAAACTCCAGATCTCTCCAACTGTTGTTGGTGCTTCCCAATTGGTCACGGTGATAACCTTTGTGGGGTCAACCGCTATTCCTTCTCCAGATATAACGTGTCCGAGGAACCCTACTTCCTTCAACCAAAACTCACATTTGCTGAACTTGGCATATAACTGATGTTCTCTGAGCCTCTCCAGTACCAATCGCAAATGTTCCTTATGTTCCTCTTCATTCTTCGAGTAAACCAAAATATCATCAATGAACACTACGACGAACTTATCCAAAAACTCCATAAACACCTTGTTCATCATGTTCATAAAATAGGCAGGTGCGTTAGTCAGACCAAATGACATAACGGTATACTCATACAGTCCATATCTTGTGGTCAATGTTGTCTTAGGTATATCCTGCTCTCGAATCTTCAACTGATGGTATCCTGATCGTAAATCGATTTTGGAAAACACTTTAGCTCCTTGCAACCGATCAAACAGATCATTGGTAGTGGGTACTTGTTCTTGATCGTTACTTCATTCAATCCACGATAATCAACAACCATCCTTAACGATCCATCCTTCTTTGCCACTAGAAGTACAGGTGATCCCTAAGGCGAAGAACTTGGGCGAATGTAACCTTTATCCAATAACTCCTTAATCTGCTTCTTAATCTCCACCAAATCCTTTGCGGGCATCCTGTATGGTCACTTTGATATTGGCCCTGTGCCTGGCAAAAGCTCAATCAAAAACTCAATATCCCGATCCGGTGGCAAGCCTGGCAACTCTTCTGGAAATACGTCAGGGAAATCCTTTACCACTGGTACTTCCTCCTGCACAACTCTTGATAAGGAATTTACTTGCATCCTATATGGCACATGCCGGGATACATACTTGATCCTTCTTCCTTCTAGTGTCGTAAGCAAAATTGTCTTACTGGCGCAATCGATGTTTCCTCCATACATCGACAGCCAATCCATACCAAGAATTACATCAAATCCTTGGGATTCTAGAGTAATTAAATCCGTTGGGAAAATATGCCTTCCTATACTTAATGGCACTTGAAAACATCCTTGACTGGCCATATACTCCGCTCCTGGTGAGCTTACTAGCATAGGTGTTTTAAGAATCCTAGTGGGCAGGCTATACTTATCCACAAATCCCCTTGATATGTATGAATGCGATGCACCAGTATCAAAAAGAACGAGTGCAGTAAATGACTTAACCAAAAACTTACCTATTCTCGCATCGGTGAGCTTCAACCTCCTCCACGCTAACGTGGTTCACATCCCCTGTTGAAAGGGTTCGGCTTCTTTCCAGAGCTTCCATTGCCATCCTGGCCTTCAGGACATTCATTGGCATAATGTCCGGTCTTCTGACACTTAAAGCAAGTGATTTGGCTCAGGTCTTTCTTGGCTGGGGTTGATGGGGTGGTACGGTTCTGGCCGTTGCTTCCTCCATTCCCATTACCATTCTTGGGGCCATTATGGTTGTGTGAACTACCTCCTCCATGGGTATGCTGAAAATGAACTCCCGGTTTAGGGGTAAAATGGGGCTTCTGTTGAGTTCCAGAATTGTACTTCCCCTGTCCATACTTCCTCTTGCGGTTTTCAATCTGCTGCTGCTTCCCCTCAATCATAAGAGCACGATCTACCAACTCCTGGTAGTTATTGAAGCTTGCTACCATCAACTGCATACTCAGCTCGTCGTTCAGTCCTTCCAGAAACTTCTCCTGTTTAGCTGCATCCATAGCAACGTCATCTGGGGCATAACATGCTAACTTACTAAAGTCATCCACATACTGGCCAACTGTCCGTCCTCCTTGGCGCAAGTTGCGAAACTCATGCTTCTTCATGGCCATAGCTCCTGCTGAAACATGGGCAAGACGAAAGCTTGTCAAACAGATCCCATGTGTGCGGTGTCTCTGAGGTAAGTGGCTGTAAAATTCTCCCACCATCTGCTGCGGGTCCTTCAAGCTGATGTGCGGAAAATTTCACCTTTTCCCCTTCTGTACATCCTGTAGTGGTCAACTCCCTCCCTATCTTACGGAGCCAATCAGACTATTGGCTCGGTGCTACTGGAAAACACCGGCGGATTCAGCCTAAGAAAACGGGTTAAATGATCAACAGGTGGTGGTGGTGGTGGGTTGTTGTTGTTGTTGTTGTTGTTCGTTACGGACTAGCAACTACATCAACGCATTCTCGCTTTGGATCAAGCGAGTGAGCTCCGTGGGAAAGCAAATCCATTGTCATGTCTCGGAGGCATCTGAGGGTTTGTAGAAAAGACAAGAGTTAAGAATAGAATGAGGTCTAAAGAGAAAACACTACCCAAATGCACATGAGACAAAAGCACACAAAATCACTTCATTCAATCAAGCAAAAGCATACAAACGGTCTAGAACTATCGCAAAAGTGCATGGACTATGCTATGTACATGGTGGAACACTACTACTGTTATGGTGGTCAACTAGAAAAACTGCTCCAATGAAGATTCCATGATATCCGCCCGACTTCATCAACATAGTCATCATCACTATAAATCGGGATCCGAGTCGGTGTCGTCGATGATGATATAATTATCCGGGCAAGTGGAATCGTCATCTTCTCTTTTGGGTGCTGAACCTCCCATGAATACTCTAATCTTCTCCTTAAGGTCGTCGTTCTGTCTCACTAGAGCGACGATCTCCTCCATGTAGTCTTCACGTGTAGTCTTGAGTTCTTCTTCTAGCTCCTTGTTCTTGGTCATGGCCTTCTGTAGATCCTCCATACCTGCGCACATCTGGTTCTCCTGGCGTCGGATGTGCTGGTTTAATTCCTGAATGTACGCGGCGATTGATCTGTCCCTCCTGGTGCTGATCATCTCCCATTGCTCATCTCGGCGCCCACAAATCTAGTAGATGGTATTCTTGAGATCATTGTGGTAAAATTTTCCACTTCGCCCCATGGTGATGTGGGCTGCCATGCTCTTTCCTAGACTCCAAGTTGGTGCATCAAAGGAAAACTCTATGGGCTCCGTGGGTGGTGCAAATGTCCTGCCTGGAATTTGAACTTGAATCATCCAGCGCTCCTCTTCGGGTAAAGTGGCGTTGAAAATCCCGGTGAAGCTTGGTATTCCTATGTTCAGGTATATAGTGACTTCCTTCAAGTGACATCCACAGGGTGTATCTTCATCCGGTTGTGTGAACTTGTTCCTTGCATCCGCCATCCTAAAAGAATAGAAAAGATGAGGAGTCGAAATGAAAAGAAAGAGTAGTGATCTAGGGCTTTAGCTTAGTGGCGTGTCCTACTGATCGGCGTGTGCTCGATACCATCTTTGTAGAGACCAGGACCTCAAGCAGTCGATCTTCGTGCTCAGTGTCATCCTGGATCGAATGTCTTGACACCACACAAGACTTGAAGGATTTATAACAGAGTAGCAATCACACACTTATTACATCGAATGTCTCAAAACAGAACTTATTAAAATAAATATGGCTTAAGGCCATCTAATAACGATAACAGCGGAAGGCTTGGAAGATAGGCGAGTCCATCAACTCCAACAGCATCACTGAGTATAGAAACACGACCTAAAGCACCTTACTCGTCGTCTGAAAAATCTGCAACATGAAACGTTGCAGCCCGAAAACGGGTCAGCACATGGAATATGCTGGCAATGTAACACATAGAGAGTAATGAAAGAATAAGCTATACTACATGCATATATGGCTGGTGGAAAGCTCTATGGTTACAACTTCTGCGAAAAGCCAATTTTTCCCTACTGCAAAGGAATACATTTTATTTAACTATCATGGTGGTTGTTAAACATTGAGAATGGTTGACAGCATCCTCAATCCCGATTAAAATAATCATCATTAAAACCCAACAAAATTAATTAAAGTAACATGATGAGATTCACATGATATCCAAGTACTAGATACTCAAAACGTCCATAACCAGGGACACGGCTAACCATGATTAGTTTATACACTCTGCAGAGGTTTGCGCACTTTTCCCCACAAGACTTGATCGCCTCCGTTGGATTTCTCGCACTACATGATGTTTGAGAAACAGATGACCGAGACACAGTCTTTCAGAAGCGCTGGCACCTTACGAAGGGTAGACCGGTACACCTACTTTCCCCTACATCTGCTAGTCTACCCGTAAGAGTTCGCACAACTTAATCAACTATGCCAGAGCCCATAATGGCTTGTGGCTGCACACGGAAGTTTCTAGTATGAATAATCTCATGATCCCTTTGGGCCTGGGTGGCGGTCCAAAAAAAACAGGCAAGTCCTAGAATAACCAGGTACCTCAATCCACCCAGATGTGTATTAATGTTGCCACCTTAAATAAACCATTAATTAACAATCTCACATCTATCATGGAAAATCACTCACCCAATCCACGTCTACTTGCATAGCATGGCAAAATAAGCAAACGTAGAAGTAGCTCCCAAGGGTTTGATAATAAAACGGGTAATAGGTACTACCTCAATCTACTTCCCATCCCACAATTTAACTAGATCCTAATCATGCAATGTTTTAGGATTGATCTAATGCAATAAAACTGGGTATTAGAAAAGGTATGATCAAAGTGTTACTTGCCTTGCTGATGATCCGTGAAACCTAGAGATTCGAAGTAACAAGCGGCGCACTCCGGGTATTCTATCGCAGACAAACAAACAAGCATACAATAAGTACTCATCTAATGCACAGGTAAATCTCAAATAAAGGATCTAACCATAAAGTTCAACTTAAGAACTCCGGTTTGCAAAAAGAATCAAATCAAACAAAGCAACGAAAGTCAAACGGCGAAAGAAAACAGCTTCATTTTACTAATCTGGATATAAGTCAAATTTTCCAGAAGCAAAAACTTGCTTCAGTTGGTTATTCGGAAAGAGGGTTTCGAGACGAAACTCCAGGAGCTTGAATCGCCTGATTCCGATAAACGAGCGAAAAGTTATACTAAAACGAAAATCGGATCAGAAATCGCGATCAGAAAAATAGCGGATTAAATCCGAGAAAAAGAAAAACGACGAACAGATTAATGAAAGAACGTTCGTTAACTAGATCTAAACGACGAACACGTTCGTTAAAACAAACGAACGAGCGAACTCTCGCTATTTAACCGAACCGGGAAAAAACCGATCTAAAAAAACGGAAACTTAAAAAAAACCTGGCGAAAAACCGACGGAAAAACCGAACGGTTTTCGAGGAAAACCGGCGCCACGGATTTCGAGGCAACCTCATGGCGAATGGCGGCGGCGGTGGCGGTGGTGGTGGCTTGGGAGGGCGGCGGGCGGCGGGCGGGCGGCTAGGTTCAGGCGCTACTGGCTCGGGCTGGGCTGGCTCCCCGACTATAAAGCTTCGCCGGCCGAGTCCCGGTCGGACACGGCCCGTAGGTCGGTTCGTTTTTTTTAAACTAATTCCGCGCAGAAAAACAAACGAAAGAAATACTAAACGGACTCCAAAAATCCCGAAATAAAATTTCCCCGGCTTCTAAAATCAAGCCGGACTAGATGAACATTTATTTGGGGCCTAAATGCAATTTTGAAAAACGCACATTTTCCCTAAATTCAAATAAAATGGCGAAAAACTCCAAAATAAAATCTTATTTGATTTTATTATTAAATCCTCAATATTTCTTTATTTTGGGAAAGTCATTTTATTCCCTATCTCATATTTTTGTAATAGAAATAATTGATGATAAAATAATTAAAATCAAATGATCCTATTTTCAAAATTTGAGAAAAACTCAAATATGAAAATAACGAAATCCCCAACTCTCTCCGTGGGTCCTTGAGTTGCGTAGAATTTCTAGGATCAAAACCCAAGGCAAATAAAATATGATATGCATTGATGATCTAATGTATAACATTCCAAATTGAAAATTTGGGATGTTACACTTGCCGATCATCGAGCAAGTCAACCAAAGTCCACACTTTGTTCTCATACACGGATCTTATCTCAGATTTCATGGCCTCAAACCATTTTGCGGAATCTGGGCTCATCATCGCTTCCTCATAGTTCGTAGGTTCGTCATGGTCAATTAAGATGACGTCCAGAACAGGATTACCGTACCACTCTGGTGCGGATCTCACTCTGGTTTAACTACGAGGTTTGGTAGTAACTTAATCTGAAGTTACATGATCATCATCATTAGCTTCCTCACTAATTGGTGTAGGAGTCACGGAACAGATTTACGTGATGAACTACTTTCAATAAGGGAGCAGTCATGATTACCTCATCAAGTTCTACTTTCCTCCCACTCACTTCTTTTGAGAGAAACTCCTTCTCTAGAAAGGATCCATTCTTAGCAACGAATATCTTGCCTTCGGATCTGTGATAGAAGGTGTACCCAACTTTCTCCTTGGGTATCCTATGAAGACAAATTTCTCCGATTTGGGTTTGAGCTTATCAGGATGAAACCTTTTCTTCTAAGCATCGCAACCACAAACTTTAAGAAACGACAACTTTGGTTTCTTGCCAAACCATAGTTCATACGGTGTCCTCTCAAACGAATTTAGATGGTGCCCCTTTTTTACGTGAATGCAACTGTCTCTAATGCATAACCCCAAAACTATAGTGGTAAATCGGTAAGAAACATCATAGATTGCACTATATCCAATAGAGTACGGTTATGACGTTCGGACACACCATTATGCTGTGGTGTTCCAGGTGGCATGAATTTGTGAAACTATTCCACATTGTTTTAATTGAAGACCAAACTCGTAACTCAAATATTTGTCTCCGCGATCAGATCATAGAAACCTTATTTTCTTGTCACGATGATTTTCCACTTCACTCTGAAATTCTTTGAACTTCTCAAATGTTTCAGACTTATGTTTCATCAGGTAGATATACCATATCTGCTCAAATCATTTGTCAAGGTCAGAAAATAACGACACCCGCGGCGAGCCTCAACACTCATCGGACCACATACATCAGTATGTATGATTTCCAACAAATCTGTTGCTTGCTCCATTGTTCCGGAGAACGGCGTTTTAGTCATCTTTCCCAAGAGGCATGGTTCGCAAGCATCAAGTGATTCATAATCAAGTGATTCCAAAAGCCCATCAGCATGGAGTTTCTTCATGCGTTTTACACCAATATGACCTAAACGGTAGTGCCACAAATAAGTTGCACTATCATTATTATCTTTGCATCTTTTTGGCTTCAATATTATGAATATGTGTATCACTACGATCGATATCCAACAAACCATTTTCGTTGGTGTGTATGACCATAGAAGGTTCTATTCATGTAAACAGAACAACAATTGTTCTCTAACTTAAATGAATAACCGATTGCAATAAACATGATCAAATCATATTTATGCGCAACGCAAACACCAAATACCACTTATTTAGGTTCAACACTAATCCCGAAAGTATAGGGAATGTGCGATGATGATCATATCAATCTTGGAACCACTTCCAACACACATCGTCACTTCACCCTTAACTAGTCTTTGTTCATTCTGTAACTCCTGTTTCAAGTTACTAATTTTTAGCAATCAAACAAGTATCAAGTACCCAGGGGCTACTATAAACACTAGTAAGGTACACATCAATAACATGTATATCAAATATAGCTTGTTCACTTTGCCATCCTTCTTATCCGCCAAATACATGGGGTGGTTCCGCTTCTAGTGACCAGTCCCTTTGCAGTAGAAGCACTTAGTCTCAGGCTTAGGTCCAGACTTGGGCCTCTTCAATTGAGGAGCAACTTGCTTGCCGTTCTTCTTGAAGTTCCCCTTCTTCCCTTTGTCCTTTCTCTTGAAACTAGTGGTCTTTTCAACCGTCAACACTTGATGTTTTTCTTTATTTCTACCTTCGCCGATTTTAGCATCGCGAAGAGCTTGGGAATTGTTTTCGTCATCCCTTGCATATTATAGTTCATCATGAAGTTCTACTAACTTGGTGATGGTGACTAGAGAATTCTGTCAATCACTATTTTATCTGGAAGATTAACTCCCACTCAATTCAAGCGATTGTAGTACCCAGACAATCTGAGCACATGCTCACTGCTTGAGCTATTCTCCTCAGACAATCTGAGCACATGCTCACTATTTGAACTTGTTGGAGACTTCATATCTCTCAACTCGGGTATTTCTTGAAATATTAACTTCAACTCCTGGAACATCTCATATGGTCCATGATGTTCAAAACGTCTTTGAAGTCCCGATTCTAAGCCGTCAAGCATGGTGCACTAAACTATCAAGTAGTCATCATATTTAGCTAGCCAAACATTCATAGAGTCTGCATCTGCTCCTGCAATAGGTCTATCATCTAGCGCTGCATCAAGGACATAATTCTTTTGTGGAGCAATGAGGATAATCCTCAGATCACAGATCCAATCCGCATCATTGCTACTAACATCTTTCAACTCAGTTTTCTCTAGGAACATATCAAAAAAATAGGGAGCTAAACGCGAGCTATTGATCTACAACATAGATATGTTAATACTACTAGGACTAAGTTCATGATAAATTAAAGTTCAATTAATGATATTACTTAAGAACTCCCACTTAGATAGACATCTCTCTAATCCTCTAAGTGATCATGTGATCCAAATCAACTAAACCATGTCCGATCATCAAGTGAGATGGAGTAGTTTCAATGGTGAACATCACTATGTTGATCATATCTACTATATGATTCACGCTCGCCTTTCGGTCTCAGTGTTTTGAGGCCATATCTATTATACGCTAGGCTCGTCAAGTTTAACCTAAGTATTCTGCGTGTGCAACTGTTTTGCACCCGTTGTATTTGAACGTAGAGCCTATCACACCCGATCATCACGTGGTGTCTCAGCACGAAGAACTTTCACAATGGTGCATACTCAGGGAGAACACTTATACCTTGATAATTTAGTGAGAGATCATCTTATAATGCTACCGTCAATCAAAGAAAGATAAGATGCATAAAAGATAAACATCACATGAAATCAATATAAGTGATATGATATGGCCATCATCATCTTGTGCTTGTGATCTCCATCTCTGAAGCACCGTCATGATCACCATCGTCTCGCCAACTTATGCTTCTACGAGTATGGCTACCGCTTAGTGATAAAGTAAAGCATTACAGGGTGTTTGCATTGCATACAATAAAGCGACAACCATATGGCTCCTGCCAGTTGCCGATAACTCGGTTACAAAACATGATCATCTCATACAATAAAATATAGCATCATGCCTTGACCATATCACATCACAACATGGCCTGCAAAAACAAGTTAGACGTCCTCTACTTTGTTGTTGCAAATTTTACGTGGTTGCTACGGGCTGAGCAAGAATCGTTCTTACCTATGCATCAAAACCACAACGATAGTTTGTCAAGTTGGTGTTGTTTCAACCTTCGCAAGGACCGGGCGTAGCCACACTCGGTTCAACTAAAGTTGGAGAAACTGACACCCGCTAGTCACGTATGTGCATAGCACGACGGTAAAACCAGTCTCCCGTATGCGTACGCGTAATGTCGGTCTGGGCCGCTTCATCCAACAATACCCCGAACCAAAGTATGACATGCTGGTAAGCAGTATGACTTATATCGCCGACAACTCACTTGTGTTCTAGTCGTGCATATAACATCTACGCATAAAACCAGGCTCGGATGCAACTGTTGGGGAATGTAGTAATTTCAAAAATTTCCTACGCACACACAAGATCATGGTGATCCATAGCAACGAGAGGGGAGAGTGTTGTCCACGTGCCCTCGTATACCGAAAGCGGAAGCGTTAGCACAACGCGTTGATGTAGTCGTACGTCTTCACGATCTGACCGATCGAGTACCGAACGCACGGCACCTCCGAGTTCAGCACACGTTCAACTCCATGACGTCCCTCGAACTCCGATCCAGCCGAGCTTTGAGGGAGAGTTCCATCAGCACGATGGTGTGGTGATGATGATGATGTTCTACCGAAGTAGGGCTTCACCTAAGCACCGCTACGATATGACCGAGGTGGATTATCGTGGAGGGGGGCACCGCACACAGCTAAAAGATCAATGATCAATTGTTGTGTCTCCAAGGGGTGCCCCCCTCCCCATATATAAAGGAGTGGAGGAGGGGGAGGGCCGACCTTCTCTATGGCGCGCCCTTGGAGGAGTCCTACTCCCACCGGGAGTAGGATTCCCCCTTCCAAGTAGTAGGAGTAGGAGTCAAGGAAAGGGGAGAGAGAAGAGAAGGAAGGAGGGGGCGCAGTCCCTCCCCTTAGTCCAATTCGGACTAGGCCTTGGGGGGCGCGCAGCCTCTCCTATCTCTTTCCCCTAAAGCCCAATAAGGCCCATATACTCCCCGGAGAATTCCCATAACTCTCCGGTACTCCGAAAAATACCCGAATCACTCGGAACCTTTCCGATGTCCGAATATAGTCGTCCAAATATATCGATCTTTACGTCTCGACCATTTCGAGACTCCTCGTCATGTCCCAAATCTCATCCGGGACTCCGAACTACCTTCGGTACATCAAAACACATAAACTCGTAATATACCGCCATCGAACTTTAAGCGTGCGGACCCTACGTGTTCGAGAATAATAAAGACATGACCGAGACACGTCTCCGGTCAATAAACAATAGCGGAACCTGGATGCTCATATTGGCTCCCACAT
This sequence comes from Aegilops longissima, assembly GCA_021605205.1. Classification (NCBI taxonomy): domain Eukaryota; kingdom Viridiplantae; phylum Streptophyta; class Magnoliopsida; order Poales; family Poaceae; genus Aegilops; species Aegilops longissima. The sequence goes on along the minus strand of CM038678.1, from coordinate 375,442,701 downwards.
ATTCTATGAAGATCTTTATCGGTCAAACCGCATAACAACATACGTTGTTCCCTTTGTCATCGGTATGTTACTTGCCCGAGATTCGATCGTCGGTATCTCAATACCTAGTTCAATCTTGTTACTGGCAAGTCTCTTTACTCGTTCCGTAATACATCATCCTGCAACTAACTCATTAGTTACAATGCTTGCAAGGCTTATAGTGATGTGCATTACCGACTGGGCCCAGAGATACCTCTCTGACAATCGGAGTGACAAATCCTAATCTCGAAATATGCCAACCCAACAAGTACCTTCGGAGACACCTGTAGAGCACCTTTATAATCACCCGATTCGTTGTGACGTCGGTAGCACACAAAGTGTTCCTCCAAGAACGGAGTTGCATAATCTCATAGTTATAGGAACATGTATAAGTCATGAAGAAAGCAATAGCAACATACTAAACGATCGAGTGCTAAGCTAACGGAATGGGTGAAGTCAATCACATCATTCTCCTAATGATGTGATCCCAGTAATCAAATTACAACTCATGTCTATGGTTAGGAAACTTAACCATCTTTGATTAACGAGCTAGTCAAGTAGAGGCATACTAGTGACACTATGTTTGTCTATGTATTCACACATGTATTATGTTTCCGGTTAATACAATTCTAGCATGAATAATAAACATTTATCATGAAATAAGGAAATAAATAATAACTTTATTATTGCCTCTTGGGCATATTTCCTTCAACATGACCTCCAGAACAGGATTACCGTACCACTCTGGTGCGGATCTTACTCCGGTTGACCTACGAGGTTCGGTAGTAACTTGATCAAAAGTTTCCATGATCATCATCATTAGCTTCCTCACTAATTGGTGTAGGAATCACTAGAACTGATTTCTGTGATGAACTACTTTCCAATAAGGGAGCAGGTACAATTACCTCATCAAGTTCTACTTTCTTCCTACTCACTTCTTTCGAGAGAAACTCCTTCTCTAGAAAGGATCCACTCATAGCAACAAAGATCTTGTGTTCGGATCTGTGATAGAAGGTGTACCCAACAGGTTCTTTTGGGTATCCTATGAAGACGCACTTCTCCGATTTGGGTTTGAGCTTATCAGGTTGAAACCTTTTCACATAAGCATCGCAACCCCAAACTTTAAGAAACGACAGCTTAGGTTTCTTGCTAAACCACAGTTCATACGGTGTCGTCTCAACGGATTTTAGACGGTGCCCTATTTAACGTGAATGCAGCTGTCTCTAATGCATAACCCCAAAATGATAGTGGTAATTCAGTAAGAGACATCATAGATTGCACCATATCTAATAAAGTACGGTTATGACGTTCAGAGACACCATTACGCTGTGGTGTTCCAGGTGACGTGAGCTGTGAAACTATTCCACATTGTTTCATATGAATACCAAACTCGTAACTCAAATATTCGTCTGCTGCGATCAGATCAAAGAAACTTTATTTTCTTGTTACGATGATTTTCCACTTCACTCTGAAATTCTTTGAACTTTTCAAATGTTTCAGACTTATGTTTCATCAAGTAGATATACCCATATCTGCTCAAATCATCTGTGAAGGTCAGAATATAACGATACCCGCCGCGAGCCTCAACACTCATTGGACCGCACACATTAGTATGTATCATTTCCAACAAGTCTGTTGCTCGCTCCATTGTTCCGGAGAATAGAGTCTTAGTCATGTTGCCCATGAGGCATGGTTCGCATGAAGTGATTCATAATCAAGTGATTCCAAAAGCCCATCAGCATGGATTTTCTTCATGCGCTTTACACCAATATGACCTAAACGGCAGTGCCACAAATAAGTTGCATTATCATTATTAACTTTGCATCTTTTGGCATCAATTTTATGTGTATCACTGTGACCGAGATTCAGTAAACCATTTAGATTGGATGTAAGACCATAGAAGGTTTTATTCATGTAAATAGAACAACAATTATTCTCTGATTTAAATGAATAACCGTATCGCAATAAACATGATCCAATCATATTTATGCTCAACGCAAACACCAAATAACATTTATTTAGTTCCAATACTAATCCTGAAGGAAAAAGGGAGTGAACGATGGTGATCTTATCAACCTTGGAATCACTTCCAACACACATCATCACCTCTCCCTTAACTAATCTATGTTTATTTTGCAACTCCCGTTTCATGTTACTACTCTTAGCAATTGAAGCGGTATCAAATACCGAGGGGTTGCTATAAACACTAGTAAAGTACACATCAATAACATGTATATCAAATATACCTTTGTTCACTTTGCCATCCTTCTTATCCGCCAAGTATCTAGGGAAGTTCCACTTCTAGTGACCATTTCCTTTGCAGTAGATGCACTCAGTTTCACGCTTGGTTCTAGTTGGGCTTCTTCATGGGAGTGGCAACTTGCTTGCCATTCTTCTCGAAGTTCCCTTTCTTTCCTTTGCCCTATTACTTTAAACTAGTGGTCTTGTCAACCATCAACACTTGATGCTTTTCTTGATTTCTACCTTCGCCGATTTCAGCATTGCGAAGTGCTCGCGGAATCATTTTCGTCATCCCTTGCATATTATAGTTCATCACGAAGTTCCAGTAACTTGGTGATAGTGACTAGAGAACTCTGTCAATCACTATCTTATCTGGAAGATTCACTCCCACTTGATTCAAGTGATTGTAGTACTCAGACCTTCTGAGCACATGCTCACTGGTTGAGCTATTCTCCTCCATCTTGTAGGCAAAATACTTGTCAGAGGTCTCATACCTCTCGACTCGGGCATGATTCTGAAATACCAATTTCAGTTCTTGGAACATCTCATATGCTCCATGGCGTTCAAAACATTTTTTAAGTCCCGATTCTAAGCCGTAAAGCATGGTGCACTGAACTATCAAGTAGTCATCATACCGAGCTTTGCAAAACATTCATAACGTCTGCATCTGCTCCTGCAACAGGTTCGTCACCTAGTGGTGCATCAAGGATATAATACTTCTGTGCAACAATGAGGATAATCCTCGGATCACGGACCTAGTCCGCATCATTGCTAATATAAACTTTCAAATTAGTTTTCTCTAGGAACATATCATAAATAAAATGGGGAAGCTATACGTGAGCAATTGATCTACAACATAGATATGCAAATACTATTAGGACTAAGTTCATGATAAATTTAAGTTCAATTAATCATATTACTTAAGAACTCCCACTTAGATAGACATCCCTCTAGTCATCTAAATGATCACGTAATCCATATCAACTAAACCATGTCCGATCATCACATGAGATGGAGTAGTTTCCAATGGTGAACATCACTATGTTGATCATATCTACTATATGATTCACGCTCGACCTTTCGATCTCACTGTTCCGAGGCCATATCTGCATATGCTAGGCTCGTCATGTTTAACCGGAGTATTCTGCATGTTCAAAACTGGCTTGCACCCCTTGTATGTGAACATAGAGCTTATCACACCCGATCATCACGTGGTGTCTCAACACGAAGAACTATCGCAACGGTGCATACTGAGGGAGAACACTTATACCTTGAAATTTTAGTAAGGGATCATCTCATAATACTACCGTCGTACTAAGCAAAATAAGATGCATAAAAGATAAACATCACATGCAATCAAAATATGTGACATGATATGGCCATCATCATCTTGTGTCTTGGATCTCCATCTCCAAAGTACCGGCATGATCTCCATCATCACCGGCATGACACCATGATCTCCATCATCTTGATCTCTATCAACATGTCGTCACATGGTCGTCTCACCAACTATTGCTTTTGCAACTATTGCTATCGAATAGCGATAAAGTAAAGCAATTATATGGTGCTTGCATCTTATGCAATAAAGAGACAAGCATAAGGCTACTGCCAGTTGCCGATAACTTTAATAAAACATGACCATCTCATACAATAATTTGTATCTCATCATGTCTTGACCATATCACATCACAACATGCCCTGCAAAAACAAGTTAGACATCCTCTACTTTGTTATTGCAAGTTTTACGTGGCTGCTACGGGCATCTACCAAGAACCGTTCTTACCTACGCATCAAAACCACAACGATTTTTCATCAAATGTGATGTTTTAACCTTCAACAAGGACCGGGCGTAGTCAAACTCATTTGAACTAAAGCTGGAGAAACAGACACCTACTAGCCACCTGTGTGCGAAGCATGGTGGTATACCAGTCTCATGAACGCGGTCATGTAATGTCGGTCTGGGCCGCTTCATTCAACAATACCGCCGAATCAAAGTATGACATGCTGGTAAGCAGTATGACCATTATCGCCCACAACTCTTTGTGTTCTACTCATGCATATAACATCTACGCATAGACCTGGCTCGGATGCCACTGTTGGGGAACGTAGTATTTCAAAAAATTCCTACGATCACGCAATATCTATCTAGGAGATAGCAACGAGCGGGGAGAGTGTGTCCACGTACTCTCCTAGACCGAAAGCGGAAGCGTTTAGTAATACGGTTGATGTAGTTGAACGTCTTTGCAATCCAACCGAGCCAAGTACCGAACGCACGGCACCTCCGCGATCTGCACACGTTCAACTCGGTGACATCCCTCAAACTCTCGATCCAGTTGAGACCGAGGGAGAGTTTCGTCAGCACGACGGCGTGGTGACGGTGATGATGAAGTTACCGACGCAGGGCTTCGCCTAAGCACTACGACAATATGAACTGTGGAGGGGGGCACCGCACATGGCTAAAGATCAACTTGTGTGTCTTTGGTGTGGCCCCCTTCACACGTATATAAAGAGGGGGGGGGGGAGAGGAGGCCAGCCTAGGAGGGGCGCGCCTATAGGGGGAGTCCGACTAGGATTCCCAATCCTAGTTAGAGTCCCCTTCCTTTTCCAAGAGGGGAGAGACAGAAGGAGTAGGAGAGGGAGAAGGAAAGAGGGGGGCGCCGCCCCCTCCCTAGTCAAATTTGGACCAGCCCATGAGGGGTGCGCGGCCTCCCCTTGTGTCCCTTCTCTCCTTTCCGCTAAGGCCCATGAAGGCCCAATACTTCCTCCGGCGAATTCCTGTAACTCTCCGGTACTCCGAAAAAATACTCGAACCACTCAGAACCTTTCCGATGTTCGAATATAGCCTTCCAATATATCAATCTTTATGTCTTGACCATTTTGAGACTCCTCGTCATGTCCGCGATCTCATCTAGGACTCCGAACAAACTTTGGTCATCAAATCACATAACTCATAATACAAATCATCATCGAACGTTAAGCGTGCGGACCCTACGGATTCGAGAACTATGTAGAAATGACCGAGACACATCTTTGGTCAATAACCAATAAAGGAACCTGGATGCTCATATTGGCTCCTACATATTCTACGAAGATCTTTATCGGTCAAACCGCATAACAACATACGCTGTTCCCTTTGTCATCGGTATGTTACTTGCCCGAGATTCGATCGTCGGTATCATCTTACCTAGTTCAATCTCGTTACCGGCAAGTCTCTTTACTCGTTCTGTAATGCATCATCCCGCAACTAACTCATTAGTCATATTGTTTGCAAGGCTTATAGTGATGTGCATTACCGAGAGGGCCCAGAGATACCTCTCTCATACACGAAGTGACAAATCCTAATCTTGATCTATGCCAACTCCAAAAACACCATCGGAGACACCTTTAGAACATCTTTATAATCACCCAGTTACGTTGTGACGTTTGACAGCACGCAAGGTGTTCCTCAGGTATTCGGGATTTGCATAATCTCATAGTCAGAGAACATGTATACGTCATGATGAAAGCAATAGCAATAAAACTAAATGATCATTTATGCTAAGCTAATGGATGGGTCTTGTCCATCACATCATTCTATAATGATTTGATCCCGTTCATCAAATGACAACACATGTCTATGGTCAGGAAACTTAACCATCTTTTATTAACGAGCTAGTCAAGTAGAGGCATACTAGGGACACTCTATTTGTCTATGTATTCACATATGTACTAAGTTTTCAGTTAGTACAATTCTAGCATGAATAATAAACATTTATCATGATATAAGGAAATATAAATAACAACTTTATTGTTGCCTCTAGGGCATATTTCCTTCAGTGATCAGCATTACTGGTTGGAATAGCTTCTACCCATTTAGTAACATAATCAACAGCAACCAAAATATGTGTATACCCATTAGAGGAAGGAAAAGGTCCCATGTAATCAAATCCCCAAACATCTAATGGTTCAACAGCAAGTGAATAATTTTATAGGCATTTCTTGACGCTTAACGATATTACCTATTCTTTGAAATTCATCACAAGATGTGACAAACTTACGAGCATCCTAGAAGAGAGTAGGCCAATAAAATCCAGATTGCAATACCTTGTGAGCAGTTCTATCCCCAGCATGATGCCCTCCATAAGCCTCAGAGTGACATTTACGTAGGATTTGTCCCTGTTCATGCTCAGGTACACAACGTCTAATAATACCATCTACTCCTTCTTTATAAAGATGTGGGTCATCCCAAAAGTAATGTCTTAAGTTATAGAAGAATTTTTTCTTTTGTTGGTAAGTAAAGCTAGGTGGTAAATATTTAGCAACAATGTAATTAGCATAGTCAGCATACCAAGGAGTACCATTAGCAACATTTATTGTAGCCAGGGCCGAACGGACAAAATCCAGGGCCCTGTGCGAAACTAAAAAATGGGGCCTTATCTCACTAAAAAATAAATTAACGAGCAATTATAGTGTATATATATGAAGTGGAATTTTTTTTATAATGTATATAATATAATGTCTCTGGCTGACCATCTCTAGAATCATTGTAAGGAACAATTGCAAGTGCAAGGGTAGAAGGATCAATAGACTGATTACCGGATGACACTTGCGGTGCTCTTTTTGTAACAAATCTGTCCATTCCACCTTTATAAGATGTATCAATCAAATTATGTTCTCTTTCTTTTTTTGAAACAAATGCTTTCCCCATGATGACTTAAATCTGTATTGTAACACAAGATTAAAAAAATAATTAAAGTTATATAATAGTATATATCAATTGATGATTATGCGTCGGTGTTTGGCAGTTAGACGAACCGTCAAACTCATCTTGTTTTGGGTCATGTCCGGTTGAATTGCTACACTATTAGTGTGATCTCTAATGAACACACGAAGTAACGATCCCTGCCAAAAGTTAATTCAAAAATTAGGAATTATGAGTAGGAACCAAAGTTAATCAAAAAAAAGACTCGCTAAGCATCTGGAGGCTGGAGTCGGTCACGGGTTCATCCGACGATGCAACAAGCCAACGAGTATAAAATATGGGATAGGAAGTCAGGAACAGGAAGGTCCGATGAGGCGAAGGCGACGAGACGATCCCCTGATCCCGTTTCCAGTAGCGTCGCCTGGTCGCCGATGCGATGGTTTCGCGATCGACAGCAGGGCCTAATTGAGAGTTCTAGACGATCCATGTTCCCGATCGTAGCCTGTAGCGTAGCACAACGATCTCGTTTTTCTTTAGGGACGATCTGTTTCCATCTTACGATCTTTTTTTAGGGACGATCTGGTTTTCCATCTTACTCACGATCCGTAGCCTGTAGCCTAGAGTAGCGTGGCGCTCGATGGCCTCAAGACATAGCCACATAGGTCCAGCTCCAACGCCTCGCGGCCTAGTGCGGCCTTCATCTGGAATTTTTTCTTTAAGAAATACTAGGCCTACATATAAATTTGGGCCCCCCAAAAATTATGGGCCCTGTGCGGGCCGCACATTTGGCACAACAGTGGGCCCGGCCCTAATTGTAGCTAACTGCTCATTAGGAAAACTATCATCAATAGATAGTGGGTCATCAAGCACATTTTCAAGCCTAGACAAGTTATCAGCTACGGGGTTCTCAACTCCTTTTGTATCAATGATATGCAAATCAAATTCTTGTAACAAGAGAACCCAACGAATAAGTCTAGGTTTAGCATCTTTCTTTTCCATAAGATATTTAATAGCAGCATGGTCTGTGTGAACAGTTACTTTGGAATCAACAATATAAGGTCTAAACTTATCACAAGCAAACACCACTTCTAAGAATTCTTTTTCAGTAGTAGCATAATTTCTTTGAGCATTGTCTAGAGTTTTACTAGCATAATGAATAACATTCAATTTTTTATCAACTCTTTGTCCTAGAACAGCACCAACAGCATAATCACTAGCATCACACATAATTTCAAAAGGCAAGTTCCAATCAGGTGGTTGAACAATAGGTGTAGAAATTAAGGCCTTCTTAAGTGTTTCAAAGGCTTCCAGACAATCATCATGAAAAACAAAAGGAATATCCTTTTGCAAAAGGTTAGTAAGAGGCCTAGAAATTTTAGAAAAGTCTTTAATAAACCTCCTATAGAAACCAGCATGACCTAGGAAACTACGAATACCTTTGATGTCCTTGGGACATGGCATTTTCTCAATTGCATCAACGTTAGCTTGGTCCACTTCAATAACTCTTTCAGAAATTTTATGACCCAAGACAATGCCTTCATTAACCATAAAGTGTCACTTCTCCCAATTCAAGATAAGATTTATCTGTTCACATCTCTGCAAAACTTGATCAAGGTTGCTTAAACAATCATCAAAAGACTTCCCATAAATAGAAAAGTCATCTATGAAAACCTCAACAATCTTTTCGTAAAAGTCAGAGAATATAGCCATCATACATCTTTGAAAGGTAGCAGGTGCATTACATAAACCAAAAGGCATTCGTTTATAAGCATAGGTTCCAAAAGGACAAGTTAAAGTGGTCTTTTCTTGATCAGGTTGAGAAACAGGTATTTGTGAAAAGCCAGAATATCCATCAAGGAAGCATTTGATCAATAAAAGGCAAAGGGTAATGATCTTTTCTAGTGGCTTTATTTAATTTTCTGAAATCAATTACCATTCTATATCCTGTAACAATTCTTTGTGGAATAAGTTCATTCTTATCATTAGGAACAACAGTAATACCTCCTTTCTTAGGGACACAATGAACAGGACTTACCTATCTACTATCAGCTATAGGATAGATTATACCTGCTTTCAGAAGTTTTAATAATTCCATTCTTACCACCTCTTTCATCTTCGGATTTAACCGACGTTGGTGATCAACAACGGGTTTAGCATCAGGTTCCATATTAATTTTTTGCTGACATAGAGTGGGACTAATGCCTTTTAAATCATCAAGGGTATATCCAATAGCAGCTTGGTGCTTCCTTATAACTTTCAATAATCTTTATTCTTCATGTTCTGAAAGGTTAGAAGTGATAATAACATGATATATTCTCTTTTCATCAATATAAGCATATTTCAAAGTGTCTGGCAATTGTTTTAATTCAAATACAAGATCACCCTTAGGTGTAGGAGGACCTCCTAAAGTTTCAATAGGCAAATTGTGTTTAAGTAGAGGACGTTGTTCAAAGAAAATATTATCTATTTCATTTCTTTCATGCATACGTCAATCATTTTCATGGTCTAGCAAGTATTGTTCTAAAGGATCAGTAGGTGGCACGTCAATAGAAGCAAGACCAATTAATTCATCCTTACTAGGAAATTCTTTTTCATCATGGTTTCTACTAAACTTGGAAAAATTAAACTCATGAGACTCATCACAAAAGCTAACACCCACAGTTTGTTTCTGGCAATCTATCCAAGCATTAAGTGTGTTCAAGAAAGGTCTACCAAAGATAATGGGACAGAAGTCATCTTGTGGGGTACCAAGAATGAGAAAATTAGTAGGATATTTTATTTTCCCACACAAGACTTCAACATCTCTAATAACCCCACAAGGTGATATGGTGTCTCTATTAGTAAGTTTAGTAGTAACATCTATGTCTTCTAACTCTATAGGTGCTATGTCTTCCCTAATTTCTTGATATAACTTGTAAGGAATAGCACTCACACTAGCACCCATGTCACATAAACCATGATAACAGTGATCTCCTATTTTAACTGAAATGATAGGCATGCCAACAACTGGTCTATTTTTATCCCTTTTTCGGGTTAGCAATTCTAGCAGCTTCTGCACAGAAGTAGATAACATGACCATCCACATCTTCTTCTAAGAGATCTTTAACCATAGCAATATTAGGTTCAACTCTAATTTGTTCATCTGGTTTAGGTGTTCTAACAGAGCTTTTGTTAACGACAGTTGAAACTTTAGCATGTTCCTTTATCCTAACAAGAAAATGGGGTTTCTCAATATAAGCAGTAGGAACAACTGGATCAACATTATAAAGTATAGTTTCTTCTTTAACTGGTACCGGTTCTCTAGTTTCTTCTTTAATAGGTGGGTGATATTTAAGCCACTACTCTTTAGGGAGTTTAACATGAGTAGCAAAGGATTCACAAAAGGAGGCTACTATCTCAGAGTCAAGTCCATATTTAGTGCTAAACTTTTGAAAAACATTGGATCCATAAAAGATTTAACACAATCATACTTAAGTTTAATACCTGACTCTTTACCTTCATCGAGTTCCCAATCTTCAGAGTTGTGTTTAATTCTTTCCAAAAGATCCCACCGAAATTCAATAGTCTTCTTCATAAAAGAACCAGCACAAGAAGTATCCAGCATGGTTTGATCATTGCGAGAAAGCCGAGCATAAAAGTTCTGAATAATAATTTCTCTCGAGAGCTCATGATTGGGGCATGAATATAACATTGAATTAAGCCTCCCCCAAGCTAGAGAAATACTTTATCCTTCACGAGGCCAAAATTAATATATATAATTCCGACCATGATGAACTAGATGCATATGATAAAATTTTTGGTGGAACTCCAATTTCAAATGATTCCAATTCCATGATCCAATATCATCGCATAGTCTATACCATGCCAATGCTTTTCCCTTCAAAGACAAAGGGAAAACCTTTCTCATCACCTCATCTTCGGGTAAACCTGCAAGCTTAAACAATCCACAAATGTGTTCCACATATATCAAGTGCATATCAGGATGTCCGGTTCCATCTCCTGCATAAGGATTAGTTAGCAGTTGTTCTATCATACCCGAAGAAATTTCAAATTCAATATTTTCAGTAGGTGCATTAGGTTGAGGGGCAATTAATTGTGGTTCTGTATGAGGTTAAGATACCTCGAACAAACCCCTCAAAGGATTGTTTTCCATAGTAGCAAGTGAAAATAAATTTCAGCACACTATATAAATGTTTCCTTACCGAATTCCGCTTACCAAAGGCGCTTCACTCCCCAGCAACGGCGCCAGAAAATAGCCTTGATGACCCACAAGTATATGGTATCAATTTTAGCTCTTTTCGATAAGTTAGAGTGTCAAACCCAACGAGGAGCAGAAGGAAATGACAAGTAATTTTTAGTAAGGTAATGACTGCAAGTGCTGAAATTGTAAGTAGCGGAGTAGTTTTATAGCAAGATAATTTGTAATAAGCAAGTAAATATAATTGTAAGAAGTATGCAGCAAGGTATCCCAATCCTTTTGAGGCAAAGGACAGGCCAAAACGGTTTCTTATAATAAGCAAATCGTTCTTGAGGGTACACGGGAATTTCATCTAGTCACTTTCATCATGTTGGTTTGATTTGTGTTCGCTACTTTGATAATTTGATGTGTGGGTGGACCGGTGCTTAGGTGTTGTTCTTACTTGAACAAACCTCATACTTACTGTTAACCCACCCGCAAGAATCCTCAACTACGAGAAAAGTATTAAGAATAAATTCTAACCATAGCATTAAACACTAGGATCCAACCGGCCCCTTACAGAATAGTGCATAAACTGGGTTTAAGTTTCTGTCACTCTCGCAACCCACCATCTATTTACTACTCCACAATGCATTCCCTTAGGCAGACATATGGTGAAGTGTCATGTAGTCGACATTCACATGACACCACTAAGGGAATCACAACATACATACTATCAAAATATCGAACACATATCAAATTCACATGATTACATACACACTATCGACTGCAGCCCGACCCGACACCGACATGACACCGACGAGACAACCGTACCACGACGCCATCATGTACAGTGACACTTGTCCTGGGCACTATTTATGAAGTGACCCAGGGGACAAGTGTGACATCCCACCATGCCACTAGCTAGCTAGCTACCATACCTACATATCTTACTTCCTAAGCTACCCCCACACTATATAAGGCACACATCCATCCATCCAGGGGATGGACTCCCATGGACACTCACGCACACACACAAGCAAGCTAGCTAGCAAGAAAGCTAGCTAGTCAAGCCACACACTCACTCATGCATGCTCAGGCACATGCGGCCATACACACATATACGAGGCCAGATGCCTATGGCACTGACCTCAGATACAGCTCTAGGAGCAACTCTGTACTAGATATATCAGATACACTCAAACATGCAGCAGTAGGAGTATTATCTCTCCGGAGAGCTCCGAAGCTGGGTAAACCACCGCGTGCTATTCGCATACCTGCTCCCGGGCCTATCAGCAGAAGTCTTACCCTCACACTAAGCCCTTGTGGCATTTGTCGACTCGCAAGCCCCCCATGAGAATACCACGACAGTTGGCGCCCACCGTGGGGCCAGGTGCACCGTCGTCCGCAGACCTGTTCTGGACGGGAACCCTCTTCCTCCCGGTGAGCGTAGCTAGCCAGCACGCTGATGGCGCTTGCCCGACAGCTGCTGGCGTCGTTGGCGCCTGGCGGCGAGCTGCCTCACCGACCTTCTTGGCGAGGCTCGCATCTCCGGCGAGCCCGCATCCGACGCGAGCACGGGCTGCCTCGAGCCACCTCGTCGACCTCCTCGACCAACTCCACGTCTCGGCCGAGCCGATGTGGATTTGGAGTCGGTTGGCTCCACTGACCCGATGCTTGTCGACTCCGACACAGCATCGCTTGATGCTTTCCCCACCAACGTCGTGGTCTTCAATGACCCGCTCCCCCAAGCCGACAGCTACGGCAGTGCCATCACCGAGGTGCTGGTCGCCGATCACGGTGGCCCCTCGGCGAAACGCCCTGGCGCCCCTGGCGGCGCTGCACGACCTGTCCGCCCCTCTCCCGGCCGACGCCGACGCCGAGGCACTGGAGGCGCGCCACCTCGCCCTACATGCGGAGGGCCGGAGGATAGCCTCCATGAGACGCCTCACCGAAGCCCACCAGCGCGATGTCGACCGCGCCGCCTTTGGCACGCTGCCTCCCGACGGGCCAAGCCGAGTCGGCGTCGTCAAGAAATGCGGCGCAGTCATCGCCGATATGCTGGGAGTGGACCGCCCAGTCTACGCCACGCCCCTCAAGAACCTACGCGCCGCCCAGGCGGCCGTAGAAGAGCTTAACGGACTAGGGCCCAACGAGCTCCCCTATATGGCTAGGCGCATCCAGCAACTGATCGCGCGCGGCCGCAGAGCGGCATGAAGACAGCGCCCGCGCCGAAAGCCCTCCCCCGCGCCGAGAGCACGACGCGACGTCAAGCACGCTGACTGCGGGCAACACCCGCGCACGGCGAGAAAAGGAGCCGGCTGCCAGCCGCAGTCGAACCCGGATCTCCATCGAGCGCGACGCAGAAGGCCGTCCTCGAGCCGTGGAGCGGCGAGGCAACACGCCCCCTCCTCCGCCTCGCGAAAGATATCCCACCCGCCGCTGTCACACATCCGACTCTCGGCGGCCGACTAGGCCGCCCGAAGAAGTCGGCGCAACGCCGCCACGGATCGACCGCCTGGCGCGATCCCTGGCGTTGGAAGAAGAAGACGATGTCGGGCCGCCTTGCTTTGGCCCCCGCATCCGCGTCGAGCCCTTCCCAAAGGGGTTCTCGCTCCGAAGAGACACGCCCAAGTATAACGGCTCTATGAAGCCGGAGGATTGGCTGATCGACTACTCAACCGCAGTCAGCATAGCGAACGGCAACAGGCGCGTTGCCGTGAAATATGTGCCCCTCATGCTTCAGGGCACGGTGCGGACCTGGCTCAACAGCGTCAAGCCGTACAGCATCAACAGCTTGCTAGACTTCACCAAAGCCTTCATCCGCAACTTCACCAGCACCTACAAGCGGGCTCCCAAGCCCAGGCAGCTCTCCTTGTGCGTACAAGGACCCATCGAGACGACTCGCGACTACCTCATGCGTTGGGCCGAGCTCCGCAACTCCTGCGAGTGGGTGCACGAGGTCCAAGCCATAGAGTACTTCACTGCCGGGTGCCGGGAAGGCACCCTCCTTACGCACAAGCTTCTCTGCGATGAGCTGACTACCCTCGACGAGCTACTAGTCATAGCCGACAAGTACGCCACCGCCGACTCCTCAATGAAGACCGAGCTCCGAGTAGACGCCTCCGGGAAGGTACTCAACCCGGCTCCCAAAGCGCCATTTGGCGACTCGATAGCGTCCGTGCAGAGCGACAACAAGCGCAAGGGCCCAATGCCGCCTACAACTAGTCGGCAGGTGGCCACCGTCGAAGATGAGCAACCCAAGGGGCGGCCCGCGCCCAAGAAGCCGAAGGGCGGCAGGCCGGCTTGGTAGCCGGCTTTCTCCTACGAGCAAGCCCTCGACGCCCCTTGCAAGTTCCAAAGCGGCGCAAAGCCGTCCAACCATACGACTCGGAAATGCCACTGGCTCACCCCAATCACCAAAGGCGAAGGGCTGGTGCCGCCTCCGCCAGCTGGACAGCCGCCTCCGGCTCCCCAACAACCGGCCGCTCGACCAGCAGTCGGGACCATCCAAGACGAGTTCCCCAACGAGCATGCCGCCTACGTCGTCTTCACAAGCCAGCCGAAGACCGGCGCAGCCGCGCCAGCAACACCAAGAAGTCAGCGATGTCGCCTCCAACAACCCAGTACATGCACTGGTCGAAAGGCCTATCAGGTGGGCGGGCCGATCACCCAGAGGTGATGCCGTCCACAGGCTCTTATCGTTGGTTGGAGAGCAACCCTAACAGCAGAGCAGGCTTGCTGCCCGATTCTCCAGCGTCTTGATAGGCGGCGGGAGCAGCATCAACATCTGTCACCGAGACACCATGGAGAAGCTAAACATCAAGGCCAAGCACCTCATGCCAAGCGGACCGTGTTCCATGGCATTGTACCCGGCCTGTCCTGTTCACAATCTGCAAGATCAAGATAGATGTTCTCTTTGGAGACAAGGATCATTTCCGAGAAGCAATCTGGTTTGAAGTGGTGGACCTTGAGAGCCCCTACCATGCGCTGCTTGGCGGCCTGCTCTGGCCAAGTTCATGGCTATACCCCTCGCCTACCTCAAGATGAAGATGCGAGTACCAAGGGCATCATCACCATAACCGGCGATTACAAGAAATCCTCGAGTCGCTGCAGCATGACCGGCTGGCGAGTCCCTTGTGGTCGCTGAAGAGAAGAAGATGTTGGACCGAGTCGTGGCCATGGCTGGCAAACAGCCAACCCTGTCCCCCGACCCCAAGGAATGTGATGCCCAAGGTTCTTTATAGCCGGCCAAGGAAACAAAGAAGATACCTCTGGACCAGGAGCACCCGGAAAGGTTTGCCGTCATTGGGGCAAACCTGGACAGCAAATAGGAAGGCGAGCTCGTCGATTTCCTCCGTGAGAATCGGGACATCTTTGCATGGTCCCCCAAGGACATGCCGGGTGTTCCGAAGGAATTCGCCGAGCACAACCTACACGTCCGAGCGGACACAAAACCAGTCAAGCAGCCCCTCCGCCGGCTGTCGGAGGAGAAGATAAGAATTGTAGGAGAAGAGATAGCCCGGCTCCTGGCGGCCAGCATCATAATGTAGGTGTTCTTTCCGGAGTGGCTTGCCAACCCGGTGCTCGTTCTGAAGAAGAATAACAAGTGGCACATGTGTATAGACTACACAAGCCTCAACAAAGCCTGCCCCAAAGATCCCTTCGCCTTGCCCAGGATTGATCAAGTGATAGACTCCACAGCCGGATGCGAGCTGCTGAGTTTCTTGGATGCCTACTCAGGCTACCACCAAATAAAGTTGGACCTGGCTGACCGCCTGAAGACCGCCTGCATCACGCCATTCAGAGCTTTCCGTTACCTGACTATGACATTCGGCTTGAGAAATGCCGGTGCCACTTCTCAGCGTTGCATGCAGAAATGCCTCCTCAAGCAACTCGGCAAAAATGCCCACGTCTATGTAGACGATATCGTGGTGAAGACGGAGAAGCGCGACACTTTGTTAGAAGACCTCAAGGAAACATTTGAGAACCTGCGCCGGTTTCAGATCAAGCTCAACCCTGAGAAATGCGTGTCGGAGTGCTAGCCGACCAGCTCCTAGGCTTCCTGGTCTCCGAACGCGACATTGAATACAACCGAGTAAAGATCAAAGCCATTGAGAGAATGGAGATTCCCACCAAGCTGCGAGACGTCCAGAAGTTTACCGGGTGCCTGGCCTCCCTAAACCGCTTCATCAGCCAGCTTGGAGAAAAGGCTCTCCCCCTCTACCGACTCATGAAGAAAACCACTCACTTCGAATGGAACGACCAAGCCGACCAAGCTTTTCACGAGCTAAAGAAGATGATGGCCACGCCGCTTATCTTGGCCGCTTATCTCTACAAGCCGGGTAGTCAGCGCCGTCATCGTGGTCCAGCGCCCAGAAGAAGGCCGAGCTCAGCCAGTCCAGAGACCGGTGTATTACTTAAGCGAAGTACTGTCTACCTCAAAGTAGAACTACCCGCATTACCAGAAGATGTGCTATGGCGTGTACTTTGCCGCCAAGAAGCTGAAGCCCTACTTTCAAGAACACCCCATCATGGTCGTATGCACCGCCCCACTCGCCGAGATCATAGGCAGCCGGGACGCATCCAGCCGGGTGGAAAAATGGGCCATTGAGCTGCCTCCCTACACGATCTTCTACCAGCCTCGCACCGCCATCAAGTCCCAAGCATTGGCCGACTTCCTCGTCGACTGGCCGAGACCCAGTACCTGCCATCGGCTCCCGACTCCACTCATTGGCGGATGCACTTCGACGGGTCCAAGATGCACACCGGCTTAGGAGCCGGCATCATCCTCACCTCTCCCAAAGGCGACAAACTCAGATACACATTGCAAATACACTTTGCCGCCTCCAACAATGTGGCCGGTACAGGCGCTCATACAGGCTCCGGCTAGCCAAAGAGCTCGGCATCCGCGGATCACGTGCTATGGCGACTTCGGTTTGGTGGCCCAACAGTCATATGGTGGCTGGGGCGCCAGGGCATAAACATGGCAAGCTACCGCTTCCTCGTTCAACAAATCAGCGGGTACTTGAAGGATCGAGTTCCTCCCGTGCCGCGGGCGACAGCGAAACAGCAGATGCCCAGCACGAATAGGCTCAACTCGACAAGCTATACCAACCGGCGTCTCTCTCCGCGCCTCCTCAAGCCGTCTATCAAGCCATCTCGAATCCGACTCCATCTTCGTGCTGCCTAACCCGGCGCGGCGGATCCGGCAGGGATCCAAGCAGGTGGCCCGGGGACTTTGATAGGCGGCTCGGGGACTGCCATAGTCGCACCCGGCCCGGGGACTTCAGAACCCGGCCCGGGGACTACGGTAGTCGGCCCGGGGACCGCTTCAACGCCACAGGCGGCGGCCAGCTCCATCTCTTCACCACCCAGCCCACCCGCCCTGGTTGCAGTAGCCGTGTTGGCTATAGAAGAAGTCACAGCTCCATCATGGGCTCAGCCCATCCTCAACTTCCTGGTAAACAGAGAACTGCCGGCTGACGAGATCGCGGCAAGACAAGTCCAACGTCGGGCCGGAGCATACACAATTTCTAACAGAGAGCTCGTCAGACGCAGTGTCACTGGAGTCTTCTAGCGATGTGTCGAGGCAGAGAAGGGCATAGCAATCCTCAAGGACATTCACCAAGGAGAATGCGGCCACCACGCAGCCTCAAGATCCCTCGTTGCCAAAGCTTTCCGCCATGGATTCTTTTGGCCGGCTGCCTTGGATGACGCCAAGGAGTTGGTCAAACATTGCAAAGGGTGCCAAGTCTTCAGCTCCAAGCAACACCCGCCGGCTTCGTCACTCAAGACCATTCCCCTCACCTGGCCTTTTGTCGTCTGGGGACTGGACATGGTGGGCCCATTCAAGATGGCGCGCGGCGGCCTGACACACTTGCTTGTCGTCGTGGATAAATTCACCAAGTGGATCGAAGCAAAGCCGATTAAGAAGCTGAACGGGCCGACGGCCATGACATTCATCGCAGACATTACAACTCGGTACGGCGTGCCACACAGCATCATCACCGACAACGGCACGAATTTTGCCAAGGGAGCATTGGCGCGTTTACTGCGACCGCAGGGCATCCATTGGACCTGGCGTCCGTTGCCCCCACAGTCAAATGGCCAAGTTGAGCGAGCCAACGGCCTCATCCTTTCCGGCATCAAGCCCTGGCTAGTCGTGCCGCTGGAGCGTTCGGCCGGCTGTTGGCTCGACGAGCTGCCGGCCGTCCTCTGGAGTCTACGCACTACCCCAAACAAGTCAACCGGCTTCACCCCTTTCTTCCTTGTATATGGTGCGAGGCTGTCATCCCAGCCCGACGCCGAGTTTGACTCGCCTCGGGTGACCATGTACCGCGAAGCGAAGGCCAAAAAGACGAGAAGGCGTCGACCTTTGGAAGAAAGCGGCTGTTAGCCCTCGGCCGTCCGCCATCTACCAGCAGGGGTTTGCGCCGCTACCATAGCCGGAAGGTCAAGCCAAGATCCTTTCAAGAGGGCGACCTTGTGCTCTGGCTGATCCAGCGAACATCCGGCCAGCACAATCTCTCGGCCCCTTGGGAAGGTCCCTTCGTCATCAGCAGATCATTGGGAAATGACTCCTACTACTAATCGATGCACAGAAGCCGAAGGAACGAAAGAGAGATGATTCCGGCAAGGAGTCGGAACGACCATGGAACGCCAACCTCCTCCGAAGATTTTACATTTAAAATGCAGTATGTATCACGCTACCTTTTGTACTAAGTACGAGACAATGGGCCCCCCGAGGAGCACTCAGGGACTGCCACCTTTTATCTATAAATGACGAGTATCATGCTTATGATTTTGTCATTACACTTTTCCTCCTCGTCCGGCACCGAGTTCGACTAGTCGGCCCGGGGACTGGCCGCCTTGAGTTATATTCAAGTTCCACCTGCAGTCAGACAAGTAGTGTGCCGGCACCCAAGCCCTCTCTTGTAAAAAGTCGCAGGTCGAAGAACCAACTGTCCTGCTGACAAGAGTCAAAGGCAGGAAAGTATGCCCACACAAAAAACAGCTAAGGACTAACGAACTCATATAACAAAAGTCGGCTTCCTCCCATTGCCGACCGGCTACCAGAGTAGCCGGCCGGCCGGCTTTCCATTCCACCTTGCCACAATCTAAGAAATCTCAAGTACTTGCCTTCCCAAAAATGGCCAAGATTCTTCCCAGCCATAGACTGCAGAGCAGCTGTTCGGCTGAGAAGGCAGCAACCAAGGGAAGGCGGCAAAGGAAACATCCTACGGATAAAAAGCAAACTCGAATGGAAGCCAAACACATGCATAATTATATTTACACAAAAGCCTTCGAAAGGCCGACATTCAACATAGTTTGAATACACCCCGATGGGTGGAACTAGCATAAATTTAATAAAAGTTGTTCAGGAGCAACAGCGGGAAAGCAAAACGGCAGATCAGGCCAAGGGAGGCGGCAGTGAGTCGGCAGGTCGGTGAGGCGGCGATGCTGGCGGAGGTGGCGGCTGGCGAGTCTTGGTCGATCATCACCTGGCAGGTGGTGCGCTCGCGCCTCCTCGTTCTTTGGAGGCACGATCAGGCTGAAGCTGGCTGGTCACTTCACCGTCGGGCGCGACGTCTTCGCCGCCCTCCTCTTCTTCGTCTTCGGCTTCGTCGCTGGAAGCAATCTCCTCCGCCGAGTCCTCGCCTTCCGCCGGGTTCAGCCCGAACTATTCCTCCGGCTGGGCGGCGCGTTGTCATTCACCGGGGAGCAAAAATGCTGGTGTCGGTATACTCGGCGATAGCCGAGGCGCGCTGAATGATAGCCGGCCGCACCGCCACCAGCTCCTCGTCAGCCTCCTGCCTCCAAGTGCTCAGCTGGCGCAAGCTCAGCCGAGATACCAGGCCCGAGCGAACTCCAGCGCCCGCCCAGCGCCCGGACGGAGCAGCGAAGCCTTCCAGGCCTTAAGCGGCCAACCGCAACCTCCGGCCGGTCGGTAGTCTGGTGGGGTGCGAGATCACCTCGCCCGAGCGAAGGCGGTAACACTTGCGCCCGGCACCTGAAGCCCGGTGGAGCATGCGGTGGCCGGCTGTAGCGAACTGGATCGCCAAAAGTTGCTCCTCAAGCGTCCGCGAGCGTCTGGCGCGATCTCAACCCCTGCTTGCCGGCGTGTCTCGCGGTGGGCCTCGATGGCTTGGCTGGCGGCGACGGAGTAACCAGGGAAGTAATCTGCGTGAAGAGCAAAGAAACAACATAAAAATCAGAAGACGAACAAGAGGGCAAGGAGCAAGCAAAGGAGTGAAAAGGAAGCCAGCTTACCATCTATCAGATCCTCAACCCGTCCATAGCCCTCGCTCAGCGCTTGCCTCGCTTCGGCCCAGCCCGCCGCCTCGGTCTCGAACTCGGCCTTAAGGGCGGCCTCGCTGTCCTGCGCCTTCTTGAGGGCCGCCTTATGGTTCTCCTCCTGGTTGGCCGGTCTCTTGGCAGGCGGTGCGTTCTGGGCCAGGCGCGCCTCAGCCTCCTTGGCGCGAAGGGCGGTCAGGTCCCTTGAGCTGCTCCCTCAAGTCAGCATTAGTCTCTACAAGCGTGGAGAAAAAGGAAAAAAGCAATAAGGAAGAAGTCGTCAGGGAAGATCCGACTCGACTGCTCGGCAGTCGGCCCGAATCTCGGGGACTACACCCGATGGAGTGTTGGCGCGCCCATGAATAAAAGAAACAAAGTACTCACTATGGCTATTGGTCAGGTCGGCGGCCTTCTGGCTCAGCTCCTGGGCCTGGGAGTTGAAGGCAGCCGTGCGGAGATTTTGATACTCCTGAAAATCAGACGGAGTGCAAATAAGAATAAGATGGCCGCCAAGGCCTGCTAAAAAGTTCCAAGCCGCCTGCTCAGCAGCCGACTCGAAACTCGGGGACTACACCTAGTGGGTGCGCTGACGCGCCCCCATGGAAGAAATCAAAAAAGAAATCGACCAAGGCCAGAGGACTCACCCGGATGACCCCGCGCGTAGCGAGGAACTCCTGGGTGTACCATTGCAGCGAGGCGGCTTGGGTCTGAAGCCGGCGTCGGACCTCCTGCGCCGCCACGTTCAGCTCGGTCGTTCCACCACTGGGCGTCCGCTTCGGGCGATGCTAAGCGCTAACCGCCTCCAGTCTGAGCCGTCGGTGGCGCCCGCAGCTCTCTGCGGCTCGGCGCCGAGGGCGCCTGTCAGCAGCGCCCGGCAAAGCGGCGACTGCAGCACAAGATCCGCCCCGCCGTCGGCTTCGCCCTAACCCGGCTGCTCGGCGCGCAGCAGGTCGGCCGCCTTGGCCCGCTCCAGTCGGCGCCGACTGTGGCGCCTCCCCCAGGATCATCACGTCACCCTCCCCCCTCTCCATCATCGGCTGGTCGCGGTCGGTTTCCTCCAACGGAGGCACGGGGATGTTGGGAGCCATGGCACGAAGAGGAATGACGAGCTGCGGAGGCTGATTGCGCAGAGCCTCCGCCTCCCTCTCCGCGGCCGCGGTTTCTGCCCGAGCCTTGGCCGACGCGTCGGCTTGCGCCTAGGCCGACTTCTCCGCCGCCTCCTGGATGGCCCTCCACTCCACCGCTTCCCGCTCCTCCCGCGCCTCCCGCGCGTTCCGCTCCGTTGCCTCCATGAGGTGTCGCACGGGATCCGTGGCGGGCTCGAGACCCTCTGTCGGTGCGACTATGGAGGCGGCGTCGGCCGTTCAAAGGAAGCGGCGCCTGTTCAGCAAATCAAGAAGGCGGCTTAGATGATCCTCAACCAAAGAAGACAACAAAAAGTACAAGACATCCAACACTTACGCCGAGAACGCCTGTGGCTGCTTCACCACCTTGCAGAAGCGGGCCGCTTTTGCGGCCGCCTCGTCCCGCTTGGTCGCCGCCACGGAGCTCTTGGGTTTTTTCGGCCGGCTGCCGAAGAGACCCGGCCCGGCCCGACGCTTTTGCGCGCCACCCCGAGCAGCTGGCGCGGCAGAAGGTCCCGCGCCTTGGCGATCGGCCGCCGGCTGACGGCGTGGGATGGCCTCGGCCTCATCATCATCCGGCCAGTCCCCGAAGCCGGCCATGAGCTCGGGGCCGCCTGCCTCTCCGCCGGCTCCGACTACGGCGTCGTCCATGGCGGCCGCCCCCAGATCTGGGTCGTCGGGGTCGTCCACTGTGCGGTCGGCCATAAACTGGCGCTCCGGCCCTGCGGCCCAGGCGCCCGGTCGAAAAAGAGCTCTGCTCAAAGACAAGCCGACTAGTCAAGAGTCGGCCATCACGAACCAGCAACAAAAAGAAGAAGAAAATAAGGAAAACTCACCACCGGTGGGGATCGGCCGAAATCGGCGCCTTGCCATCTGCCACTCCTCAGTGAGCTTGCAGTTGGAGATGTAATTCACCATGTAAGATACCTCGCCACGAGGCATCTCTCTGGTGCTCAGACATGCAGCAGTAGGAGTATTATCTCTCTGGAGAGCTCCGAAGCCGGGTAAACCACCACGTGCTATTCGCATACCTACTCCCGGGTCTATCAGCCGCAGTCTTACCCTCACACTAAGCCCTTGTGGCATCTGTCGACTCGCAAGCCCCCCGTGAGAATACCACGACACCTCAAGAACAAAGGTAACTACTCACAAACAATAAACATTCTCAAGATCAGAGGGGTATTAATATGCATAATGGATCTGAACATATAATCTTCCACCAAATAAACCATATAGTAATCAACTACAAGATGTAATCAACACTACTAGTCACCCCCTAGCAACAATCTATAGTTCCGGTAACAAGATTGAATACAAGAGTTCAACTAGGGTTTGAGCTGAGATGGTGCTGGTGAAAATGTTGATGGAGATTGCCCTCCCCAAGATGGGAGAGTTGTTGGTGATGATGTTGAGGATGATTTCCCCATCCGGGAGGGAAGTTCTCCTAGCAGAATCGCTCCGCCGGAGGGCAAAAGTGCTCCTGCCCAAGTTCCGCCTCGAGACGGAGGCGCTCGTCCCAAAAGCCTCTCCCTTATTATTTTTCTAGGTCAAAATGACTTATATACCAAAAGATGGGCAACGGAGGTGGGCTGAGGAGGCCACAACCCACCAGGGCACGCTAGGGGGGCCTGGCTCGCCCAGGTGGGTTGTGCCCACCTGGTGGCCCCCCTCTGGTGTTTATTTGCCCCAATATTCCTCAAATAATTCGTAAAAATTCTCCGTGAAGTTTCAGCTCATTTGGAGTTGTGCAGAATAGGTGCACTGACGTAGCTTTTCCACGTCCAGATTTCCAGCTGTCGTAATTCTCCCTGTTGGTGTGTTCCTTACAAATTATGAGAGAAAAGGCATTAGAATTACTCCAAAAAGCATTATTATGGATAAAAACCATTATAAATAACAGTAAGAATACATGATGCAAAACGGACGTATCAGGATATGACACTCACCCCCAATAAACAAGAATCTCGTCCTGAGATTCAAGACGTGAGGTAAGAGGAGGAGGGAACGCGGAGCTGGCATAGTCTTCATGATCCAACTTGCGCCTCTCGAAAATGCTAATTCATTGCATCATATTGATCTTGACGTCTTTGCCTTCGAGAACTTCATCCAATGCAATGACGACAGAAAGAAACTCTACAGGAATCGATCTTCTCAAAGATCGAGCTACTCACGATCAACTGACATAAGAAAATGATATCTTGAGCTGAGACACAAAACACACATCGAGGGGGATGGAAAGAAATAGATGACGAAGGTTCAATTTGGTAAGCAACAATTCCACACTTAAGTAAGATGGTGAATAAGTGTCAAAGTAGCAAGGAGTTAAATTGCCATGATTCCATAACGGGCACCTTGGGGAAGGTGAATTGTAGAATTATTCCCTTAAGTGGAAAAAAGAATTAATTTTGATACAGAGATCATTGAAACTCTTCAAACTAGGCTAAGGCAATTTACAAGCGATCGTTTGAAGGAGTTCGAAGAAATGTCATACCAAGTTTGGAATGGAAACTAGTTATAAGACAACTCGGCAAACGGAAGGCACATTCCAAATGATACTGAGGATATAACCTAGTGTTTGAGCGTGGTCTCAAGAACTTGAGAATTTCCATATTCCTCATGGATTTACCAACATCTGTGCCAAGGATTTTGGTGACACCTCGTACTACCATGATGGATAAAGATGGAGAATGCGGCTGCAAAGGAAGAAATCACTGTCTTAGATTTTACCTTAGCAATGCTAAGGATACAAAATCTGGATGATTGGCTGTCAATGGGAACGACACTTATGGGGTCACTGGGATCCCTTCTACGGTCGGCGAGCGCGAGGTTGTGCAAAGAGCAGGTCTGACAGGAAGAACACGGATCGTTTACCCAGGTTCGGGCCGCGAAGATGCGTAATACCCTAGTCCTGCTTTGGTGGGTGTATTGAATGTTCTTGTGTTCTTGAGCCAGCTACGAGGTGCAACTTGCGAAAGAGCGAATCCCTCTCACTGGTCACCTCGAGGCCTCCTTTTATAGGCAAAAGGGGTTGCCACGATGGCACCACGGGAGGTGGAAAGGTCTACGGTTGATAAGCTTATCCTCTGGGACCGTCGGACAAACGCATTTAATGTCTTGCGGCGTGTCCCCTTGCTTTATCGGGGGCGGCAAGGAAGCACGTCCGGCTATCGCCGCCTCACTGGTCTTGACGCGCGTCCAAGGCGGCGAGCGTCGTGGCGCCCACGTTCTTTGGCTCTTTGGGCTGGTGCGGTGGTGGAGCCTTCACGAAGGTTGCATGCCTGCGGTGCTTCTTTGAGTCGGTGTAGAGGCCGCCCATTGCCGCGGTGTCTGCCTAGCTGGTTGAGCTAGCAGCTGCTTGGGGCAGCCCGGTGGAGTAAATGGCTGGTGGCGGGCTGGCGATGGCCCGCTGATGCCTTCGGCAAGGGTCTTCCGGGGCCCGGCAAGGTCTTTCCGTGGCATTGCGATCGTCCCGACAAAGGCGCTTGGAGGTCTTGTGGATTTCCTCAGCTAGGATCCCGCCGAGGGTCGCCGTCTTCTGGTCCTCATCTGATCTCACATGTTTATGATCTTGACGAAGATCTGCATGCCACCACAGAGGCGCCTCCCGAGCCTTGGTTCCAATGTAGTTGGTGGCGTTGGGACCCATCTGCTCAAGGGTTGCTTGCTCCGCTGGCACCAGGTAGGCTGCCCCGGCAAGGCTCTTGCCGGGACTGCGGAGGCTGCCTCAGCAAGGATCTTGCCGAGGGAGCCTACCTCACCCTCTTGCTCTCCTGTGTTCCTGGTCTTGGCGTTGCCTTGGTTGTCTTGTGCTTTGGCTTCTCTCCGGCTTCCCTCCTCTGCCCTGCTAAGTGTGGGCACGGCGCGTGGCTCTGACTGCCCATGCACAAGTAAAGGGGTCAAAAGGAGAGCCTCTACTTTTGTACATCGACAGGAGCCCCCGGGTCTGGGCCACACATAAGCGCGACGCGTTATTGGGCCAGGCCCAAAACGGTGTGTGGGCAGCTGGGTCGGATTTTCACCATAGTAACTGTTTCGTCCACTGCGCTTCCCCACGACCCGCGTTGAATGCGCGACGTGGAGGGTCGTGTGTGACGTGGGGTTCATGCGTGGGGCGGTTCCCGCACGCATGCATCACATCGCAGTAAAGAGGCGGCTCGCGCCTTCCCCATAAGAAAAAAGAGGGAGGCGCAGAGGCGCGACTCATTTACTGAGTGGACTCGGGTCGCGTTCTTCAAGGCACCCGCGCCCCACGATCACGGGGTGGGGAACGGTCGCCTCACCCGTCCCCTCGATCCTGTTCACTCGCCACGCGTCCCCCATGCAGGTGGCAGGCCGTGGAGGCGGGAAACCGGGCCGTCGCTGATTGGGGTAGTGCGTCAGTCCTGATTCCCTGTGCCTCCAATGGTTGGATTGGTCGAGTGGGGCGGCCGAGCCTCGACCCCGCCCCTTTATAAGGAGGGGGAGGGGGATGTCATCCCACGTTCTCCCAGCATCCATCTTCTTCCACTTCCGCTCCTTCCTTCCATCTGTCATGGCGAGACGGGGCGCAGGCCCTTCAACGATGGGGGCGAGGGCCACTGCTCGATAGCATGTTCCTCCTTCCCACGAGCTCGCGGCGGCGGAGCCAACCACGAGAGGAAGGGGGAGGGGGCGAGGCCGAGGTCGCGGCGGCGGCCGGGGGAGAGGGGGACAAGGCGGCGCGATGGTCATGCCTCCACCAGCGATGCTGCTCGTGATGGAGGACCATGTCGAGGACCAGCCTCGGGAGTTCTTCATGAGGCTGCGCCGGCTACCGCATCGTTGTCTCCGTCTCCCTACCCCATTTGCTCAAGAAATGGAGCTCGATCCGCCCCAGACCCTCAGATTGCACATGAAGGGCTGCGGGAACAGCGGCACGCGGGTCGACGTTGACGTCCCCGCTCCTCATGTTATGTACCTCCGTCGCAGATGGAAGACTTTTGCTCGCATGCACAGCCTTACGGCGGGGCTCGTCCTCTACTTCAAGTTAATGGAGGGCGGCCTGCTCTCCGACAAGGTCTTCGGAGATCTTGGAACTCGCTTAAAGTGCTGTGTGGAGAGCTCCTCCGACGATGAAGATTCCTCCTCAAGCGGGAGTGACGAGGAGGACAGCGATAGCAGCGATGAGGGAGTCGAGCAGCGGGACGCCGACTCTGACTCCGACTGACCGCGTCGCCCTTCCCTCGGCCACGCACCCTGCCGAGGGCCTTCCTCGCCAAGCTCTCCATCGGGGCGCTCCCCGTCGTCTCCTTGGGCGGCTGGCGTAGGAGGGCTGGAGAAGGTGAAGAAGGCGGGTGGCAGCCGTCAAGTCAGAGTACGCGGGCACCGACGCCTTCGTCGCGTATTGCCCGCCCGCTGCCTCGTTTTGCAGCTCCTTTCCCGGCACCAAGATGTTCTCTTGGTGCCTTCTGCTCCTTGTACCTTGCCTAGGCGCTCTTTTTGCCCTCCTGCTGTCTTGTTCCACCTTCTGTGGAGAGGGACAATAAAGGGATTACGGGCACCTTATCTCTTTTTAGTTTGTAAGCCTGCAGGCACTTGTTAATTTTAAGACTTGTAATCCCCTTGCTCATGTTTTTAATTCTGTATGAACTGTACCTGTATGGGATGTTTTTAATGAAAAAGGTGTACAGCCGGGTTATTTGTGCGTGGCGAGGCCCATGCCTAAGGCGAACCCTTGTTATTTTAGGATAAACATTGTCGCCCGACCAGGCCTTGCCGTCCCGACTTGACGACCATTCTCACGCTTTTAGCAGAGGTGGAGGCGAAGTAGAGTTAGGCCCCTCGTTTATTTCCTTGCCACCGCGTCTACGACCGGTTTTGTCGAGGACTTGGGTACAAGAAGAAGGGGGAACACGGTGGTCTCGAATAAAGCGAGGTTTCATTATCGATTCCATACGGAAATACTGTGAGGATGAAGGGCTTATCTGAATCGCAGCCCCGGCAACCTTGGCTTGCCGTGGTTGATCCTTGTGTCTCGGCCCGGCGATCTGGCTTGCGGGGCGAAGTGCCGATTCGTCCTCTTTCTCGAGGCGGCTCAGCGAAGTGTCCCGTGCCTGCGAACCAAGAGGACAGAAAGATGCATACTCGACCTCTAGGCTAGGGGTTAGTCAACGCTAAGCACTATCAACCCTAACAGGAGAGACTTAACCTAGCATGCATGCTAAAACTTAGGCGCCCGGTAACCGTTTATTATGCTCAGGGTCTGCGCCTCGCTTTGTACAAGGGTTACATGCCTGGCCGGCAAAGCTTGTACAAAGGTGGCTTGCGGGAGGCCGACAACCGTGCCTTATGGGTAAAACTTGCGAAGATGTTCGATGTTCGGGAGTTTCTCCTTTGGGACAGCATCTTGATCTCGAGCCAGACTGCGCGGGCACAGTGACTTCGTATTACCCGATAAGGTCCTTCCACTAGCGTCAACTTCTTGGAATTCTTGGCCGACTAAGCGTGCGAAGAACAAGGTCGCCTTCCTCAAAGCTTCGGGCATGAACCTTGAGGCTATGGTAGCGGCGCAAGGCTTCTTTGGTAGCGTTACGCTCTCACAGCCACCGAAGATGATATTCCTCAAGGGCGTTCGTCATCTTGCGCAATTGCTCTTGCTCAAGCTTCGTCATAGCGAGCACTTTCGAGGTGACCCGTATGTGAGTTCCGTGGGAGAACTGCTTACGCCCGTATACGAGGAGCAAAGGGTGTGCGGCGGTGGCTCGATTTGGCGTCGTTCTGATCGACCAAAGAACCGTCGACAACTCATCAATCCAGCGCCTTCCACTCTTGTGCAGCCAATCAAAAGTCTTTGTCCTCAGGCCTCGCAACACTTCAGCATTTGCCCTCTCCGCCTGGCCGTTGCTCCGTGAATGTGCCACGGAAGAGAAACATACCTTGCTGCCGAGGTCTCGGATGTATTGCATGAAGGTGTGGCTTGTGAACTGCGTGCCATTGTTGGTGATGACTCTATTTGGCACACCAAAACGGCAGAGTATCCCTTTGAAGAACTTGACGGCTAACTGTGCAGTAACCTTCCTCACTGCCTCCACCTCCGGTCACTTTGTGAACTTGTCGATTGCAACGTAAAAGTACTCAAAGCCCCCGACAGGGCGAGGGAAAGGGCCTGGTATGTCGAGCCCCCAGACCAAAAACGGCCAGGAGAGAGGGATTATTTGAAGGGCTTGAGCTGGTTGATGAAGCTTCTTCGAATTGAACTGGCACGCTTCACACCTGGTTACTAGTGCCATCGCATCCTGGAGGGCGGTGGGCTAGAAGAAGCCTTGCCGGAATGCCTTGCCGACAAGGGCCCTCGACCCTATGTGGGAGCCACATATGCCTCCATGTATCTCTGCCAATAGCTCTAGTCCTTCCTCCCGGGGGATGCACTTCAATTTCACACCGTCGGTCTTTTTCTGTACAGGACATCATCGACGAACTGGTACAAGGCAGTGACGGGCTACTTTTTCCGCTTCTTCCTGCTCCTCAGGAAGTTCCCCTATCTGGAGGAAACGGACGGTATGCCATGCCCATGCTGGAGCCTGGGGCTCGACGGCAAGGACCAAAGGCATCTCTTATGCCATGTGGGCGGCCGTCTCTATGGCCAGGGCTTGGCGCCCTACCGGAGCCAGCTGCCCCTCGGCAGGCTCAGTAACCACGGCATTACCCCTGCCGGTGGCCCCAGGGGCTCGGCGGGAAAGTACTTGTCGGGGCCTGATTTCCTCCGCTTGTTCTTCCCCCGTTGATGGTTCGACGGATGGTTGAGTTAGCCGTAGCACAAAAGTACCTGGTTCCACAGGCAGTTTGAAGGCAGCGCGCTTTGACAGGTAATCGGCGATGTCGTTCTCTGCTCGGGGAACATGCTCTGCTTGTATACCGTCAAAGCGCTCTTCCAGCTTCCTCACCACATCTACATAGGCCTCCATCAACGGGCTCTGATAATCCTTGTTGACTTGTCTAACGACAAGTTGTCAATCACCCCTGACGATGAGCTTCTTAACCCTGAGGTCTGCTGCGATCCTTAGACCGGCAAGCAGCCCCTAGTATTCGGCTGTGTTGTTTGTGGACATCTCCCTGGGAAAGCGCATCTAGATTACATACTTGAGGTCCTCTTCGGTGGGTGCGACAAGCAGCACACCGGCACCGGTGCCTTGCAGCGAGAAAGCCCCATCAAAGTACATGATCTAGTCGCGACTCGCTTCCTTGCCAGGGAGAGTGGTCTCCTAGATTTCCTCGTCAGGCGTTGAGATCCATTCTGTAATGAACTCTGCCAAGACTCTGCTCTGGATTGTTGAAGTACTTTCAAACTTCAAACCAAAGCTCGAATGCTCCAAGGCCCACTCCACAATCCTTCTGGTTGCGTCCGGGTTGTGCAGTATCCGTTGTAACGGGAGGCGGGTGACGACGGTGATTTCGTGTGCTTGGAAGTAGTGACGCAGCTTCCTCGAGGCCATAAGGAGGCTGAAGAGAAATTTCTGCACACCAGAGTACCTTTGACCTAGCCCCTGCAGGAGGGAGCTGACAAAGTAAACCGGGTGCTGCATCATCTTCTTCTTCTGCACCACCTCATTTGATTGCATGGGCCCTGTCCTGATGGTGTCAGACTTTGCCGGGGGCCTTGCCTTGCCGGCATCGGGCCCTACCGGGGGAATCCCTGGCTTGCCAT
Organism: Aegilops longissima; assembly: GCA_021605205.1. Classification (NCBI taxonomy): domain Eukaryota; kingdom Viridiplantae; phylum Streptophyta; class Magnoliopsida; order Poales; family Poaceae; genus Aegilops; species Aegilops longissima. The sequence continues at coordinate 375,412,501 of CM038678.1, read as the reverse complement.
CCGCCAGTCCCGCCGTCGCCACTGCCTCTTCATCGACCTCCCTCTGCGCCACTAGCGCGGCACTGACCACTTGATTCATCCCCGCCAGATACAGTAGCAACGGCTCTTGTGGTTTAGGCTCAACCAGTATTGGTGTGGAGGAAAGGTATTTCTTCAGATCATGCAACGCTGCCTCAGCCTCTGGGGTCCACTCCATTGGGCCCTGAGGGAGTCCCTGATTAGGGGGTATCCGAACAGCCGGACTATATCCTTTGGCCGGACTGTTGGACTGTGAAGATACAAGATTGAAGACTTCGTCCCGTGTCCGGTTGAGACTCTCCTTGGCGTGGAAGGCAAGCTTGGTGATACGGATATGTAGATCTCCTCCCTTGTAACTGACTCTGTATAACCCTAGCCCCTCGGTGTCTATATAAACCGGAGGGTTTAGTCAATAGGACAACAACAATCATACCATAGGCTAGCTTCTAGGGTTTAGCCTCTACGATCTCGTGGTAGATCAACTCTTGTACTACTAATATCATCAAGATCAATCAAGCAGGAAGTAGGGTATTACCTCCATCGAGAGGGCCCGAACACAGGTAAACATCGTGTCCCCGCATCCTGTTACCATCTGCCTTAGGCCGCATTCGGGACCCCCACCGAGATCTGCGGTTTGACACCGACATTGGTGCTTTCAATTGTGTAAATCCTTTGTAAGGCTTGATGGCTCCTTTGATCATCGGTAATGATGCGGTCCAGGTGAGTCTTCCTCCACGAAGATCTTTGTATTCGGCGGCCGCTGCGCGGGCCAACTCGCAGCAGCTAGGCTGGAGCAGATCGAGAGCTACGCCCCTGTCACCAGGTCAGGTTTGGAAACTTGAATTACACTGCCGATATCCGCGGAGACTTGATCTTCGACGGATTCGAGCCCATGCCAGGTGCGCCGCACGATCACGACAAGCATGATGTAGCTCTATCGTCGGACAGTATTCAGGAGATCACACCAGAAACTACTCCGGCCTTCAATCCGGAGCGGATTGCGCCATCCGAGGACGGGCGGATAGACCCTGCCTTGGAGGCCGCACTCTCAGTGGCGATAGAGACGAATACTGACCTTACCTCCCACGAGAGCCGTGACACCAAACCACTGGATTCATCTCCGGCCACGGACTCCGAACCGCCTGCACCCATGCCTATCGAATCCAATTGGGCGCCGATCATGGAGTTCACCTGCGCGGATATCTTTCAGCACTCGCCCTTCGATGATGTGCTAAACTCGTTAAGGTCTCTCTCCTTGTCAGGAGAACCTTGGCCGAACTATGTCCGGCTAGAATGGGATGCGGATGACAAAGAAGTTCACTCCCCACCAACCACCCACTTAGTAGCCGCTGTCGATGATTTAACCGACATGCTCGACTTCGACTCCGAAGACATCGATGGTATGGACAATGATGCAGGAGACGAACAGGAACCACTGTCCACAGGGCACTGGACCGCCACCTCATCATATGATATATATATGGTGGATACACCCAAAGAAGGCAATGGCGACGAGACAGCGGAGGATGACCCCTCCAAGAAGCAACCCAAGCGCCGACGTCAGCGGCGCCGCTCTAAATCTCGCCAGAGCAAAAGTGGTGATACCGCCACAGGAGATAATAGTACTCCGGACAGTGCCGAAGATGACGACAATCCCCTCCAGCTAGATTTAGAGCCGGAGGATGAACAAGCCAGCCCTCTGGCGGCGGAGGAAGCGGAGGATGACAATTACATGCCTCTCTCCGAAGGCGAGGTGAGCCTTGGCGGCGAAGAATTTCTCGTGCACGAGGATCCCGTCGAGCGAGGGCGCTTTAAGCGCCGGCTTATAGCCACGACAAATAGCACGAAGAAAAAGCAATAACAACGAGCTGATCAAGATTTGCTAGCGGGACGGTGGTGAAGTTCTTGCAGCGAGGAATATGAACTCGAGCGCCCTTCAAGGGTTACCCAAAGCGCATGTTGCAACCCGACTTGAGGAGGAAGCATTGAAACCTACATCACCAGCGTGTGATGCGGCTGATCGGCCACCTCGTGGCGAGACGAGAAACATTCAGCCGAAGTTTAGCCGCACCCGCCGCCAATCAAACAAAAATGCCAAGGCACGGGGAAACACGCGAGACCTGCGGGATGTATTGGAAGACAGGGCAAAACACGCAAGATCAATCTACGTATCACAAGGGCGCGCCCCTATGCGAGACGATGACCGTCATGCGGATCGGTAAAAAGTAAATCCGGCGGGCGAACACAGCGAGCATGACTCATATGAGCTGCATCGCGATATAGCCCAACCGCAGGCGCCGCACACCCCTATGCTTCAGCGGCGAAGTAATGGATCATGAATTCCCAGAGGGTTTTAAACCCATAAATATCGAATCATATGATGGTACAACAGATCCCGCGGTATGGATCGAGGACTTCCTCCTCCACATCCACATGGCCCGCGGTGATGATCTACATGCCATCAAGTACCTCCCACTAAAACTCAAAGGACCAGCTCGGCATTGGCTGAGTAGCTTGCCAACAGAATCCTTCGGCAGCTGGGAGGATTTGGAAGATGCATTCCTCGAAAACTTCCAAGGCACTTATGTGCGACCACCGGACGCTGATGACTTAATTCAGCAGCCAGGGGAATCAGCCAGGACATTATGGACACGGTTCCTAACCAATAAAAACCAAATTGTCGACTGCCCGGATGCAGAGGCCCTAGCGGCATTTAAGCATAACATCTGTGATGAATGGCTCGCCCGACACCTCGGCCAAGAGAAGCCAAAATCCATGGCAGCCCTCACGACACTCATGACCCGCTTTTGTGCGGGCGAAGATAGCTGGTTGGCTCGTAGTACCAATACAGCAAAAAAACCTGACACATCAGAAGCCAGGGATAGCAATGGCAAACCACGACGCAACAAACATAAGCGCCACAAATATGGTGAAAATGCCGAAAACACGGCAGTTAATGCCGGGTTCAGGGGCTCAAAGTCCGGCCAGCAGAATGGGCAACCCAAAAATAAAATTCCGGGTCCTTCCAGTCTGGACCGCATACTCGATCGCCAATGCCAAATTCATGGCACCCCAGAAACACCAGCCACCCATACTAACAGGGAATGCTGGGTCTTCAAACAAGCCGGCAGGGCAGGCGCCAAAGACAAAGTGGGGTCTCAAAGCGACGATGGCGACAAAGAGCCCCGACCACCGAACACAGGAGGGCAAAAGAAATTTCCCCCGCATATTCAATCGGTGAACATGGTACATACCACCCAAATTACCAACTCGGACCGGATATCCATCCTTAGGGATGGTGACTCAATGGAACTTATCGTCCCACAATATAAACTGGGGCCAGTCACCTTCAACCGCACGGATCATCCGGTCAACGCCAAGCAGGGCAATCCAGCCGCACTAGTCCTGGACTTAATATACGGATTCCACCTCACTCGAGTCCTTATGGACGGCGGCAGCAGTCTAAATCTGCTTTACCAAGACACAGTGCGCAAGATGGGCATCGATCATTCAGCGATCAAACCCACTAAAGCCACCTTCAGAGGCATCATACCAGGTGAGGAGGTCTGCTGTACAGGCTCCATTACCCTTGAGGTAGTCTTCGGACCACCAGAAAATTACCGTATCGAAGAGTTAGTCCTCGAGATCGTCCCTTTCCGTAGTAACTATCAAGCACTGCTTGGACGATCCGCATTTGCTCGATTCAACGCAGTGCCTCATTATGCCTACCGTAAGCTCAAGATGCCCGGTCCATGTGGCATCATCACGGTTAATGCCAAGGCCGAACCTTCCCCCGGCTCCAACATACACACCATTGCCCTAGTAGCAGAAACAACGAGCAGCACCTCGCAGCCGAACCACGAGCGGACGTCCAGGCTTCCGGACACCGTGAAGGGACTCCGAACTACTTCGCGGAAGGATAGCCCAGCCCGTCCAGGGCTCAACTAAACACCCGGGCGAAGGCTAGGACAGGGCGAACTCGGCGGCTCAACCGCCCTGCGGAACATAAATATTTCTTACATTTCCTTCGCAGGTTCACCTTTGTGCCGACCAGGACGGGCTACATGAAGGCAGCTTAAACGCGTAAGGGAATCCTTAGACATTCCCCGCAATAACCATCCGGCTATATTACGGATCCACACTTAGCCTCTTCCACCTGGTCTCAGCAGGTTCCGCAATCATATTCCTTTTTTACATATATCACATTATTTGTACCTATACGCATAGATGTACCACCCAAATACAACATGTGGATTTATATGACGCTTATCTGCTGTTATTTTCTATTGAAATTCTTTTTTCAAAGGGCATCCGCACATAGCGTGTGACGCCCCGAGACCGATGCTCCAGAAGACTTCCAGCTATTCCGGGTTTCGCCGTGTGTTCCATCTGTGCCTGCCCTTTTATTTTTGCATTGCATCATCTCATCATGCCATTTAATTTTTAAAAATCATCTAAATAAATTGTATGGATTTTTCGATCCATTTAAATCGAGGGATTTCACTTGTGATTTCTCTTTATAACTTATTAAAGCCTCTCAATATTATTAGGGAGCTATAATAAAAATTATTCCATTTATTTGGAAGCCACCGTAACAAACTTGCATTTTAAATTTCTCTCGTTTTCAAATATTCTATGTCTTGATCTTTCTCCAAATACTTAAATTCCAGTTGTGGCACTTTGAAATATGTCAAAGTAGCTCCATGCCAGTTTTCAACTCAACTTGTATTTATTTGGCCCTCCAAATAGATATTTTGCTTCTATCTCTTTTCTGTAAATAGAAAAGGATTTTCCCCTTCTTTTCTTTTAATCCAGTCTGCTAGGCCTCCTGGTTTCTTTCCCCCTCCACCGAAATGGCCCAAGGCCCACCTAAACCCTTCCTAACCCTAGCCCCGAAGGCCAGCCCAGCCTCTCTCCCTCGACTCCCTCCAGCGCCGCCGCAACGCCTGATACCATCTCCTTCCTCTCGCTCGAACCCCCCTCCTCTCGATCCCTTTTCCCCTTCGTTCTCCTCCTGGCGCCGCCACTGACAGGGAGAGAGAGGAGCAGAGCCCTCGCCGCCCCTCCCTATGCTTCTCCGCTGCAAGCTCCGCCTTGGCGACCCCTCGACCGCCTTGCCTTCCCCACCCTTCTCCTCCCGACTTATCCCGCCCGCCACCTCATCTACAGCGTCGCCTCCTCGCCAGCTCCTCCGCGGATGTCGCCTCTGTCGAGCCGGCAGCAACTACAGCTGCACCTTCCCGATGCCATCTCGTGCTCGCCTTGACCGATTAATGCGCCGCCGCCATCCTTCGCGCCTCCACGCGGTTCCCCACGCCGCACCTCTCCGAGCAGGAGCTCCGCCTCCCTGCTCCGCGCCAACCGGTGCCGAGCGCCGCTCCTCCCGGCCTCCTCGCACCCATCCACCCTGCTAAGCGTTGTAGCTCCGGCCCCGACCTCGTCTACGCAATAGCGGTGTTGCTTGCTGCTGTTTCGCCCGTCTTTGGTGACCCCTCGGGCCGCCGTGTTGCCATTCGCTGGAGATCGCGTCGTCTTCTTGCCTCCTCCTCCGGCGTGGAATTCGCCAAGTGCCGTCTCCGGGATTCTCCAAGTACCGTGGACTGCAGCGGTGTGTTTTTTTTGTCAAGTCCGACTACGGAGTGCGACTACATCCGAGGTGGATTTCGTCAAGTACCCCGCCGGATTCGTCAAGACCCTCATGTGCGACTACACCGGTGATCGTCAAGTACCTCTACCGTCGACCCGTGGGCGTCAAGTTCATCTCGAAAATGAGTACAACTACCGTTGACATGCTTTTCGCCAAGTACCTCTCGGATCGACAAGTACCCGATGGCGTGTGTACCACTACCGTCGACCCTCGAAGACCCGTGGACCCCGAACATCCACGGGACGCGAATAACTACTTCCACTACAAGATGTACCACTACCGCCGAACTTGAGCGACTACTTCCACGGCGTCCGTGAACCACTACTTCCACTACCGTCGCGAGCGACTACTTCCCCTACGACCGTGACCGTCTACTTCCCTCTCTGAACGCATTCCGCCCGAGCATGCGCTTGAAGGTATAACCGAGGCGACCGCCGTGGACCGAATGCATGTGTTGTATGAGTTGCTCGAGTTTTGCACCGTGATCGAATCGTCCTTGCGATGCCCCACTTTGCCATGCCACCGTCCCGTGGGAACCGGTAACAGGAACACCCACCATCTTGCTCAACTTCGCTTCGTCACACTTTCTTTTACACCGATATCTCCATGAGCTACGGAACGAAATGTTGCCGTGGCACCATTTTCTTTTCGCCGCCGTGGCACCCTTTCGTTCGCCATGGTGACCAAATGCCTCGTAACATGCTCATGTCAACTTTTAATAAAAATTGCATAAAACTTGCACATGTCATCCGCATCATGATAACAACATTTAAATGTTTAAAATTGTTGTTTGCATTAATTTGCTTAAATGTCATGCTAAAATGATTTATTTCATATCTAAATAACCGTAGCTCCATTTTAAATAAATTATATATGTAAATGGGGTAGAAAAATGCCTAGTTTAACATGGTGTACTTGTTTGGCATGTTTAACAACATTAAAATTGTGTTTAGGGCAGAACAGTAGCAAATTCAAAATATGCATATGGGGTTTTACCGGAATTGTTGTTTGTTGTTCCGGCCTCATTTAAACTTGCCTAAATAGTTAGTTTACTTATGCTTCACCTCTTGCCATGTTTAATAACATTAAATATTGTTGAGTACCTAATCGGGAGAGAACTAAATAAGTGTTGTGGTGTTTTGTCAATATGCAACCCGTTGCATATTGATCTCCACTAACTTGTAGTGTTGTTTGTGCATATTGCCATGCCATGCCTCTTTAAACCGGACATGCATCATACTTGTTTGTGCATCATGACATGTTTATGTGATGGGTGTTTACTATGATGTTTGTTTCTTTCCAGGTTGCTTCTCTCGTTAGCTTCGGTTTCGTTCCGGAGTTGTGAGGATTCGTTCGACTTCGTCCGTTTGTCTTCTTCATGGACTCGTTCTTCTTCCTTGCGGGATTTCAGGCAAGATGATCATACCCTCGAAATCACTTTATCTTTGCTTGCTAGATGCTCGTTCTTTTGCTTGCCCATGCCGCGATACCTACCACTTGCTATATCATGCCACCCATATTGCCATGTCAAGCCTCTAACCATCCTTTCCTAGCAAACCGTTGTTTGGCTATGTTACCGCTTTGCTCAGCCCTCTTATAGCGTTGCTAGTTGCGGTGAAGATGAAGGTTGTTCCTTGTTGGAACATGGAGATGTTGTTCCTTGTTGGAACATGTTTACTTGTTGGGATATCACAATATATCTTATTTAATTAATGCATCGATATACTTGGTAAAGGGTGGAAGGCTCGGCCTTATGCACAGTGTTTTGTTCCACTCTAGCCGCCCTAGTTTCCGTCATACGGTGTTATGTTCCCGGAGTTTTGCGTTCCTTACGGTTGGGTAATTTATGGGACCCCCTTGACAGTTCGCTTTGAATAAGACTCCTCGGCAAGGCCCAACATTGGTTTTAACATTTGCCACCTAAGCCTTTTTCCCTTGGGTTCTGCGAGACTCAAGGGTCATCTTTATTTAACCCCCGGACGGTGCTCCTTGAGTGCTGGCCCAAACAGGCAGCTCAAGGGGCCACTGCAGGGCAACTCGAGGCTGGTTTTACTCGTAGGCTGACCTATCCGGTGTGCCACGAGGCCGAGATATGTGCAGCTCCTATCAGGATTTGTCGGCACATCCAGGCGGCTTTCTGTTCTTGTTTTATTGCTATCGAAATGTCTTGTAGTCCGGGATTCGAGACTGATCGGGTCTTCGGTAGAAGGAATATCCTTCGTTGACCGTGAGAGCTTATAATGGGCTAAGTTGGGACACCCTGCAGGTATTATCTTTGAAAGCCGTGCCCGCGGTTATGAGGCAGATGGGAATTTGTTAATGTCGGTTGTAGAAAACCGAAGTTGATCTTATTTAAAATACATCAACGGCGTGTGTAGCCGTGATGGTCTCTTCTCGCGGAGTCCGGGAAGTGAACACGGTGTTGGAGTTATGTTTGGCGTAGGTTGTTCTAGGATCACTTCTTGATCATAGTTGTTCGACCGTGCCTTGCTTTCTCTTCTCGCTCACTTTTGCGATTGTAGCCACCAGATATGCTGAGTAAGCTTGCTGCAGCTCCACCTCACTACCTGTCCTACCTTTAAGCTTAAATAGTCTTGATCTCGCGGGTGTGAGATTGCTGAGTCCCGTGACTCATAGATACTTCAAAACCAGTTTGCGGTGCCGATGAAACCGTGCAGGTGACACACCGAGCTCAAGGAGGAGCTCGATGAAGATCTTGTTCATTGTGTTGTTTCGTTTGATTGATCGATAGTGGAGCCAGTTGGGACGATCGGGGATCTGTGTAGCATTTGGGGTAGTCTTCTTTTATTTTGGTTCCGTAGTCGGACCTTGATTGTATCTGTATGATGTAATGCTTTACTCATGTATTGTGTGAAGTGGCGATTGTAAGCCAACTATGTATCTCTTTCCTTATGTATTACATGGGTTGTGTGAAGATTACCTCACTTGCGACATTGCTTTCAATGTGGTTATGCCTCTAAGTCGTGCCCGACACGTGGGAGATATAGCCGCATCGAGGCGTTACAAGTTGGTAATCGAGCCTTCCCGACTTAGGAGCCCCCTACTTGATTGTTTCTTTGGCGTTGTTGAGTCTAGAGCGGAAAATGTTTTGAGTCTTAGGATTATATATATCGGAGTAGGATTCTTTTACTCCTCGGTCCCTTAAATCGCTCTGGTGAGGCATCTGGCGTAGATGTTTTGACTTTTCTCTCCTCAAATTTCACTAAATTTTTTTAGGATCACGCGGGTATCTTGGAATCGTTCGATGGTTTTGTGGCGAGAACATTGTTCTTGGTGCCTCCTGGCATTTAGGGGTTGTGGCGGTGTCCGGGGAGTTGAGCTCCGAGGTGTTGTCGTCACAATTTTATCGTTGCGATTCGGAATACACGAGCTTTGCCGACATCGAAAATCTCTTTTATGCAGTTGTTGGTGAGATAACCTCGATAACCCGATCTTTGGGCGAGCTCGAGTATTGCCATGACTCGTATAACGGATGCTTTTGAAGGTCGAGGTAAGCGATTTCGAAGGTTTCTTGGTTATGTGTTGAAGGATGGATACAATTGGATCTAGGTATTGTTAGTTTGGGTGATATATTTTGTGTCCCTGTATCCCCAACACCAGATTGCATAACCAGAAAGTTTTGGGAGTTTATAGGTGGGAATTCAAGTAGCTCCTAGAATATCTTTCCTCTGAGATGCATGATATGGGATTGGGTAAATCTCATCATATGTATTTGTTCGGCTTATTCTGCAAGCCAAATCCTTTGTTTTGTTTTATTTGTGGTATTGAGTTGCTTGAAGTCAAATGTTGAATCCATACCTTCCCTAAGCGGTGTTCTCATATTGCTATGTGAATACTAATCCTTCTTGATCATCGAGGTCGTCATGTTAATTCTTTTCCCAACCGGCGTGCTTCTCTTCAAGTGGATCCGATCATTTCAACGTTTGCAAGATCAATTCTAAGTTTTCTCAACGGTGTTTGTTTCATCCGTCCCAAGTTGCCTTTGTTTTCCCACCCTCCCACCCCTTTTTCTTCAAGGACTCAGATTTCTTTATCAAGTATCAATTTTATTGAGTGAAGTTTCTTCATTCTTTTCCTTTAATGTTGTATCCGGTGATTTCTCGTGAAGACGCTAAGGAAGCTTCAACATTATCATTGTTCCATTCTAATTTTCTTCTCCGGTGGACTCAAGTCAAGTTTTCGGTGTTGATCATATTCCCTTCCTCGTTTCAAATATTTTCTCAGACCGGTGCACCTCATAGTCTTTCACTTCTTGTTATTCCTTCGTTCTCGAGTGTTGAAGATATCTCTGAAGATTCAAGTTTCCATTCTCAATTCACTCAAGTTCTTTTGAGGATGCTATCTCATTCAACCCATTTAATTCAATCGGTGCAATCTCTCTTTTCAAACAATCGTTCAACAGTGGTTCTTTTGAGTGGGCCCTAACCCACAGGTCTTTTCCCAGGATCTTACCTGACTCTTCTAATTTATCCGGAGCGATTCTAAAATTCTTTTCAAAGTTTGACGTAAGAATGATTTATCATCAGTCAAATGCCTTCTCCAATCTTTCAAATTCTTTTCCTCGTTGGCTCAATCTTTCTATTCTTCATTATTCCGGAGTGTCTCAATAATTCATGGTGGTGTTTCTCGTCGTCATTCTCAACATTTGAAGACTGAAGAAGAGTTTCTCTTAAATCTTGCTCCATTCTCTTCAAGACTCATTGTTCTAGTTTGATGCCATCCTCTCATAATTGTTTTAGATTGTGAGAATTCTTTTCACCCATCCGGAGCAATTCAGGAGTCTTTTCAGTTTGATTCTTCGGAGCCCATCATCTCAGAATTATTCATTCAAGCTTTCAGCTCTTGTTCCCCAAATCTTACCGGTGCATCATTCAAGTATTCACTAATCAGTTCATGATCTCTCCGTTCTCATGTATCTAAATTCTCTCAAGCATCATTGTTCTTTTCTAATTCTTCCCGGCGATTCGTTCTTTTTTCTTCAATTGTTTTCAATTCTTACGGTGGTTCGTTCAAGAGTTCTCTTCCTTCGTTATTATATAGATTCATTCGTTCTTCCCAAATCCTACCGGCGGATCGTTGAAGACCTTCCCAAGTCGAGCAATATCTCTCTTCAATCCTTTTTCAAAGAGAATAAGTAGTATGCCTAATCCGTTGCTTGTCATCAATCTAAATTGGTGAAGGATCGCATAACATAATTCTTGTTCTTGTTTCATCAAGTGATTGATTCATTCTTCGGAGTTAAGTAATGGTATCAATTTCTCAGTTCTAAGTTGTTCATCTCTTCTTTCGGAGTTTGTTCATCATATCACATTCTCGATGCGAGATGCTTCATCTTTTCTTTCGAGTTCAAAGTTTTTCTCGGTTATATCATTTCAAAGCTTCTTCTTATCACTGCAAGGCTTCACCTTGTGTTTTCAACGTCTCTTTCTTTTATCATCCTTTTCTTACCGGAGTTCTTCATGGAGGCTCTACATGGTGGTTCATCAAGGATTCTTTTCATTCTTCAATTGTTCTTCAAGATTTCTCTCGGAGTTAAGATCAGCCAAGCTATACTCTAAATTAAACATGGTGCTCAACACATGTTTTGTTTTGAGGAGTTCAAGCATTCTTCTTCCTACATTCCGAAGTGCAATTCTTTCTACCTTATCTCTTGAGATGGTGTTATGTCATTCTTGACAATTTTCCTTCATGCTTCATGATTCACATGTTGTCAAGAATGAGGTATTTTAAATCCATCAATCTCTTCATTGGAGTTATCTTGGGCTATATTTCACCTAAAGCTTTCCCTAAGGATTGTTGCTATTTATGGTGCTTATAAATGACCTAAGTTCTTCATTTGCCCTCCCGGTGAAATAAGTTTCTCGTCTCCTTGTTGATATAAATCCAATCAATTGTTTCCGTTGGTGGCAGAAGCTCACCTCATAATTTTGAGATGTTTTCATAAGCCCACTACAAGCTTATTCTTACCGTTGTTGTTTTTCAAACAACTCCGTTCAATCCTACTTCGTAAGGATGCTCTTTCAAATTCATTTATGGTGGAAGATGTTGGTTTCATTCTTCGTTCTATTCATTCCAACTTTCTAACTATCATGCATTGTTTCCGGAGGCATTGTGATGTTGCTCTCTTCACCCATCACCTCGTTTTGTAAAGATCATGTTCTTTTTCTTTCTTATCCATTTAACCGGAGGTTGTGTCATCTCTTCAAGTTCTTTTCATCTTATCAAGTTTCATTCTTCTTCCAGTCGGAGTGCTGCCCAAATTTTATCAATCTTATTCCTTGTCTATCTAGTTTTAACGGAGTGGTTTGATATCATCTTATCACTAAACCTCTTGGTTCTCGTCGTATCCTTGTTCCTCTTTTCTAACAGAGTGTTTTCAACTTTCTTCATCTTCGTTGTTTTCTTTCTTTCATTTTGTTCAACCTCTCAAGGTTCTTTGGTTTCACTCGTTTGTCGGAGAAGCAACTTTGTTTTACCTCTTCCTCTTCCGCTTTTCTCCGGTGCCATCCTAGATCTGGGGCGAGATCCTCTAAATAGTGGTGGAGTGTTGTGGCCTTGAGACCGATGCTCGAAGACTTCCAGCTATTCCGGGTTTCGCCGTGTGTTCCATCTGTGCCTGCCCTTTTATTTTTGCATTGCATCATCTCATCATGCCATTTAATTTTAAAAACTCATCTAAATAAATTGTATGGATTTTTCGATCCATTTAAATCGAGGGATTTCACTTGTGATTTCTCTTTATAACTTATTAAAGCCTTTCAATATTATTAGGGAGCTATAATAAAAATTATTCCATTTATTTGGAAGCCACCGTAACAAACTTGCATTTTAAATTTCTCTCGTTTTCAAATATTCTATGTCTTGATCTTTCTCCAAATACTTAAATTCCAGTTGTGGCACTTTGAAATATGTCAAAGTAGCTCCATGCCGATTTTCAAATCAACTTGTATTTATTTGGCCCTCAAATAGATATTTTGCTTCTATCTCTTTTACGTAAATAGAAAAGGATTTTCCCCTTCTTTTCTTTTAATCCATCTGCTAGGCCTCCTGGTTTCTTTCCCCCTCCACCAAAATGGCCCAAGGCCCACCTAAACCCATCCTAACCCTAGCCCCGAAGGCCAGCCCAGCCTCTCTCCCTCGACTCCCTTCAGCGCCGCCGCAACGTCCGATCCCATCTCCTTCCTCTCGCTCAAACCCCCTCCTCTCGATCCCTTTTCCCCTTCGTTCTCCTCCTGGCGCCGCCACTCACGGGAGAGAGAGAGGCAGAGCCTCGCGCCCCCTCCCTATGCTTCTCCCGCTGCAAGCTCCGCCCGCCTTGGCGACCCCTCGACCGCCTTGCCGCCTTCCCCACCCCTTCTCCTCCCGACTTATCCTCGCCCGCCACCTCATCTACCAGCGTCGCCTCCTCGCCAGCTCCTCCGCGGATGTCGCCTCTGTAGAGCCGGCAGCAACTACAGCTACACCTTCCCGATGCCATCTCGTGCTGCGCCTTGACCGATTAAATGCCGCCGCCATCCTTGGCGCCTCCACGCGGTTCCCCACGCCGCACCTCTCCGAGCAGGAGCTCCGCCTCCTGCTCCGCACCAACCGTACCGGCGCCGCTCCTCCGGCCTCCTCGCACCCATCCGCCCTGCTAGCGTTGCTTAGCTCGGCCCCGACCTACGTCTACTTAATAGCAGTGTTGCTTGCTGCTGTTTCGCCCGTCTTGGTGACCCCTCGGGCCGCCGTGTTGCCATTCGCTGGAGATCGCGTCGTCTTCTTGCCTCCTCCTCCGGCGTGGAATTCGCCAAGTGCCGTCTCGGGATTCTCCAAGTACCGTGACTGCAGCGGTGTGTTTTTTGTCAAGTCCGACTACGCAGATGCGACTACATCCGAGGTGGATTTCGTCAAGTACCCCTTCGGATTCGTCAAGACCCTCATATGCGACTACACCGGTGATCGTCAAGTACCTCTACCGTCGACCCGTGGGCGTCAAGTTCATCTCGAAAATGAGTACAACTACCGTTGACATGCTTTTCGCCAAGTACCTCTCGGATCCGACAAGTACCCGATGGCGTGTGTACCACTACCGTCGACCCTCGAAGACCCGTGGACCCGAACATCCATGGGACATGAATAACTACTTCCACTACAAGATGTACCACTACCATCGAGCGTGAGCGACTATTTCCACGACGTCGTGAACCACTACTTCCACTACCGTCGCGAGCGACTACTTCCCCTACGACCGTGACCGTCTACTTCCCTCTGAAAACGCATTCCGCCCGACGCATGCGCTTCAAAGGTATAACCCGAGACGACCGCCGTGGACCGAATGCATGTGTTGTATGAGTTGCTCGAGTTTTGCACCGTGATCGAATCGTCCTTGCGATGCCTTCTTTGCCATGCCACCGTCCCGTGGGAACCCGGTAACCGGGAACACCCCACCATCTTGCTCAACTCGCTTCCGTCACACTTTCTTTTACACCGATATCTCCATGAGCTACCGGAACCGAAATGTTGCCGTGGCACCATTTTCGTTTCGCCGCCGTGGCACCCTTTCGTTCCGCCATGGTGACCAAATGCCTCGTAACATGCTCATGTCAACTTTTAATAAAAATTGCATAAAACTTGCACATGTCATCCGCATCATGATAACAACATTTAAATGTTTAAAATTGTTGTTTGCATTAATTTGCTTAAATGCCATGCTAAAATGATTTATTTCATATCTAAATAACCGTAGCTCCATTTTAAATAAATTATATATGTAAATGGGGTAGAAAAATGCCTAGTTTAACATGGTGTACTTGTTTGGCATGTTTAACAACATTAAAATTGTGTTTAGGGCAGAACAGTAGCAAATTCGGAAATATGCATATGGGGTTTTACCGGAATTGTTGTTTGTTGTTCGGCCTCATTTAAACTTGCCTAAATAGTTAGTTTACTTATGCTTCACCTCTTGCCATGTTTAATAACATTAAATATTGTTGAGTACCTAATCGGGAAGAACTAAATAAGTGTTGTGGTGTTTTGTCAATATGCAACCCGTTGCATATTGATCTCCATAACTTGTAGTGTTGTTTGTGCATATTGCCATGCCATGCCTCTTTAAACGGACATGCATCATACTTGTTTGTGCATCATGACATGTTTATGTGATGGGTGTTTACTATGATGTTTGTTTCTTTCCGGGTTGCTTCTCTCGTTAGCTTCGGTTTCGTTCCGGAGTTGTGAGGATTCGTTCGACTTCGTCCGTTTGTCTTCTTCATGGACTCGTTCTTCTTCCTTGCGGGATTTCAGGCAAGATGATCATACCCTCGAAATCACTTCTATCTTTGCTTGCTAGATGCTCGTTCTTTTGCTTGCCCATGCCGCGATACCTACCACTTGCTATATCATGCCACCCATATTGCCATGTCAAGCCTCTAACCATCCTTTCCTAGCAAACCGTTGTTTGGCTATGTTACCGCTTTGCTCAGCCCCTCTTATAGCGTTGCTAGTTGCAGGTGAAGATGAAGGTTGTTCCTTGTTGGAACATGGAGATGTTGTTCCTTGTTGGAACATGTTTACTTGTTGGGATATCACAATATATCTTATTTAATTAATGCATCGATATACTTGGTAAAGGGTGGAAGGCTCGGCCTTATGCCTGGTGTTTTGTTCCACTCTAGCCGCCCTAGTTTCCGTCATACCGGTGTTATGTTCCCGGATTTTGCGTTCCTTACGGTTGGGTGATTTATGGGACCCCTTGACAGTTCGCTTTGAATAAGACTCCTCCAGCAAGGCCCAACATTGGTTTTAACATTTGCCGCCTAAGCCTTTTTCCCTTTGGTTCTGCAGACTCAAGGTCATCTTTATTTTAACCCCGGACCAGTGCTCCTTGAGTCTTGGCCCAAAGCAGGCAGCTGGGGCCACCAGGGGCAACTCGAGGGCTGGTTTTACTCGTGAGGCTGACCTATCCGGTGTGCCACGAGACCGAGATATGTGCAGCTCCTATCAGGATTTGTCGGCACATCTGGCGGCTTTGCTGGTCTTGTTTTATTCTGTCGAAATGTCTTGTAGTCCGGGATTCGAGACTGATCGGGTCTTCCGATAGAAGGAATATCCCGTTGACCGTGAGAGCTTATAATGGGCTAAGTTGGGACACCCTGCGGGTATTATCTTTGAAAGCCGTGCCCGCGGTTATGAGGCAGATGGGAATTTGTTAATGTCGGTTGTAGAAAACCCGAAGTTGATCTTATTTAAAATACATCAACGCGTGTGTAACGTGATGGTCTCTTCTCGGAGTCCGGGAAGTGAACACTGATGTTGGAGTTATGTTTGGCGTGGGTTGTTCTAGGATCACTTCTTGATCATAGTTGTTCGACCGTGCCTTGCTTTCTCTTCTCGCTCTCTTTTGCGATTGTAGACACCAGATATGCTAGTCGCTTGCTGCAGCTCCACCTCACTACCCTGTCCTACCTTTAAGCTTAAATAGTCTTGATCTCGCGGGTGTGAGATTGCTGAGTCCCGTGACTCACAGATACTTCAAAACCAGTTTGCGGTGCCGATGAAACCGTGCGGTGACACCGAGCTCAAGGAGGAGCTCGATGAAGATCTTGTTCATTGTGTTGTTTCGTTTCAGTTGATCGATAGTGGAGCCAGTTGGGACGATCGGGGATCTGTGTAGCATTTGGGGTAGTCTTCTTTTATTTTGGTTCCGTAGTCGGACCTTGATTGTATCTGTATGATGTAATGCTTTACTCATGTATTGTGTGAAGTGGCGATTGTAAGCCAACTATGTATCTCTTTCCCTTATGTATTACATGGGTTGTGTGAAGATTACCTCACTTGCGACATTGCTTTCAATGCGGTTATGCCTCTAAGTCGTGCTTCGACACGTGGGAGATATAGCCGCATCGAGGGCGTTACATAGCGATATGCCTCAAAACATGCCAGGGGCTTCGTTCTACCCATAATACGGCAATAAAGTCCAAACACCTTCATGGAAGTTCGGCACCCCGAACTTATAGCACTATATGCATCAGCTCCGAATCATGTCTTGGGTCAATAGTTGGGTTTGCCCGGCTCCCATGTTTTGGTACCTTACGTTCCGCTATATCGGCTAAGGTAGCACTGGGAGAACTACTGTGATTGTGTCCCGGTTCTTCCGGACGAGCACCTCAGTAGAGAAAGCCAAAACTAACTATCATGATACGGCGAGAGCTGTCAGCTGTTCGAGTGGTCGCAAAATCTTTAAGGATTTCTTCCGCACAATGCCATAACCAATGCAGCGTGCGATGAATCGGTTTTCTCCTGATCAGGTGCCTATAGAGCCCCGCGTACGGTCTTCCGAACACCAGGGGCTGTGCCTACCATACTAAAGCTCCTATGGCTAAGTGAGAGTGATAAAGCCCCATAGTCCGATTGCCTAGTTCGTTGTGCTGAGCACCTCCTTCGAAGGACCCAAAACTAGGATAAAGAGTGCTCAGGTTTATCCCGAACACCCCCGTATTTTTACGTGGGGGCAGAAGCCGACGACTGGCCAACTCTCAGGATTAACATATAAAACGGCCGCACAGGAGGGTAAACTATTATACAACAAGCAGTAAATGACCTTGTTCAAACTTTACAAAGGACAACATGATTGACATTCATGGAAATATAATGTCCTTGGCACATTGTTCGGCCGCAAGGTAGGATCCTTTCAGGACTCCTTCATAATATAATTCGGGCTTGCGGTGCTCCTTCCCCTCCGGCGGTCCGGCGGTCATCAGCTTTTCAGCATCCATCTTCCCCCAGTGCACTTTCCACGGGCGAAGGCCATTCTCGCACCCTCAATACAGACCAACCGCTTGATGACATCAAGTCGAGGGCAGGCATTTACAAGCCGCTTCACGAGCCCAAAGTAGCTGTTCGGAATTGGCTCGGCAGGCCATAGCCGGATAATCAAATCCTTCATGGCTAACTCTGCCGCCTTCTGCAGTTCGATCAGCTGTTTCAGTTGATCGGAGAAAGGCACCGGATAATTCGGCGCCAAATACTGCGACCAGAAGAGCTTATCTGCAGTGTTCCTTTCCTCGGCTTGGTAGAAATGGGCAGCATCTGATATGCTGCGGGGCAGCTCCGCAAATACCCCTGTAAATTCCAAAATCTAAAATTAGAACGATAAATCTCTCCGCAAATATTTGCTTTAACAGTGAAAAATAATTACCCGCCGCGATCTTTCGTGCCTCTTGGATCTCCTGCCGGACGCTGTGGGTTTCCGCCCGGGCCTCGCTCATGGCCTGATGAGCCATGGTAAGTTCGGATTCTTTCTCCGTTAAACTCTGCTCCAAGGTCTCGCATTTCATCACTGCCTCTTGCAGCTCCTGCTCAGCTTTAACGACCCTGGCCTCGTGCTTCTCATGCCTGCTTAGTGGCTGCCTTTTTCTCGGCCTCAGCCACAGCCTTCTTAAGGGCTTCGACTTCGGTCACAGTCCCTAGCGCAAGTCATAAAGCTCAGTTCATACTAAAAATTCATTCACAATAAACGCGAACATGACTGGTGCATACCCTGTTTATCCCTCAACTGCGTTTTCCATTGGCCAAGTTCTTCTGTGGCCCGCTCCAGACTTTGATTCAGCCGGGAGATCTCCACAGTATGAGAAGTAGCAGCCGCTACAGACGCCTGCTTATAACAGAAGAGAAATTGATATCATTCACGGAGTCTTCCTGCGATCACCAATTCGATCCTCTGTCCAGTTCTTTCTTTCACCGGACAGTGTATCAGGGGCTACTATCTATACTATGACACTCTTCGACAACCCAGAAAACATACCTCAAAGCTTCTTATAAGGCTGATACAGGCTTCGTTCAGTCCGCTCTTAGTTGACTGAATCTTCTCAATCACCGCACCCATAAGGGCACGATGTTCATCAACGATGGAGGCGTCTTTCAATGCCACCAACAAAGCATCCGACACTTCTGGATAGACAGAGGTCGCCGATGGAACAGGCACGCCCCTTCCAGCCGAAGGAGGCCTCCTGTTTGATTCTAGAGCCGTATAAGTCTCTGGAATCGCATCCGGCTGGGAGCCGAACTCAGGATCGCCCTCGCCGTCAGCCCCCATGGGAATCTCTTCCCCCATGTGTCCGGCCCCTGAGGTTTGACCTGCAGGCGCCGCCTTCACGGTTTCTTCCTTTCCTCCTTGGCCGGGGTCCTTTTGGGGCGAAGCCTCAGTGTTTTGCGCCTGTTCGGAGGAAGGGGCCTTTGGGGGCATCCCGCTCTCCATAGCATTTGAGCTCACCAGGTCCTATGATGAGGATTGTTCGGTACGGGACCTCGCCGGACTGCAAAAAATATGGCTTAAGTTAAAGTACTAAGCCACAATGAGTCTGGACGCCTAAAACGTACTCGGATTTTATATACTTACGAGTTCACCAGGGGCTGGGCCCTGGGATCCCATGCCAGGCTGCTGTCGGCGGCGGCAATGGACTCCTCCGGAAGAGGAACCTTTCCCCTTTTGGGCAGCTCGGCCTCCAAGTGTGCGGAGGCCGTCCTCTTCTTTCTTTCCCCCGCAGGGGATTCATATTCCTCCTCCCCCTCGTCCTCTTCGGAGTCGAGATGGGCATCGGAACCTTCGGATATTGTGTCCGAAGTGCCGCGACGACGAAGGCTGCCCCGAGTCTTTTTGACCTCCTTCTCAGCCGTCTTCTTCGGCACCTTGTAAGGCACCGGGACCAGCATCTTCGTCAGAAGTGGGATGGCCGGTTCTTCAGGCAGCGGGGCCGGACAATGGATCCGCTCCACCTTCTTCGTCTAGCCCTGTGAGATGGTACAAAATACATTAAGCGCTTCCTTTGGGTTACACGGATAAAAGGTATGATGACTTACCGAACTTGCAGGGCGGGACATTTGGTACCCGCGGTCCTCGACGGAGTCCGGCCATGATTTGCTGGACTTGAAATGCACCTTCCGGATGTCCTTGTGTGATGAGCCGAAGAGCTCTTGTAAGGTCTGGTGCTTGGCCGAATCGAATTCCCATAGATTGCAAGTCCGGTGTTGGCAAGGCAGGATCCGGCGAACTAGCATCACTTGCACCACATTGACAAGTTATATGATCTTGTCTCCCATATCTTTGATGCGCGTCTGGAGCACCGACAGTTCATCGGACAAGGACCAGTTCAGGCCCTTCTTGACCCAGGATGTAAGCCGCAAGGGGGCACCGGATCGAAATTCGGGAGTAACAGTCGATTCCGTGCTGCGCGGCTCAGTGATATAAAACCACTGCTGTTGCCACTCCTTCACGGAATCGTTAAAGGTGCCTGTTGGCCATATGACATTGGGAATCTTGCTCACCATAGCGCCCCCACACTCAGCGTGCTCGCCTCCCACTACCTTGGGCTTCACATTAAAAATCTTCAGCCATAGGCCGAAGTGTGGCGAGATGCGGAGAAAAGCCTCGCACACGACAATGAATGTCGAGATGTTGAGGAATGAATTAGGGGACAGATCGTGAAGATCGATCCCATAATAATACATGATGTCGTGAGCGAACGGGTGGAGGTGAAACCCTAGCCCACGGACGAAATGAGGGAGGAATACAACCCTCTCGTGGGGTCCTGGGGTAGGGACGATCTGTCCCGCCGTCGAGAGACGGTGGCTGATTTTCTTGGCCAGATACCCGGCCTTCCGAAGCTTTTTAATATCCTTCTCTTGGACGGTAGAGGCCATCCATTTTCCTCCCGCTCCGGATCCGGACATCTTCGGAGGATCCCTTGTGGACAGAGAAGAGGAACGCTTGAGCGTTGGAGCTCGAACAGAGGGGAATGAGCTGGGAGGAAGGTGTGGGTGAGAAGAATAAATCCTTGTCCCCTTATAAGGACGGAAGAGGCGATGCGCCTCCCCACTTACCTGGTAAAACCTCTTATTCCCCAAACGCCGTAATTGATGGCGCGGTTGGGTTACCCACATCTGTATTAATGAGAATCCCGTGATAAGGGGACACGATCTCTGCTTCGACAAGACGTGCTAGGGAAACCGCCTCGCAATATGCGCTGAGGCTGTGGTGTAATGTCTCACTATGAAATGTGTCAGCGGATTAGATTTGTGGAAATATTATTCTCTCTATGATGGTATGTGGTATTTGTTTTGAAGAGCCGGACACTATCCTTGTGTTCAAAATTTTCTATGGAGTATTCGGAGGAGGAACCCGTCTTGCAATGCCGAAGACAATCTGCGCGCCGGACTCATCGTCATTGAAGCCTGGTTCAGGGGCTACTGAGGGAGTCCTAGATTAGGGGGTATCCGGACAACCGGACTATATCCTTTGGCCGGATTGTTGGACTGTGAAGATACAAGATTGAAGACTTCGTCCCGTGTCCGGATGAGACTCTCCTTGGCGTGGAAGGCAAGCTTGGCGATACGGATATGTAGATCTCCTCCCTTGTAACCGACTCTGTGTAACCCTAGCCCCCTCCGGTGTCTATATAAACCGGAGGGTTTAGTCCGTAGGACAACAACAATCATACCATAGGCTAGCTTCTAGGGTTTAGCCTCTACGATCTCGTGGTAGATCAACTCTTGTACTACTCATATCATCAAGATCAATCAAGCAGGAAGTAGGGTATTACCTCCATCGAGAGGGCCCGAACCTGGGTAAACATCGTGTCCCCTGCCTCCTGTTACCATCCGCCTTAGACGCACAGTTCGGGACCCCCTACCCGAGATCCACCGGTTTTGACACCGACAGGCCCGCCTTCTTTAAGACCTTGAAAAAGGGAAGGGCACGCTCAGCGGATTTGGAGATGAATCTGCTCATGGCGGCAACGCAGCGAGTGAGTCGATGCACATCCTTGATCCGCTTGGGTGCCTCAATCTGCTCAATAGCCTTGATCTTGTCCGGTTTTGCCTTGATCCCACGCTGCGACACAAAGAACCTGAAAATTTTCCTGGACGGAACGCCGAATACACACTTCTCATGGTTCAGCTTGAGGTTGATCTTGCGTAGGTTGGCAAACGTCTCTTCTATGTCTTGTACAAGGGTTTCCATGTCCTTGGTATTGACCACTATGTCATCCATATAAGCTTCCATATTTCTATGTAGCTAGGGCTCAAAAACAATTTGGACCGCTCTTGCAAACGTTGAGCCAGCACTCTTCAACCCAAAAGGCATCCGTAAAAAGCAATACGTACCACATGGGGTGATGTATGATGTCTTCTCTTCGTCTTCTCTTGTCATGAAGATCTGATGGTATCCTGAGTAGGCGTCAAGGAATGACAACAAATCACACCCGGCCGTGGAATCAACAATCTGGTTGATGCGCGGCAATGGGAAAGGGTCCTTGGGACAAGCCTTATTGATATCTGTGTAATCAATACACAGCCTCCACTTCCCGTTTGCCTTGCGTACCACCACCGGATTGGCCAACCACGTCGGGTGGAGCACTCCTCTCACCAAGCCTACCACTTTAGCTTCCTGATTGTCGGATGTGGGGTTCTGGCAAAACCCTTAAGGTTCAAACTCTGGGGTGCGCGTGAAGTTCTTTCCCTCCTACCGATCTACGCCCTAGCTCGGTAAGATCTCGCGGACGAACTCGACGAACTCACAACACGGAAAGACATGAGATTTATACTGGTTCAGGCCACCGTTGTGGTGTAATACCCTACTCAAGTGTGTGGTGGTGGATTACCTCTTGGGCTGATGAAGAACAGTACAAGGGGAAGAACAACCTCCTGAGGTTGAGGCGTTCTTGTGCTCTGTGGACTTGTGGATGAGAACTCAATCCGTCCCCCCCCCCACTTCTTGGTGGCGAGCTCTACTTATATAAGCCTTGGTCCTCTCCCCAAATATTGAGTGGGAAGGGAGCCAACAACGGCGGGCAAACTTGAAAGGGGACAACTAGTACAAGCTATCCTGACAAAAGCGGTCTTCGCCTGCAAAAGGCTCTGGCGGTGACGCCATCTTGGGCTCCACGGTGACCTCTGTCTTGCCATCCTGCTGGTCTTGGTCTCGTTGCACCGATATGGCAACCTTTGCCTGATGCCTTGGTACTCCGCGCCTGCGCCTACCTCCTTAGCACCAAAGAGGAAACAAGGACGTTGCACGTGCTGGCGCCCGCCTGGCGCCCACCTGGTGTCGATCGTCATGGCTCACGTCACGAGAGCATCGCGAGGTTTGCCCCGCCTTGATATCTCTGCTCCTCGCGAGCCTGCCTGGACAGGTCGCTCCTGTGGAGGTCTCGCGTCGTCCGCCTCGTGAGGCTTGGCCCCTCGCAAGGGTCTTGAATGCCTTGTTGATGAAGATGGGCCTTACAGGCCCGCTAGCATAGCCACGTCGTGGCCCACAGGCAGGCAAGTCAGG
The DNA here is from genome assembly GCA_021605205.1 of Aegilops longissima. NCBI lineage: Eukaryota > Viridiplantae > Streptophyta > Magnoliopsida > Poales > Poaceae > Aegilops > Aegilops longissima. The sequence goes on along the minus strand of CM038678.1, from coordinate 375,389,510 downwards.
GGACCTCCGTTCCTAGAACGCCGACAGTAGACCCCGGGCCCAAGGTGCGCTCGGGCTTGGCTTCACGGCGAAGCCAAGGGTCAAGCACGGAGCTTCGCGGGCCCCCAAAGCCTGCGGCCTCGGTCGACGAGTGGCGGTTAATTGGACGTGGGCGTCTCCACTTCCCCACGTGGCCTCGGCAACTGCCCGACCTGACAAGTCCCTGCGACATGCAAGGAAAACCATCATTACCTGTGATCGTGGGGGGCACCGGTTGGCCTTCTTCCGCTATAAATAAGGAACGGGGCAGAGCCCCCATCGCCCATCTCTTCCTTGCTTCACTCGCTTCTTCCTCCTTGCTCCTCTGCTTGCAACAATGCGCCCATCCGAAGGTTCTCCGCTGAAGAGAAAGGAAAGGCCCCCCGCGATGATCCGGGGCCACTCCCGCCGAAGAAGAGGTTGGTCCATCATCGCGATGAGGCGGCGATGCAGGTGGTGACGAGTCCTTGGTGCGAGCGACCTCCTCCGGTACCGCTTCCTTGTACACCGAGCGAGGGCTCGGGGAGGCGGGCGGCGTCTTGGCGCGCGCCGCGCGCGCATCCATAATTCGACCGCGATGTCGATGCGTGTTGTTGCTCCTGGAATCCACGCCACTGATTCCTCGCGCGAGCATGTGCTATGGGCACCGATGCCCCCGAGTTCCTGGATCCGCTTCCCGTGGTTCTTCTCCGATGTGATGCCGCCGAGGGGGCCTCTCGAGCTCTGGCTGCAGCACGCCGACTGTGACGCTCCGGCGACCGGAGCAGAGGTCAAAGCAGTCCCCACCGCCAAGATCTTCATGACCCGCGGCTGTGGCGAGGTTGCACGGGTCTGCCGTGCGGAAGGCGCCCTCATGATCCATTTTGAGTTCGGCGGCGCTTCCACGCCCTTCTTCAAGGTCTTTGACGCGGAGGGCCGCCGCCTGGAGTGTTGCCCTGGAGGGGACCGCCAGGATGACGCACGCTCCACTCATGGCTACTCCAGCAGCAGCAGCCCCTGGGAGTCTAGCGACTCTCCTGAGCTCTACGTGCCCCCAAGCTCCCGCCGGGCTCGGAGCTGATCTGGATGGGATTGGCGCCGGCCTCCCGTGGCCCACTGTTGATGATGGCGTCCTCCAGGGGAGGGTGTAGATAGGATTCCTCTTAGTTCTTGCTTTTGTTTCCTACGAAGAATCATGAGGTACCCCGTAGGGGTGTGTAAGGATCTGTAGTGCCTTTTGTGTATATATTCCCTGTTATGAAAATTTGCGAACGCATGTCCTCTTCGGGCTCGGTCTCCCCTTTCCAACCTCGCAATAGCTTGTTTTTCTACGCTGATGCTACCTCTTGAGCACTGCGTTGGATTTCCCCGAAGAGGAGAGGATGATGCAGCAAAGTAGCGTAAGTATTTCCCTCAGTTTTTGAGAACCAAGGTATCAATCCAGTAGGAGGCTACACGCAAGTCCCTCGTACCTACACAAAAACAATAGCTCCTCGCAACCAACGCGATTAGGGATTGTCAATCCCTTCACGGTCACTTACGAGAGTGAGTCTGATAGACATGATAGATAATATTTTTGGTATTTTTGGTATAGAGATGCAAAGTGAAAAGTAAAAGAAAAAGTAAAAAAAGCAAAGCAATAATAAAGTGATGGAGATTGATATGATGAGAATAGACCCGGGGGCCATAGGTTTCACTAGTGGCTTTTCTCAAGAGCATAAGTATTCTACGGTGGGTGAACAAATTATTGTTGAGCAATTGTGAGAATTGAGCATAGTTATGAGAATATCTAGGTATGATCATGTATATAGGCATCACGTCCGAGACAAGTAGACCGACTCTGCTGCATCTACTACTATTACTCCACTCATCGACCGCTATCCAGCATGCATCTAGAGTATTAAGTTAAAAACAGAGTAACTCCTTAAGCAAGATGACATGATGTAGAGGATAGTTTCATAATATGATAAAAACCCCATCTTGTTATCCTCGATGGCAACAATACAATCGTGCCTTGCTGCCCATACATCCTTTGGGAAAGGACACGCAAGATTGAACCCAAAGCTAAGCACTTCTCCCATGGCAAGAAAAACCAATCTAGTAGGCCAAACCAAGCGATAATTGAAGAGACTTGCAAAGATAACCAATCATACATAAAAGAATTCAGAGAAGATTCAAATATTATTCATAGATAGACTTGATCATAAACCCACAATTCATCGGTGTAACACCCCCAGTGTCATGCTACAGTAATCCCCTGATAATGGTGTCATGTCATCATATTCTTTGTTGCTAACCTTCTTTGGATCCAAATCACAATTCAAATTCAAACCCAATCTAAAGTCAAAAATTCATATTTGTCAAACATGAAAACTAAAATGTTCATCTTGTGTCCAATAATCACTTGTTAATATTGAGGTGAACTAACATTTTCGAGAATGTCCAAATGCCTAAACCACTTTAAAACAGTAGCTAAAGCAAATAAATTAAATGCTTGTTAAGTTATAAAAATAAAATACTACTTTATTTTGGTGCCAAGTTAATTATAGCAATGGCCTAAGTTAAAATGGTATTTTAGGTGCAAGATTTGGTTTTTATAAAACTACTTTGCTTTCTGAAGTTAAAAAAAAAGAAAACCAAAAGAAAACAAAGAGAGAGAGAGAGAGAGAGAGAGAGAGAACAACCCCCTGGACCCAACCCACCTGGACCGACCCACCTAACCCACCCGAGCCAGCCCAGATCCCCCCTGCCCGTCCCTTCCTGTTCCCCGACTGGGGAGTGAACAGGGCCGAGTCCCTTGAACCCACTCGCCGTCGTCGGCGAGGATAAAACCGCCAGCAGCGCCTCGATCCCTCCCCACTCCGCCCCTCTCCTGTCCGCCTCTCTGTCAGATCCCTTCCCCCCCACGCGCTGCTGCTTCTCCTCTCCGCCATGGTCGCCACTGCCGTCGCCTCCGCTTGCACGCCCACGTAGCCACCGGCCCCTCCTCGACGAGCCACCGTGTTCAGACGCGCCGTCGACGTCCACAACTGCGACCCCGACCACCCGCTCGGCGAAGCCCTTCTGACACCGCCCGACCAAGTCATCGTCCTCAGCTCCGACGAGCACTGTTGCCCCGCTTCATCGCTTCTACTACTCCTAAGCGTTCACGGGGCCACCGTGTGTCCGCTAGGTGAGCCTCGCGTCGCTCCCTTCCCTCTCTTTCACGCTCTAGCGCTCCGTCGCCGTCCCGGAGGTGAGCTCCGCCGCCCGCCATAGCGCTGCCGCGCGCGCCGTCGCGCTCGAGCCCCAGCGCGAGCCAGCTGGCGCGCTCGAGCGCGCGACGCAGCACCGAGCCATCGCCCTAACCGCACCCCTAGCCCGCTTCCCCCGCGATTCGAACGGGGCCCGGGCGCCACCGCCGCTCCCCGTCGCTGGTCCGGCCAGCTCCGGCCCCCCTAGCGTCGCCTATTCCCACCACTCGACGCGGCGTCGACCCAGCGATAAAAGGCCCCCCTCGACTCCGTTCATGCCCCTGTCGCTGACTCCGTCCTCGCCCAACTCCGGCGACCGCGGACCTCGACGTCGGCGCCGTTTCTGGCTGTCCCAGCCACTGCCGTTCCGTGGTTGGACGCGCGATGACGTCAGCGTTCGAACGCTACCGGCCACGCCCTTTTGGCGCCCCTAGCCCTTTTCGATCCTCCGTGCGCGCGCGCCGCGGAGTTGGCTCGCCGGAGCTCCCTCCGGCGTGGCGCCGACGTGGCCGACCTAGCCCCACCCCTAGGGTCCTTTGCTGGTGGTCCCAAGGGCCGGGCTGACCAGTTGACGAGTCAACGCAGGTATTGGGTAGCCCGATCGGCGATGTAAGGGGCCCGCACCGCTGCTAATTAAGTAATTTGATTAAGTTAATTAGTTTAACCTAGTTAGTCATTGACATGTGGGGCCCAACCACTAATTAACTCTGTTTAGCTAAATTAAACTGCTGTTAGCCCCACTGTCTATGACAGGTAGGACCCAGCTGCCAGGTTTGACCTGAACAGCTGCGGTTGACCTGTTGACCTCATGCTGACACGGTAATTCCTTTTCTGTTAATTTAAATAATTTCAGAATTTGTTTTAAAACTTTGAAAAATCATAGAAAAATAACCGTAACTCAGATGAAAAGGTTTTATATATGAAAGTTGCTCAGAAAAATCCAACGAATCCGAATACACGGTCCATTCCTCTGTCACATGCTTCTAGCATGCTGAAAATTGAACTTTTCCCCTCCGGTTCATCTGTTTGACAGATGTCCGGAACCGGGAAAACTTTCCCGGATGTTTTCCCTCTTCGCCAGTATCGCCTAACGCTACGTTAGATCACCTCTGCCCCGCTTATTGTCCTGTTATGCTTATGTTTGTGTGTATTTACTGTTTCTTCCCCCTCTTCTCTCCGGTAGACCCCGAGACCGATGCCGCCCCTGTGATCGACTACGTCGACGACGACCCCTCCTTGCCAGAGCAACCAGGCAAGCCCCCCCTTGATCACCAGATATCGCCTACTCTTCTCTATACTGCTTGCATTAGAGTAGTGTAGCATATTCTTGCTTTCAGATACTCCTATCTTGCTGCATAGCATGTCCTTGTTACTCTTTGTTGTTACCTTACCTGCAATCCTATATGCTTAGTATAGGATGCTAGTACTTTCATCTGTGGCCCTACATTCTTGTCCGTCTGCCGTGCTATACTATCGGGCCGTGATCACTCGGGAGGTGATCACGGGTATATACTATATACTTTATACATGATACATGTGGAGACTAAAGTCGGGTCGGTGGTGGAGCACCCATGAGTGGATCTTTGAGGCGGAGCGGACAGGCAGGTTGAGACCGCCTAGGAGAGAGGTGGGCTGGCCTGTTCGGCGTTCGCGGATACTTAACACGCTTAACGAGATCTTGGTATTTGATCTGATTTGGCTACGAGCTTATACGCACTAACCAACTACATGGGAAAGATATGGGCACTTTCGGCGTCGTGGTATCGGCGAAGCACTTGAGACGTCGGTGACGGGCGGCGCGCCGGATTGGACTGAGCGCCACTAGGCTAGGGTCTGCTTCCGGCCGCCCATAGCGTCTTGCAGGTGTGCTTTCGAGGCGATGGGCCCGGACCCTGCGGCGCTTAGGTTAAACCGCGTCTTGGCCTCTCTATTGTGCCTAGGTGGGGTTGCGGCGTGTTGATCTTCGCTGCGGGCATGACCGAGAAAGTGTGTCGGCCAAATGGGATCAAGCGTGTTGGGTAAGTTGGTGCACCCTGCAGGGAATTTAATCTATTGAATAGCCGTGATCTTGATAACAGGGCGACTTGGAGTTGTACCTTGAGCTTATGACAACTAGAACCGGATACTTGATAAAACACACCCTTCCAAGTGCCGATACAACCGTGGTCGCTCTCTCGGGGATATGAGGAGGGATCGCGGGTAGGATTATTGCTATGTGATGTTACTTGGAGGACTTCAACCTACCCTCCTCTACATGTTGCAAGACGGTGACGAAGCGTAGTCTTGATAAGACTAGCTATCCCCTCTTATTACGGCATTCTGCAGATTCAGTCCTTGATATGGCCCTTTACACATATATCCATGCATATGTAGTGTAGCTCCTTGCTTGCAGTACTTTGGATGAGTACTCACGGTTGCCTTGTTCCCCTTTTCCCCTATCTCTACTCGATCGCTGCAACCGGACAATGGAGCCGGGGAGCGACGCCACCGTCGATGGCGACTAGTACTGGAGGTGCCTACTACTACGTGCAGCCAGCGACGACGACCAGGAGTAGCTAGGAGGATCCCTGCAGGAGGCCTGCTCCTCTTCGATCTGTATCGATTTGTGCTAGCCTTCTTAAGGCAGACTTGTTTAACTTATGTTTGTACTCAGATATTGTTACTTCCGCTGACTCGTCTATGATCGAGCACTTGTATTCGAGCCCTCGAGGCCCCGGCTTGTATTATGATGCTTGTATGACTTATTTTATTTGTAGAGTTGTGTTGTGATATCTTCCGTGAGTCCTCGATCTTGATCGTATACATTTGCATGCATGATTAGTGTACGATTAAATCGGGGCGTCTGAGATTGGTATCGAGCCGATTGCCTGTAGGAATCCCTCTTCCAACTTCTTGGCCGAATTCGAGTCTAGACTTTACAAAACTTTACTAACATGGCTGTGCGGCCCATGGGCCCACGTCGCCATTGGGTGGTATTAGGATCTTTTACTCCTCGACCTTTACTCGGGGTCTGAACGCTCTTCTATTCGGGTTAAATGATTTTGCTAAAACAAAACTAACTTTAGGTTCTCGAAAACACTTTCCCCGGTGAGTCTAGATGATCGCCGATTCGCACTGAAGATTTGAAGATACTCTCCGATGTTCTCTCGAGACCTTGTGCCCGTTGCTTTTGCAATTCTCGACCACCGATAAACCCTTATGGATAACTACTTACACTTGCCATTCACGATCATCCCCATTGATCTTGTTATTACAAGATACCCCAAAGTTTTCTCTAATGTTCCGAGAATACTTTGTGCCTCTGCCTAGCAGTTCCTTGCCACATGAATACCCCTTCAAATAAATACTACGCACTTGTCGAGTATCCGTTCATCCCAGTTGTCATGTGTTTCTCAAAAGTCTTCTAAATACTATTCGATCTTCCGAAAATCCTCTGGAGCCTTGGCTCTTGAAATTCTTGCTTGCTTGCATTATGGATAATCCCATAAGTCTCGTAGTCTTATTGACATTCCTTGTCATTATCATTTTGGGTCTATTGACTCACTATGTTTGCGAATACACGCAATCATCATTGATCCTTATAAATTACCTTTCCGGCTGAGCTGCCATTCTTTTAACTGGAATTGGTTCTCGACCAATCCAAATGGCGGTTGATTGTACCCCTAAGTCTATTCAGCTTATCCATTCTTGATCAGAGCATTTGCTCCTGATCCCTTGATTTGAAAATCATAATTACTTTGCTAATTAAGCGTTGAACTATTCAGCTGTTCTATAAACCGATGCATTTGCAATCTATCTTCCTCTGATTGGGTATCGATACTCACATCAGCCCCATTGTGGATCGCCATATCCATTGTTGGATTATTATCCGACAGTGTCCTTCACAATTAATCGCTTTGTGAGTTCTTTCTCCGATACATAATGCCTTTGGTAAATTGTATCCTTTCCTTTTGTCAACCATGCTCTGCTTTCGAGTTGGTGATATTTACTCTTGAAGCTTATGGTATATGTTCGTAAGAAGCCACGATGGGATTGAACCAACGCCTTCCCTCACGGTGTGAACCGAAAGATTTCACGAGTCATACTTATCTGGTATTGCACCAGGTAAAACTTTCAACAACTATTGTCATCTTCGAAATACGAGAGGTGAATGGAAGATTATGCATTGAGGAAGTGGGAGTCGACCTTGAACCTTTGTGTTCTGCCCATGGACACGATGTAGATCCTATCATGGAAGCTTCTTGTAACAATAACTATTTCCTTGATAACTAACATATGGTATCTGTGAATTGAGCCCTTGCAACCGTGGTTCCGACCATGATTGTTCTTCTTTGATCCCATTTCTCGGACAAGTTAAAACAATTGTCTTCTATGGATCAATACACCAGTCCAACCTTTACTTTGATCTAGTGTCGAGTATTACCCCCCTGGTATCTCGAGATTATCATGGAACTGCATAACTTTTTATGAGTTCTTCATCAAGTGCTACCTTCCCACTGATTCCAATTTTTCGCGGGCTCTGAGTTATTAAACACTCAAAGACACCGATAACTGAACCGAGTCCGCACTACAATTCAACAACTCTTCAGTAAGCCTCTATAAGTACGAGTTTGTACCCGATCACGCCATTCCTAGCCTGTTTGGCTATACCATTGTCGTGATTATTTTAACTGTGCTACCCGGTCCTCCTTCTCGGAGCGCAATTTTCGACGATGAACTAACCTTACGTCGATCCTCATCGTCATATCATTTCGCCTTGAACAACAAGCTTGGTTTCGAGTTTGTGTCATACCCTTGGTTCCAATAACCTTTCACTTCATCATTACTTTGACTTGTTGTCGTCGCCGATCGATTACATCTTCATGAACTCTCGCGACAAAGGTGTCGTGATCATCAACATTCTGAGCTCATCCAGGATACCAATTGAATCCATGATGAGAAATACCATCCTTGCCCTTGATGAATTGTATTATCATCGACCACTTTATTGCCTTCCGTTCAACACAAGTTGTTCGTGTTTTGTGTAAACCTTGGGATCCCTGCTACCCAGCAGTTGATCTTCCTTACCTCGGAAGTATTACCATCTCCTTTTGTCAAGGATGTGGTGAGAATTTCACCACCTCTTAAGAATTATTGATATCATAATACTTCTTGCCATCTTCGTTCATTCCTTGGCCCCCGTATTGTTTTCAACCGGAATACCGACAATTGAGCTATGACGTGTGAATTCAAAACTTCTAGCAAGCCTCTTGCTTTGAAGTGAAATTCTTAGACTATTGATTATTGAATCACCATTCCGACGTTGGTCGTGCAACCCAGCCCATATTTCGGGTGCACCTTTCAACCAATGTTTAGTTATGTATGTTTTCCTCGAGCATACATCATTATACCATTTGAGCTGACAAATGTCATCTTCTTGTTCACATTATCGTGGAAATCCATCCGTTTGGAATTCTCGATGAATTGTCGCTGAGCCCATCAGCCACCTTCTCATCCCCTCCTTGGTTTAAGGATGAACTATTGCTTCAAGAACCCGCTCCCCTAGTTCATTTCCTGAGAATCTTGAAATGTCATTTCGTCTATTTGTGTTGCACCTTTTCTTCTCGGACATCCACGAGTGCGAGGTATCATGACACCAATCGGATCTGAATCTCGGTCGATATGATGGTTGGGACAACTTTCAAGAGTTATGATGTTGATCCTTTGATGACCGGTAACATGATGTCATTCCTAGCACCCAATTTGGAGGACCTATCATTATAGATTCCTTTTCAGCAAGGTTATCCATTCATCCTTGAGGAAATTGTAAGACTTATTCTACAAGTTATTCCTGATGGATCCTTGATGTTTCCAAAGTCTGATCTTCACCTGAAGACCATGTCAATGCTATCTCGAAGCATGTCAATGGTACTCCGATTTGCAACAGGAACATTTGAAGCACGATGCTAAATTTTATTTATCATTTATCCTAACCCCGTTGTATGGGTAATATCGTGAGATTCCTCCCCCTCTTACCTAAATGGTTTTCTACTTTATATCCTGTCATGGATATCTTGCTCTGCTTGTCCTTGGGAAGGATATACCCTTGAAATATGTGTTTAAAAATATTTTCCTTTCCATTGTTCTGTTAATCTGATGATCATATTTTCCTTTCATTGGTTTGTTTGAACCTTTTCTATGATCTATATGTTCTAAGCAAAAATAATTGCCTGCTTATGTAGACACCTCGGTGTACAATTTGTCAGTAAGACCTTGTTACTATTGTTGATGACATTCCGGTAGCCACCGATGGACGAGAACTTTGCCTATTGGTCCGCCTCATCGTAACGAGTAGGAAAATGGTTCTCTTCGTCCCTCGCCCTTGGTACCAATGTTGTTGCCAACATGACTGACATACTATCCTCTGACCTGCCTTGCTATCATGGCCATGCAAATGTTAGCACCCTTCCTGCTTTTAACCCACATGGTGGGCCCATAACCCACAGTTCCACAGGATCGAAACCTGACTCTCATGTACACCCCTGTCTTCCAAAATTGTTCCTCACACTTGGCTTCGTATGAATTTTATGAGCCACCTTCCCTCACTTTTTCCATCTCGGTGTCAGACACGATTTTTATTCTGTTGCTATGAGCCCCTCTCACCCTCTGTTTCAAGCAACGAACATATGCCTTCGGCTTGAAAATTCTCATGCCTACTTTAAATTCTCTCGATGTCTTATTAAGTTTCAACTCGAGAGATACTTCTGCCTCATTCCCTGAGTTGTTCACCAGATAATTAACCCTATAAGTATTAGTTATCCCGAAGTTACTCTTTACTTCCCCACTTAAATCTCGGGACGAGATTTCTTGTAGTGGAGGAGATTTGTAACACCCCCAGTGTCATGCTACAGTAATCCCCTGATAATGGTGCCATGTCATCATATTCTTTGCTAACCTTCCTTGGATCCAAATCACAATTCAAATTCAAACCCAATCTAAAGTCAAAAATTCATATTTGTCAAACATGAAAACTAAAATGTTCATCTTGTGTCCAATAATCACTTGTTAATATTGAGGTGAACTAACATTTTCCAGAATGTCCAAATGCCTAAACCACTTTAAAACAGTAGCTAAAGCAAATAAATTAAATGCTTGTTAAGTTATAAAATAAAATACTACTTTATTTTGGTGCCAAGTTAATTATAGCAATGGCCTAAGTTAAAATGGTATTTTAGGTGCAAGATTTGGTTTTTATAAAACTACTTTGCTTTCTGAAGTTAAAAAAAAGAAAACCAAAAGAAAAGAAAGAGAGAGAGAGAACAACCCCATGGACCCAACCCACCTGGACCGACCCACCTAACCCACCCGAGCCAGCCCAGATCCCCCCTGCCGTCCCTTCCTGTTCCCCGACTGGGTCGTGAACAGGGCCGAGTCCCTTGAACCCACTCGCCGTCGTCGGCGAGGGATAAAACCGCCACGCGCCTCGATCCCTCCCCCACTCCACGCCCCTCTCCCTGTCCGCCTCTCTGCCGGATCCCCTTCCCCCACGCTGCTGCTTCTCCTCTCCGCCATGGTCGCCACTGCCGTCGCCTCCGCTTGTTCGCCCACGTAGCCACCGGCCCCTCCTCGACGAGCCACCGTGTTCAGACGCGCCGTCGACGTCCACAACTACGACCCCGACCACCCGCTCGAGCCGAAGCCCGCTACAGCACCGCCCCGACCAAGTCCTCGTCCTCAGCTCCGACGAGCACCGTCGCCCCGCTTCATCGCTTCTGCTGCTCCTAAGCGTTCACGGGGCCACCGTGTGTCCGCTAGGTGAGCCTCCGTGTCGCTCCCTTCCCTCTCTTTCACGCTCTAGCGCGCTCCGTCGCCGTCCCCGCGGAGGTGAGCTCCGCCGCCCGCCATGGCCGCTGCCCGCGCGCCGTACGCGCTCCCGAGCCCCAGCGCGAGCCACTGGCGCGCTCCAGGGCGCACGCAGCACCGAGCCATAGCCCCAACCGCACCCCCTAGCCCGCTTCCCCCACGATTCGAACGGGGCCCGAGCGCCACCGCCGCTCCCCGTCGCTGGTCCGGCCAGCTCCGGCCTCCCTAGCGTCGCCTATTCCCACCACTCGACGCGGCGTCGACCCAGCGATAAAAGGCCCCCCTCGACTCCGTTCATGCCCCTGTCGCCGACTCCGTCCTCGCCCAACTCCGGCGACCGCGGACCTCGACGCCGGCGCCGTTTCTGGCTGTCCCATCCACTGCCGTTTCCGTGGTTGGACGCGCGATGACGTCAGCGTTCGAACGCTACCGGCCACGCCCTTTTTGACGCCCCCTAGCCCTTTTCCCGATCCCCTCCCGTGCGCGCCAAGGAGTTGGCTCACGGAGCTCCTCCGGCGTGGCACCGGCGTGGCCGACCTAGCCCCACCCCTAGGGTCACTTTGCTGGTGGCCCCAAGGGCCGGGCTGACCAGTTGACGAGTCAACGCAGCTGACTGGTAGCCCGGTCACGACGTAAGGGGCCCGCACCGCCGCTAATTAAGTAGTTTGATTAAGTTAATTAGTTTAACCTAGTTAGTCATTGACATGTGGGGCTCAACCACTAATTAACTCTGTTTAGCTAAATTAAACTGTTGTTAGCCCCACTGTCTATGAGTAGGACCCACTGCCGGGTTTGACCTGAACAGCTGCGGTTGACCTGTTGACCTCATCTTGACACGATAATTCCTTTTCTCGTTAATTTAAATAATTTCAGAATTTGTTTTAAAACTTTGAAAAATCATAGAAAATAACCGTAACACGGATGAAAAAGTTTTATATATGAAAGTTGCTCGAGAAAAATCCAACGAATCCGAATCGCGGTCCGTTCCTCTGTCACATGCCTATAGCATGCTGAACATTGAACTTTTCCTCCGGTTCATCTGTTTGATGATGTCCGAACCGGAAAACTTTCCGGATGTTTTCCCTCTTCGCCAAGATCGCTTAACGCCACGTTAGATCACCTCTGCCCCGCTTATTGTCCTGTTATGCTTATGTTTGTGTGTATTTACTGTTTCTTCCCCCTCTTCTCTCGGTAGACCCCGAGACCGATGCCGCCCCTGTGATCGACTACGTCGACGACGACCCCTCCTTGTCTGAGCAACCAGGCAAGCCCCCCCCTTGATCACCAGATATCGCCTACTCTTCTCTATACTGCTTGCATTAGAGTAGTGTAGCATGTTACTGCTTTCAGATACTCCTATACTGCTGCATAGCCTGTCCTTGTTACTTTTGTTGTTACCTTACCTGCAATCCTATATGCTTAGTATAGGATGCTAGTACTTTCATCTGTGGCCCTACATTCTTGTCCGTCTGCCGTGCTATACTATCGGGCCGTGATCACTCGGGAGGTGATCACGGGTATATACTATATACTTTATACATGATACATGTGGAGACTAAAGTCGGGTCGGCTGGTGGAGCACCCATGAGTGGATCTTTGAGGCGAGCGACAGGCAGGTTGAGACCGCCTAGGAGAGAGGTGGGCTGGCCCTGCTCGGGCGCTCATGGATACTTAACACGCTTAACGAGATCTTGGTATTTGATCTGATTTGGCTACGAGCTTATACGCACTAACCAACTACGTGGGAAAGATATGGGCACTCGACGTCGTGGTATCAGCCGAAGCACTTCAGACGTCAGCGACGGAGCGGCGCGCGCCGGATTGGACTGGAACGCCACTAGGCTAGGTCTGCTTCCGGCTGCCCACGCAACATGCAGGTGTGCTCAGGCCGATGGGCGCAGACCCCTGCGCGCTTAGGTTTAGACCGGCGTGCTGGCCTCTCTGTTGTGCCTAGGTGGGGCTGCGACGTGTTGATCTTCCGCGGCCGGGCATGACCCAGAAAGTGTGTCCGCCAAATGGGATCAAACATGTTGGGTAAGTTGGTGCACCCTGCAAGGAAGTTAATCTATTGAATAGCCGTGATCTTGATAATGGGACGACTTGGAGTTGTACCTTGAGCTTATGACAACTAGAACCGGATACTTGATAAAACACACCTTCCAAGTGCGAGATACAACCGATGGTCGCTCTCTCGTGGATATGAGGAGGGATCGCGGGTAGGATTATTGCTATGTGATGTTACTTGGAGGACTTCAACCTACCCTCCTACTGTTGCAAGACAGTGACCGAGCGTAGTCTTCGATAAGACTAGCTATCCCCTCTTATTCGGCATTCTGCAGTTCGGTCCACCGATATGGCCCTTTACACATATATCCATGCATATGTAGTGTAGCTCCTTGCTTGCAGTACTTTGGATGATTACTCACGGTTGCCTTGTTCCCCTTTTCCCCTATCTCTACTCGATCGCTGCAACTGCACGATGGAGCCCAGAGCAGACGCCACCGTCGATGGCGACTACTACTGCGGAGGTGCCTACTACTACGTGCAGCCCGGCGACGACCAGGAGTAGCTAGGAGGATCCCGTGCAGGAGGCCAGCTCCTCTTCGATCTCAGATCCCGGTTTGTGCTAGCCTTCTTAAGGCAGACTTGTTTAACTTATATGTCAGACTCAGATATTGTTGCTTCCGCTGACTCGTCTATGATCGAGCACTTGTATTCGAGCCCTCGAGGCCCCTGGCTTGTATTATGATGCTTGTATGACTTATTTTATTTGTAGAGTTGTGTTGTGATATCTTCCCGTGAGTCCCTGATCTTGATCGTACACATTTGCGTGCATGATTAGTGTACGATTAAATCGGGGGCGTCACAATCGGTCTGAACAAACACACCGCAAAAAGAAGATTACGTCGAATAGATCTCCGCAAGAGAGGGGGAGAACATTGTATTGAGATCCAAAAAGAGAGAAGAAGCCATCTAGCTAATAACTATGGACCCGAAGGTCTGAGGTAAACTACTCACACTTCATCGGAGAGGCTACGATGATGTAGAAGCCCTCCGTGATGACGGCCCTCTCCGACGGAGCTCCGGAACAGGCCCCAAGATGGGATCTTGTGGATACAGAAAGTTGCGGCGGTGGAATTAGGTTTTTGGCTCCGTATCTGATTGTTTGGGGGTACGTAGGTATATATAGGAGGAAGGAGTACGTTGGTGGAGCAACAGGGGGCCCACGAGGTAGGAGGGCGTGCCCTAGGGGGGGCCACCCTCGTGACTGCCTCTTTTCTTCCTTGGAGTATGGTCCAAGTCTCCTGAATCACGTTCGGTAAGAAAATCACGTTCCCGGAGGTTTCATTCCGTTTGGACTCCATTTGATATTTTGTTTCTCCGAAACACTGAAATAGGCAAAAAAACAGCAATTCTGGGCTAGGCCTCCGGTTAATAGGTTAGTCCCAAAAATAATATAAAAGTGGAAAATAAAGCCCAATATAGTCAAAAACAGTAGATAATATAGCATGGAGCAATCAAAAAGTATAGATACGTTGGAGACTTATCAGGCATCCAGCTTACTCGTCCTCGAGTAGGTAAATGATAAAAAGAGAATTTTTTATGCGGAGTGCTACTTGGCATAATTTCAATGCAAATCTTCTTAATTGTGGTATGAATATTCAGATTCGAAAGATTCAAGACAAAAGTTCATGTTGACATAAAAATAATAATACTTCAAGCATACTAACAAAGCAATTATGTCTTCTCAAAATAACATGGCCAAAGAAAGTTATCCCTACAAAATCATATAGTCTGGCTATGCTCTATCTTCACCACACAAAGTATTTAAATCATGCACAACCCCGATGACAAGCCAAGCAATTGTTTCATACTTTAACATTTTCAAAACTTTTTCGATCGTCACGGAATACATGAGCGTGAGCCATGGATATAGCACTATATGTGGAATAGAATGGTGGTTGTGGAGAAGACAAAAATAGGGGAAGATAGTCTCACATCAACTAGGCGTATCAACGGCTCTGGAGATGCCCATCAATAGATATCAATGTGAGTGAGTAGGGATTGCCATGCAGCGGATGCACTAGAGCTATAAGTATATGAAAGCTCAACAAAAGAAACTAAGTGGGTGTGCATCCAACTTGCTTGCTCACGAAGACCTAGGGCATTTGAGGAAGCCCATCATTGGAATATACAAGCCAAGTTCTATAATGAAAAATTCCCACTAGTATATGAAAGTGACAAAATGAGAGACTCTCTATCATGAAGATCATGGTGCTACTTTGAAGCACAAGTGTGGTAAAAGGATAGTAACATTGTCCCTTCTCTCTTTTTCTCTCATTTTTTTATTTGGGCCTTTTTTTATGGACTCTTTTTTTTCGTCCGGAGTCTCATCCCGACTTGTGGGGGAATCATAGTCTCCTTCATCCTTTCCTCACTTGGGACAATGCTCTAAAAATGATGATCATCACACTTTTTTATTTTTTTCTTACAACTCAACAATTACAACTCAATACTTAGAACAAGATATGACTGTATATGAATGCCTCCGGCGGTGTACCGGGATATGCAATGAATCAAGAGTAACATGTATGAAAGAATTATGAACGGTGGCTTTGCCACAAATACGATGTCAACTGCATGATCATGCTAGCAATATGACAATGATGGAGCGTCTCATAATAAACGGAACGGTGGAAAGTTGCATGGCAATATATCTCGGAATGGCTATGGAAATGCCATGATAGGTAGGTATGGTGGCTGTTTTTAGGAAGATATATGGTGGGTGTATGATACCAGCGAAAAGTGCGTGGTATTAGAGAGCCCAGCAATGGTGGAAGGATGGGGAAAAGTGTGTATAATCCATGGACTCAACATTAGTCATAAAGAACTCATATACTTATTGCAAAAATCTAGAAGTTATCAAAGCAAAGTATTACGCGCATGCTCCTAGGGGAATAGATTGGTAGGAAAAGACCATCGCTCGTCCCCAACCGCCACTCATAAGGAAGACAGCCAATAAATAAATCATGCTCCGACTTAATCACATAACGGTTCACCATACGTGCATGCTACGGGAATCACAAACTTTAACACAAGTATTCTCAAATTCACAACTACTCAACTAGCATGACACTAATATCACCATCTTCATATCTCAAAACAATTATCAAGCATCAATCTTTTCTTAGTATTCAACGCACTCAAAAGAAAGTTTTACAAATCTTGAACACCAAGCATATTATTATTAAGCAAATTACCATGCTATTAAGACTCCCAAAATAATCTAAGTGAAGCATGAGAGATCAATAGTTTCTATAAAACAAATCCACCACCGCGCTCTAAAAGATCTAAGTGAAGCACATAGAGCAAAATTATCAAGCTCAAAAGATATAAGTGAAGCACATAGAGCAAAACTATAAAGCTCAAAAGATATAAGTGAAGCACATAGAGTATTCTATCAAATTGCAATTCATGTATGGCTCTCTCAAAAGGTATGTACAACAAGGATGATTGTGGCACACTAACAAACAAAGACACAAATAATACAAGACGCTCCAAGCAAAACACATATCATGTGGTGAATAAAAATATAGCTCCAAGTAAAATTACCGATGGAAGTAGATTTAAAGAGGGATGCCTTCCGGGCATCCCAAGCTTTGACTTTTGGTATCCTTAGATTATCTTGGGGTGCCATGGGCATCCCCAAGCTTAGGCTCTTGCCACTCCTTGTTCCATAATCCATCAAAAGAATTCACCCAAAACTTGAAAACTTCACAACACAAAACTCAATAGAAATCTCGTGAGCTCCGTTAGGGAAAGAAAACAAAAGACCACTTCAAGGTACTGTAATAAACTCATTATTTATTTGTATTGGTGTTAAACCTACTTTATTCCAACTTCTCTATGGATTATAAACTATTTTACTAGCCACAGATTCATCAAAATAAGCAAACAACACACGAAAAACAGAATCTGTCAAAAACAGAACAGTCTGTAGTAATCTATAACTAACACAAACTTCTGGAACTCCAAAAAATCTACCAAAATAGGACGGCCTAGAAAATTTGTTTATTGATCAGCAGAAATTTGAATCAGTATTTTATCACGTTCTGGTAATTTTTAACAATTGTTTTTGTGAACAGAAAGTTTCTGGAAATTACAGCAAGATCAAATAACTATCATCCAAGAAGATCCTATAGGTCTAACTTGGCACAAACACAAATTAAAAGATAAAACCACATCTAAACAGAAGGTAGATGGATTATTTATTCCTAAACAGAAGAAAAAACAAAAAAACTAAAATAAAATTGGATTGTCTCCCAACAAGCGCTATCGTTTAACGCCCCTAGCTAGGCATTGATAATTTTAATGATGCTCACATGAAAGACAAGAATTGAGGCACAAAGAGAGCATCATAAAACATGTGACAAACACATATAAGTCTAACATACTTCCTATGCATAGGCATATTATAGGAAAATAAATTATCAAGGCAAGCAAAAACTAGCATATGCAAGGAAGCGGAAAGAAACAGTAGCAATCTCAACATAACGAGAGGTAATTTATTATCATGAAAATTTCTACGACCATATTTTCCTCTCTCATAATAATTACATGTTGGATCATAAGAAAATTCAACAAAATAGCTATCACATAAGATATTTTCAACACGATCCACATGCATGCAAAGTTGACACTCTTCCAAAATAGTGGGATTAACATTAACTAAAGTCATGACCTCTCCAAACCCACTTTTATCAAAAATTTCATAAGATTGAATATTCTCCAAATATGTGGGATCTAAAGTTGACACTCTTCCAAACCCACTTTCAATATTATTGCAAACAATATTATCAATCTCATATTCATCATAGGAATTAAATAAATTTTCAAGATCATAAGAAGAATCACCCCAATCATTATCATTGCAACAAATAGTAGACATAGCAAAACTAGCATCCCCAAGCTTAGGGTTTTGCATATTATTAGCACAATTGACATTGTCGGGGAAGCTGATCTGGCCCACGAACACCTATGGGACCGGCGGATCGAGCCCCTTTCGGTCAAGGGGGCGGAGATCGCCGAAGAGCAGATCGAGGAAGCACACGAGCAGTTTACCCAGCTTCGAGCTCTCCGAGAGATAACACTCCTACCGCTGCATGTCCGAGTATATTGAGTTCTTGCTTGGGAGCGCCTTGAGTGCTACAAGACACGCCACTGCTAACTAGACCTAGCGTGGGTGTTTTCTGCCTTGAACCTCTCGAACCCCCTCACGCTATGCATGGGCCTCCTTTTATATGCTTAAGGGTCTCCAACAGGTGGCAACGTAGACAAGGGTAAAATGGAAAATGAGTGCGGTTGGTACAGCTACATGCGGTGTATCATACCTAACCTCGACGGCAGGGACAAAGGCATTAAATGCCCGCTCACGCCGCCCAACACAGGCAAACAGGACCGTCGGGGACGCCACCGCTTGCCACGATGGCAATCTTGTCGGCGCCGCTTGCCACAGCGCTCTCGCTGGTCAAGACAGACCTCTCGCCACGCGCTACCGAAAGGTCCTGGCGACACGCTGGTGGATGTCTTGGAGCGCAGAGAACAGAGTGGTAGTCTGCGGCAAGCGCCTTTGCCATGATTGTTGCCTTGTCGCGTCCGGAAGCTTGTCGCTCACCGGGCCTTCCCGGCAAGCTCCTCTTGCCGGGGCCTTGTCTCCTAGGTGCCCTGGGTGGCCTTCCCAGCAAGCTCCTCTTGCCGGGGCCTTGTCTCCTTGGCTTGAATACTTTGTTCTTGAATGGCTCCAAAAGAACTACGGAGGACCTTGGCGGTCACCCGACAAGCCTTGCCGCGGGGTACTGCTACTGCCCGTGCACAAGTTCGGGATACTAGGGTACCACTACTCTAGTACACCGACAGAGCCCAGCCTGGGCCACCTGCAGCCGAAGGCTGTTGGGCCGGGCCCAAAACAGGCACGGGCACGCGCGGCCTGGGTTACGCCAACTCACTCCGAACCCACCACGCCCTCCACGAACGGCACGCGTCGAATGCGGCGTCGTGGGAGAGATCGTGGGTGGTTTCTTTATTCGGAAAAGCGGAACTTCCGCCCCCTCCCTCTTTATAAGCAGGGGAAACAGGGGCAGTTCGCCCATCTTGCGAGTTGCTTGTCCAATCTCGAAAAACCTCCGCTGCTCCCCCCCTTCTTCCCAAGGTCAAGAGAGCAGCGCCGCCCCCATCGCCACCAAAGATCACCAACGCGTCGATCTCCCCACCACCTCCGCCATGGCTCGAAAGCCGACAAGGGAAGGCCGTGAAGTCGGCCGAGGCGCAGCGGCTCGACGCCGCGAAGGAGCGGCAATCTCCCCCAGCTCGCCGCTGAAGGATCCGAGGGAGTACTACTACCTCTTCGGTCGACGGAGACGCCAGATGCGCAAGACGAAAGTACTCCCAGCTGCCGCTTCGGAACTGGCTCCGAATGGGTACCCTTTCTTCGCGCTATTCTTCTACTGCAGGCTCTGCCCGCCCTTCTCTAAATTTTTCTGCGATATCATGAACACCTACGGGTTCCGCCTCCTTGACTTCACCCCCAATGTTGTTTCACATGGCAGTTTTCGCACATCTCTGCGAAAACTTTGTCGGAGTCTATCCCAACGTAGCTCTTTTCCGCCACTTCTTTATGCCCCGAGTTGAGAGAGGAGAGCCTCTTGCCGGCGGAATCGCTTGGATCTCGAGGATTGGCAAGAAGGAAGCTTATCTGGAGGGAGAGCTCCGCAGCAAGTGGGAGGAATGGAGGGCAGACTGGTGCTGGATTGTTGAGGAGAACCCGCAGCCCTTTACCGCCCAGCGCCAAACCCCAATAGTGCGCGGCAACGATTGGAGCAGCGTGGTTCTCGAAGACGCTTAGGCTGAAGATTGCCGTCACCGGATCTTGCGCCTCAGCTTGCCGGCTCATCAGAGGCACCGTTGGCGCAGACTTTCTTCGCCGCCGCCCCTTGCAGGAGAGGAGGAGACCCGCCTGGGAGTTCCAGAACGCGGCGGATATCATGAGGCTGCGCCCGGGCCTCAACTTCAATTTCACTGTCTTGGAACTGGACGCGATGCTCTTGGAACTGTTCAAGCCCGATCCTGATCATCCCGAAATGTTCAGGTTGCCGAGGGTGTCGTTCACAGTAACAATTCCTCGCTTGACCGCATCCGTGCAATGATGCCGCTGTGCGACTCGCATGGAATTGTCCCAACTTGGCAAGAGCCTGTAGATGACGTCGTGCAGGAGTTCTTTGACAGCATGGTAGAAGTGCCGGTCCGCCCCGATGAGCAGAAGAGCCTCACCCGCGACACCACCGATGATGAGATGCAGCGCATCGCCACCAGGCTGGAAGAGGCGGCAGCAGCCGCCGCTGCGGGCGAGTTCGGATTCACCGTGGAGGAGGCAGAGGCAGCAGAGGCGGCAAACCTTGTTGAGCGAGGGGGGTTTGCTGGCGAGGAAGAGCTTGCCGAGCCCGAGGCTGAGTCGAGCGAACCCGCCGAGGGCGCCTCCTCCCCACCTTCAGACAGCTTGCCGCGAGCGGAGCCCCCAGCTCCACCAAGAAGGCGTCTTCGCAAAGCCGGGGACGTAGCGGGGCGGCAGACGGGCCAACAGCCGCCGCGCCGCGCGACGCGCTCCACCGAGGCAAGCAGTGTTGCCGCGGGAGCGCCTCACGCCGCAGCGTCAACTGGAACGGGGCCCTCCCAGACCACTGCTTCTGCACCCGCCAAGCGGCCAAGGGAACCCACTCCTCCGCCTCGTCGCACTGGAGGCGAGCCAGAATTTGATCTCTCCGCGCTCAGCTCCGACGAGGAAGAAGAAGAGTAAGATTCTTTGTTGTACTTGTAGTTCTTCAATTTTGTTGCTTTGTCTTGTATCTGATTTGCTTCTCTCTGAACCCTTTCCTTTTCAGGACGCTGGCCCAGAGAGCGTCGAAGAGAGCCAAGGCCCCGGTGATTGTCATCGAGGACGAACCCACCGCGGCAGCAGGAGGCGCGTCCGAGACCTCCTTGCCGGACCCGGCAACTCTTCCTCAAAGCAGCCCCCAGCGTAGCCCCCATCGTAAGTATATGGTTCATTTTCCGCTATTAGGCGCGCATGGGTGCTCTTTCTTTGCTGATATCTGACTGTCGGTTTGTGTAGGAGCAGAGTAGCCCCACTAGGAGTGCTCCAAAGCCGCTCCTGACATGCCATCTGCTTCGACTACACCGCCAAGGGAGGATTCCCCGGCAAGGGAGCGTTCTCCGGCAAGGGAGACTTCTCCGGCAAGGGGCAGTTCTCCGGCAAGGGATAGCGCCAGCGACCCTCCGGTGGTTGAGACCACGGTTGCAGATCCTAGTGCAGGTAATCCCTTCGCTTGAAAACTTCCCTTGTGTTCTTCCGATCTTCTTTTTGTTTATTTGCTTGACTTTTCTTTCTTTTCCGGTCATCAGATCCATCTGCCACAGAGCCAATGGAGACCAAGGTCGCCGGCGAGGAGGACGCGCGCGGCAACACTGACGACACCGCCGCCATCGAAGAAGAAGCTGGCGCTGACGAGCCCGCCGGCGAAGAGGCCGCCAAAGCTGCTGCCGCAGAAGCTGGCGAGGGGTCCGGCGATCGCACTGACGGCCTTGAGGCCCCAGGAGCGCCAGGCGCTACGCCGACCGCCGATCCCTCCGCCGCTGCTGCAGTGTCAGTTCAAGAGCCCCAGCCGGCGCTTATCTCAAGGCGGCGATGGCGTCTTCATCAAGCTCCCCGGGCGTCATGCTCAGGCGCCGGTCAAGGAGAGACCTTTGACGAAGAGTTGCTCGCCTCCGCTGGCCGACGCTGGTCGATGCGCAAGCAAGCAGCAGCGGCGAAGTCTCGAGGAGGAGCAGCTGCTGCGGAAGCTGTTGTCGCTCTACCGCACCCGACAAGCCAAGCTGGAATCCCGGAAGCGCTTGTCGCAAGGCGGAGCAGACATCGAAGCGCGCGGAGGAGCTCCGGCCTCAACCAAGAAGCTCTCCGGTCCTTGGCGGAGGAGCGGAGCGACTTCGCCGAGCGCAAAGCCTTCCTCCTCGAGAAGGCTGAAGCCGAGGAGCAACAGCGGCTTGCCGCCGAGAAGCTGTCTGCGCAGGAAGGCGAGTTGGCGCAGCGGAAGGTCAATCTTGACAGCCACGAGGAGGATCTTGCCGCGCGCGAGCAAACATTTGGCGGGGCCCTCAAGGAAGCAAAGGATGCTGCCGCAGCTGCCGAGGCCGCCAAGAAGGAGCTGGAGACGAAGGTGACGCAGCTGGAGGCCAATCTCAAGGAGAGCGGCGAGGAGCTTGCTGTACTCAAGCGTGAGCGCGAGAAGGACGCCTACACTCTTGGCGAGCTGCAGGGCTGTCTCGCCGAAAGGAGCAAGGAACTCAGCGCCGCCAAGGACTCCAACGCAGATCTTGAGTTGAAGCTGACCACCTTGACTCAGACGCTGGACGGCGCCAGGGAGCAGGAGGTGGCCTTGAAGGAGAAGATCAAGGCCGACGAGGCGCTTGGCGAAGTCCGCCGCCGCCTGAATACCTTCAGGGAGAACGTGGAGCACTGGACCGAGGGTCTCGTGGATGTTGCTGTAGCCATCGACAGGGAGCTGGCGTAGCTGGGGATGGTGGATCTTGGATATTCCTCCAATGAGCACCTCCAACCCAGCGCCAAGCTCAGCTTGATTTTCAAAGGCGTGGTGACAGCCCTCCAGCGACTCTGGGAAGAGATCCCAAAGCAGCTGGCCGACGAGTCGCGCCAGATCTGCGTGGGAGCTCTTCAAAAGATGTTGATGAAGGTGGCCTTCCGCAATCCAGGCCTCAACCTCACCAACGTCCTCAAGTCCTTGCCGCCGGATGCTGATGTGGAGGCGCTCAAGACCCTTGTCGCACCTATTGTGGACAGGGTGAGCGGGATCAAGAGGGTTGAGGGCGATCGCGTAGATTAAGCCGCCTGTTTTCTCTTTTTCTTGTCGCTGCTGGTTATGTTATGAGAACAATCGATTAGAGCTGCGACAAGCTATCTTGTAATATAACTCTATTTCGGGTAGTAATTGCTATGTTATTTCCTTTACTTGATTCCTTCCTTTGTATGTTTTTGCCCACGCTTTTAGGGAACTTGTCACAGAGCACCTTAGTCATGAAGGCCGAAAAGGGACGTCAAGAACCTCTTTGGCGGTGCCGCCACCGACAAGAAACCTTGTCGCAACTAGTCGCAGCTCACTTAAATTGTTGAGCGGACTCAAACAAAGTAAGGGCGCAACTAGCTACGAGTTGGTTCCTCCGCGCATGTGTTTTCCATACAAAGTACGGTCGCTCGAGGAAGATAACTTAAAATTTTAAAACTGATTGCTCAAACTTTATCAACTTAGCTTTTTCGTCGCTTGCTTCCCGGTAAGGCTTAAACTTCCTCGAGCGACGCTTGGTCCACACCATTATCTTCTCCTTTCCCCGCAAACTTGTGGGCTTAGGGAACCTTCCTTTCTTTGAGAAAGAGAAAGAAGAGAAAATAAAGATATGGAGCCTTGCGGCTTGTTATTGCTTACGGGGTAGGTGCTGCACAAAGTGTCGATAACGCATGCAAAAAATACAAGGAAAGCATGAATTGACAAGATGTGCGGAGCACATGAGCTTTACTTAGGCACGGGTCTGCGCCCGGCTTTGTACAAAGGATTACATGCAACATCGGCAAGACTTGTACAAAAGGTGGTTGCGGAACAGGTTCCGCAACCGCGCTTCTACGGGTAAAACTTACGAAGATGCTCAATGTTCCAGAGTTGCTCACCGAATGCCATCTTCGGTCTCAAGGCGGACAACGCCAGCCTAGTGACTCGCTTTCACCCGATAAGGACCTTCCCACTTTGGCGTCAACTTGTTGGAATTCTTGGCGGACTGAACGCGCCGAAGAACAAGGTCGCCTTCCTCGAGACTTCTGGCGCTAACTTTGCGGCTATGGTAGCGGCGCAAAGCTTGCTGATATCGAGCAGCTCGTACAGCAGCCTGAAGACGGTCCTCCTCAAGGAGCAGTGCATCATCTTGTTGCAGCTGCTCTTGCTCAAGCTCATCATAAGAGAGCACTCGAGGTGACCCGTATACGAGTTCCGTGGGGAGAACTGCCTCTGCTCCATAGACTAGAGCGAAAGGTGTCTAGCCAGTGGCTCGATTTGGCGTCGTCCGATCGACCAAAGAACCACCGCAGCTCCTCAATCCAGTTTCTTCCGCGACTTGTGCAGCCTGTCGAAAGTTCTGGTCTTGAGCCCACGCAGCACTTCAGATTCGCCTCTCCGCTTGACCGTTACTTCTCGGATGAGCAACGAAGCGAAGCAGACCTTGGCGCCAAGATCTTGGACGATCGCATGAAGGTGAGGCTCGTGAATTGCGTGTCGTTGTCGGTGATGATCCTGTTAGGGATCCCAAAACGGCAAACAATCGACCAAGAACTTGATGCGACTATCTGTCACCTTCCTCATCGCTTCCACTTCCGCCACTTTGTGAACTTGTCGATTGCAACGCATAAGTACTCAAAGCCCCTACAGCTCGGGAAAGGGGCCGAGGATGTCGAGCCCCTGCACCAAAAATGGCCAGGATAAAGGGATCGCCCGGAGAGCTTGAGCTGGCTGGTGTATCTGCTGGAATGGAACTTGCACGCTTCACACTTGGTTACTTGTGTAGTTGCATCCTCGAGGGCTGTCGGCCAAAAGAAACCTTGCGGAACGCTTTGCGGCAAGTGCTTTTGCGCCAATGTGGTGACCACATATGCCTCCATGTATCTCTCGCCAACAGCTTCATCCATCTTCCCGTGAATACACTTCAATTTCACACCGTTGAGTCTTCTTCTCATACAGCGTGTTGTCGACAAACCGATACATACTTGACTGCCGGGCTACTCTTTCCGCTTCTTCTTGCTCTTCGGAAGTTCTCCGTCTCAAGGAAATGGATAATCTCTGCGCTTCACGCTGGAGCTTGTGGCTCGACAACAAGGACTAAAGGCACATCTATCGCTGCGGGAACATCCGCTTCTACGGCGAGAACTGCGGCTCAGCCGAGCTTGACGTTCCTCGCAAGCTTGCCGGAGCAAAACTTGTCGGGGCGCCTGCTTCAACGGAACAAACCCTAGGGCTTGTCGGAGCAGATCGCTCCTCAAGACTCTTGGTGTTGATCTTGGGGACCTTCTTGGCAGCGGCTTCGGGAGCTCGCGGAAAATAGTCACCAGAAATCAACTTTCTCTTCTTGCTTTGTCCAGTTGATGGCGTTAGAGATGGTTGAGTCAGCTTGAGCACAAAGATTCCTGGTTCCATGTGTAACTTAAGCGGCGCGACTTCGACAGAGCCATCGGCAATGTCGCTCGAGCTCTTGGAACATATTCCATCTCAGAGGCCGTCAAAGTGCTCTTCTAGCTTTCTCACTTCATCAACGTAAGCTTCCATCAACGGACTCGATAATTCTTGTTCACTTGGCGAATGACAAGCTGTGAGTCACCCCGATAATGAGCTTCTTGATCCCAAGGTTCATCATGATCTCGAGACCGCAAGCAAACCTTCATACTCTGCAAGTATTGTTTGTTGCTTGCTCCTTGGGAAAGTGCATTTGACTACGACTTGAGGTGCTCTCCGTGGGTGCAACAAGTAGCATGCCAAGACCGGCGCCTTTGCAGCGAGAAGGCACCATCAAAGTACATCAGCCACTCTTTGCTTGCCTCCTTGACGGGATGCTCGCTTCGAATTTCTTCATCTTGTGTTGGCGCCCATTCTACTATGAACTCTGCCAATGCTCGCCTTGGATAGTTGAAGTGCTCTCAAACTTGAGGCCAAAGCTTGACAGTTCCAAAGGCCCACTCGACAATCCTGCCTGCTGCTTCGGATTTTGCAAGATCCTCTTCAGCGGAAAACGCCCGACGATCGTGGATCTCATGTGCTTGGAAGTAATGGCGCAGCTTTCTCGAGGCCATGAGAAGGCCGAAGCAATTTCTCGCACACCGAGTACCTTGACCTAGCCCCTGCAGAAGGGAACTGACAAAGTAAACTGGGCGCTGCACCATTCTTTTCTGCATCTTTTCACATGCCTGCGCAGATCCATCGTTGTCGGGACCAGAGCTTGCCGCTGATGTTAGGTTCTACGGTAGGGTGCGTCGACTGCAAATTAAAAATTCGTACGTGCAGAACATCCAGGAACATGCTACGGGAGATGGATCATAGTCCGTTACCACTAGACGCGCAGCGCCGCAGCGGAAGAAGAGTTGGGGCAGCGCGTCTGCGTGGATCGCCTCCTCCTCGCTCGATCTCCCTCGAGCGGCGGTCGTCCGATCCCACGATGAGTTTGCCGAGCGGCGCAAGTGCACCGCCTAACGGTATCCGCGCAAGGGAGGAACGTCGGCGGCGGACTGCTAGGTCCGATTACGATCGGCGAGTGGAGGTGGCTATTCGCAACACATGCAAACCCTAGTCGCAGCGCCAAGCAATCAACCGCCTGTGTGTGCCGTGACCTCCACTTTATATAGGCGTCCGTCGCGAGCTCAACACTTGGGCCTCGCACGAACCCTAAAGCCCAAAGTCTACTCGGTCACGTTCCTAGTCGATTCGGATCACATCCGACCAAAGGTCCTGAACTGACCTCGAGGTTCCTTCCCTTGCTGCGACCCCTTAGGTTCAAGTCAGCTTGGTCACATTCGGATCACCTCCGACCAGACGGTTGGTAGCGGCCTCTAGCAAGGCGTGCCGACCACCAAGCGACTATGAAGCTGGTTAGGCGAACCTGCATAACGTGTCACACTTCGTTCCTTTGCCGCATGATATATGTTGTCGGGCTCAAGGCGAGACTGTCATCCTTGTGCTAACCCGACCTCTTTCTCGCTCCAAAGGATACCGACCACTGTCCGGATTATCTCATAATCCTTGTCGCATGGCCATGCTGTTCTGGTCGATCACACGAGGGGCCCAGAGTATATCTCTCCGATCGGAGGGGCAATCCCATCTTGCTCGACCATGTCTCGCAAGCATGGGACTGGACAAACCCAAACCTACCTTTGTAACTACCCAACCACGGAGTATCGATTGGTCGGCCCAAAGCAAGTCTATCACCATCTCGAGTACATGCGCCACCAGGTCTTAGGACATAGAACGATATGTTGTACTAGAGACTCACAGATGACATATCGCTGCCTCATAGTTGGGTCTGTCCAACTCGGACCTTATCTCGACTCGGATCCGACTATGTCGAATCCGACCAGACCTTTCCAAGTCCATATTATCCGTTAGCATCCAATGCTCCATGGCTAGTGAGACCGAGCCATCGACCGTGTCATATGCTAGTCTAGTC
Organism: Aegilops longissima; assembly: GCA_021605205.1. Lineage (NCBI taxonomy): Eukaryota > Viridiplantae > Streptophyta > Magnoliopsida > Poales > Poaceae > Aegilops > Aegilops longissima. The sequence continues at coordinate 375,362,121 of CM038678.1, read as the reverse complement.
GGCCGCCGCGCCCACACAGCCCTTTCGACTAGGGACCTTTTAGGACACCATCATACAATGCATAGTCCCACAAACAAGTCACGTGCTTGCTGATTCACATCATTGATAATGTCCAAGGACTATCTTTATTCATAAACACATAGGAAATATCATCATACATGATTGCCTCTAGGGCATATCTCCAACAGGTGAAGCCCCCTGCTTGTCGCTGGATGCATCTGCCATGGTTGCCGGCTCATCATCCGCCTCCCTCTCCGCTACTAACGCAGCACTAACCACTTGATTGGTTGCCGCTATATACAGCAGCAACTTCTCTTGTGGCTTAGGTGCGATAAGTATCGGAGTGGAGGACAGTACCTCTTTAAGTCTGCAGCGCAGCCTCCGCTTCGAGTCCATTTCATTGGACCTGCCTTTTCAATATTTTGAAAATGGCGGTATGCCGCCAAGAGACCTAGAGATAAACCTGCTGAGAGCAGCTACGCAACCGGCAAGTCTTCGTACATCCTTGACGCGCTTTGGTGCTTCAATTTGCTCAATGGCCTTGATCTTGTCGGGATTGGCTTCAATTCCCCGCTGAGACACAAAGAACCCGAGAAGCTTGCCGGAGGGAACTCCAAACACACACTTCTCGGGGTTAAGCTTGAGGTTGATCTTGCGCAGATTTGCAAAGGTTTCGTCTAAATCTTGAATCAAAGTCGCCTTGTCCTTGCTCTTGACTACTATGTCATCCATGTAGGCTTCCACATTTCTGTGCATTTGTGGCTCAAAAGCGTCATGGACTACTCTTGCAAATGTTGAACCAGCATTCTTTAAACCGAAAGGCATCCGTACAAAACAGTATGTGCCACATGGGGTGAATAATGCGGTCTTCTCCTCATCTTCTTCTGCCATGAAGATCTGATGATATCCTGAGTATGCATCAAGAAATGAAAGCAAGTCACATCCGGCCATGGAGTCAACAATCTGATCAATGCGCGGTAAGGGAAATGGGTCTTTGGGACAAGCTTTATTAACATCGGTAAAGTCGATACAAAGCCTCCATTTCCGCTTGCTTGGCGCATGCGACTACAGGATTGGCCAACCACGAGGATGGAGCACTCCTCTCACAAGGCCCGCCGCTTCCAACTTCTTGATTTCTTCGTGATGAATTCTTGGCGCCCACCGCCGCTTCGACTTTTCGCTTGACGGGCCGCGATGAGGACAGACGGCAAGATGGTGCTCTATTACTTTCCGGGAACATCGGGATGCCGACGGTTGCCATGCAAACACGCCGACAGCTCGCCTCACAGAAAGCAACGAAGCCGCTTCCTATTTAGGGTCGAGAGTGGCACTTATGGTGAAGGTACCACCAGTGCTGTCCTCCTTGGCGGACACCTTCTTGGTCTCTGGTGGAGCTGCCATCGTCTTCTTACACTTGCCGGTGGAGCTCGATGGTGCGTCCTCGACGGTAGCGCAGCACTCCGAAGAGGTGCGCTTGCCGGAGTGGGCATCAGAACTCTTGCTGGACTTGGTCTTCTTCTTCGCCCCGGGAGCTTCAGCGGCAAGTGAGTTGCGATCTGTTGTAGCTGCTGCTTCCCGGTAAATCTTGTCGGCGCAGATAAGAGCATCCTTCTTGTCGCCAGGGACAGAGATGGCACTTATCGGGCCTCGCATCTTCAGCATGTTGTATGCATAGTGAGAGGCCGCCATGAATTTGGTGAGTGCTGGACGGCCAAGTATACCATTGTAAGGCAATGGAAAGTCAGCAACGTCAAAAGTGACCCTCTCAGTCCTGAAGTTCAACTCGTTGCCAAATGTCACCGGCAACGTGATCTTTCCCTTCGGCTTGCTCCTTTCCGGATTGATTCCTTGGAATGTGTCGGTCTCTTCGAGCTCGCCATCTGGGATCTGGAGTTTCTGGAGTACCGTGGAGGAGACCATGTTCAAGCCGGCCCCGCCGTCAACTAGCATCTTAGTGACCTTGAGGTTGCGGATAGTTGGTGAAACTAACATCGGCAAACACCCGACCGCAGTTATGCGATCAGGGTGGTCCTCAATATCAAAGATGATAGGCGTGCTGGACCATTTCAGAGGCTTGCGTGACTCGACGGAAGGTTCTCGCCGATTGACTTCCCCGCATCCACCGCTTGAGTTGGCGGTGTGAAGTATGTAGAGAAGCACCGCCGTCAACGCACAAGACCTCTGTGGCTTTCTGGAACTCCTGCTCATCAGCCTCGTCATCATCCATGTCTTCATCTTCGTCGTCATCTTCATCCTTGTCGCGGCCGCGGGGAGGTCTGTCTCCTTGCCGCTGCTTGGCCTTGTCGCGGCGCCCTCCTCGGCCGGGGCGTTTCTTGCTGGCTCCTCCAGCACCTTCCTGGGCCTTCTCCTTGTCGCGTTGCTCGTATTCAGCCTTTTGCTGCTCGACAAGCTGCTCGACCTTCTTGCAGCTCGAGGTCATGGCCCTTGGTGCGGTGGATCTTGCAAGATCGCTTGTTGGTGCCGCCCCGCTTGTCGGTGACCGCCACAGCCTGGCAGTTGGTGCCAGCGGCAACCTCCTTGCCGGAGTTACCAACTTTGGTTTTCTTGGCGCCACCTCCGTTGCCGGACTGCTCAACAACTAGTACATCTTTGCTTTTCTTTTTCCTGTTGTTCCGCCGTCGGCCTTTCTTTGCCGGGGCGGCTTCCTCACTATCAGATCCTCCTACTTCTATGTTCTCTCCGGGGAGTTTCCTCCCTTCCTCAGCACGTGCACACTTGTCGGCCAGGGCATATAGCTCATCGACGTCCTTGATCTTGCACATCGCCATCTCCTCCGCATCTCTGCGGTTCCGCATGTTCGATGGAACACGCTGATTATCGCGGCGTGGTGGACATCCGGGATGTTGTGCCGTACACGGCTGAATCTCGAATGTACTTGCGCTAGGGCTCTCCTTCCTTCCGGCGCAGCGATGAAGGTCGCTTGGCCATGAGGTTTGTGGTCACCGTGAAGGCACCGACAAACCGATGGCATAGATCTGCCTGGAGGATATGGAGTTGTCCGCAAGTGCATGAGCCAGATCGACATTGGGTTTGAGTACCGGTGGGAAGTAGTTGGCCAGATCTTATCGCTCGCCCCCGCAGCATGCACCGCGATGGTATAGATCTTTGAGGAACTACGACGGATGCGCCCTGCCGCCGTATTTCTCTCGTACGCGTCGGCTTGAAATTCTTCTTCTGGGCCATCGACTTGCCGCAGCTCACGAGTGAACGCAGGGCAACCTATCGCGACGGCAAGTCGCTGGTTCCTTCGGGCGCATGCATGTCGACAGAGGGCCCGGTAGCGCTGGTCCGATTGATGCCGCACTTCTCTTCGGCGCTCGATGCAAGTTCGAGCGTCTTCTTGCTGTCGTTCGTGAAGAACTTGGCGCTGATCGCGACGAGCTCGTGGATCTGATGATGCGGTGGAGTCGCTGTCGAGGTGGATCCGATGAGTTGGCGATCTTGGCCTTCGGGATGGAGAGTGCATGGTGGTTGCACCTCCACTGGTTTCGTCGCCACCGGCTCGTGCTTGGCAGTCCTGCCGCGGCAGCGATGTACTCGGCTGTCGCGGAGTGTCGCCGTTGGCAAAGCCGATGAGACTCTGAATAGTGGCCCTCCATTCGTCAACCTTGTCGGCTGTTAGAGGGTAATCTAGGAGCAGTTGAGCTCTCGCCAAAGCTTCTGCTGGAGTGGTGGGTGGCAGTGGCGAACGGCGCGAGGAGCGGGATATGCTCGGACTTCTAACTATGTTAGAAGGAGCAGTATCCCGTCCAGGCGACCGTGCCTCGCTCGTGCCAGCCTGTTGGCATGCATGCTGGTCTTGAGCATCTTGAGATCCACGAGCTCGACCTTGGTCCAACGAACGTATGGTACTATGAACACCATGACGCTGTCGGTCCCGCGCCTCTTGAGATGGGCGCGGTGCATGTACGGACACCGAGGTCTGCGCAGCCTTGTCCTTGGACCTGGCAGCATCGTGGACTCCCTCGTCGACGCCCGTTCTTCCGCCGGCTTCTACCCCACCACCCATTTGCTCCGGTGGTGGTGGGATCGATGTGGACGGCTCCGCTGCCGCCGAAGCCTTCTTCTTCGGTGGCATGTCGATGAAGACAATGAAGATCTAGCTCGTGTGAACGCCGGATCAGGTTCACGCGATCTCGACGCCCCCTACCTGGCGCACCAAAGATGTCGGGGAAGCTGATCTGGCCCACGAACACCTATGGGACCGGCGGACCGAGCCCCTTTCGGTTCGGCGGGGGGCGGAGATCGCACGAAGAGCAGATCGAGGCGAAGCACACGAGCAGTTTACCCAGCTTCGGAGCTCTCCGGAGAGATAACACTCCTACTGCTGCATGTCTGAGTATATTGAGTTCTTGCTTGGGAGTGCTGAGTGCTACAGTACACGCCAACTGCTAACTAGACCTAGCGTGGGTGTTTTCTGCCTTCGAACCTCTCGAACCCCCCTCTACATTGCGCATGGGCCTCCTTTTATATGCTTAAGGGGTCTCCAACAGGTGGCAACGTAGACAAGGGTAAAAATGGAAAAGGAGTGCGGTTGGTACAGCTACCTGTACAGTGTATCATACCTAACCCTGACGGCAGGGGACAAAGGCATTAAATGCCCGTCTACGTCGCCCAAACAGTGCAAACAGGGACCGTCAGGGACGCCACCGCTTGCCACGATGGCAATCTTGTCGGCGCCGCTTGCCACCGCAAGGCCCGCTGGCCACACAGCCTCTCGCCACGCGCTACCGAAAGGTCCTGTATGACACGCTGGTGGATGTTTGGAGCGCAGAACAGTGGTAGTCTGCCGCATGCAAGCGCCTTGTCATGTTGTTGCCTTGTCGCGTCCGGAAGCTTGTCGCTCACGGGCCTTCCCGGCAAGCTCCTCTTGCCGGGCCTTGTCTCCTAGGTGCCCTGGTGGCCTTCCGGCAAGCTCCTCTTGCCGGGCCTTGTCTCCTTGGCTTGAATACTTTGTTCTTGAATGGCTCCAAAAGAACTACGGAGGACCTTGGCGGTCACCCGCAAGCCTTGCCGTTAGTAGGTATTGCATCGCCCGTGCACAAGTTCGGGATACTAGGGTACCCCTACTCTAGTACACTGACAGACATCAAGAGAATTTATAGTAAAATCATTGAAATCATGCTTTTCATTGAGGGAGCTATCAAGCATGGGTGCAATAGCAACGATCTCATTTTTAACACAAGGAACTATAGCAAATTCGTTTTCATAAATATTGGCATCATGGCCACAAGAATAGCAAGCATCATGTTCATCAAGGGATATTTCAACCAAATCATCGGAATCATCATTATCTATAGATTCATGCATATCATTATTTTCTTCCATAGCAACGGTCATTCTTTCAATAAATTCTTGGACATAGACATTATGAGCAAGGTTTTCATTGCAATATTTAAGTATGACGGAATTTTCAGATTTGTTGAGAGTAAGATCATATTTTCCAATCAAAGAAGCAACTTCATGAGCACCCTTAAAAACGACAAATTCTTCAATTTGTTCGATATCATAGTAACTATAAACACCCCTTGCATTAGAAGATAAGATTTCATTATCATTGAACTCACATAGGTAGGGAAGGTGTTTTTTAGGGTTCTTTGAGCAACAAGTAAAATCACACATTTCACAAAGATTCCAAGCATAGCATAGCAAACTATTTATATGATACCGTAAGAGTCTCCTTTTTCGCATAAACGATGACGACAAAATGAGCATGCTCATCTAAAGATTTCCCATCAACTAGGCTAGTTGGGGTTTCAGCACGAGCGCATAAGGATCGAAGATGATCCAAGTAGAACACTTTAAGTGGATACATATCAATAGATTTTTAGCAAGCAAAGATGCAAGCAAATAGATGGCACGTGGAAACACAAACAAAGATACATACGGGAAGAAGGCGAACGGAAAATAGAGGGAGAATAAAACGGCAAGGGTGAAGTGGGGGAGAGGAAAACGAGAGGCAAATGGCAACTAATGTAATGCGGGAGATAGGGATTGTGATGGGTACTTGGTATGTTGACTTTTGTGCAGACTCCCCGGCAACGGCACCAGAAATAGCTCGTTGTCGGGAGTCCAAATCTTGACTTGACTTTTGCGTAAGCCTCCCCGGCAACGGCGCCAGAAATTCTTCTTGCTACCTCTTGAGCACTGCGTTGGATTTCCCCGAAGAGGAGAGGTGTTGGGGAACGTAGTAATTTCAAAAAAATTCCTACGATCACGCAAGACCATGGTGATGGCATAGCAACGAGAGGGGAGTGTCCGCCCACGCACTCGTGAGACCGAAGCGAAGCGTTATAACAACGCTGTTGATGTAGTCGACGCCTTCACGATCCGACCGATCCAAGCACCGAACGACGGCACCTCCGAAGTTCTCGCACACGCTCAGCTTGATGACGATCCCTGACCGATCCAGCAAAGTGTCGGGATGAGTTCCACAAGACGACGGCGCAGGACGATGTTGATGCTCCACCGACGCAGGGCTTCGCCTAAGCTCCGCGACGATATGACTTCTCCGGCGCAGGCTTCGCCTAAGCTCCATGACGATATGACCAAGTGGAATATGGTGGAAGGGGCACCGACACGGCTAAGGAAAGATCCAGAGATCAACTTGTGTGTCATGGGTGCCCCTGCCTCAGATATAAAGGAGCCAAGGGGGGTGCGGCCAGCCTAGGGAGGCGCTGCTGAGGAGTCCTACTCCCACCGGGAGTAGGACTCCCCCCTGTCCTAGTTGGAGTAGGATTGGGAGGGGAAAGAGGAAGGGCGCCGCCCTCTCCTTGTCCTATTCGGACTAGAGGGGAGGGGGCGCAGCCCACCTGGCCGGCCCTTCCTCTTCTCCCTTGTGGCCCATGAAGGCCCATATACCCCCGGGGTTCCGTAACCCCGGTGTTCCTAAGAATATCCTGCTTTCACTGAACCCTTCCAAGTCCAAACATAGGCTTCCAATATATCAATCTTTATGTCTCGACCATTTCGAGACTCCTCGTCATGTCCGTGATCACATCCGGACTCAACAAACTTCGTGCATCAATACTTATAAACTCATAATGAACTGTCATCAAACGTTGTTGCAAGGACCCTACGGGTTCGAGAACTATGTAGACATGACCTAGAACTATTCTTGGTCAATAACCAATAGCGGAACCTGGATGCCCATATTGGTTCCTACATATTCTACGAAGATCTTTATCGGTCAAACCGCATAACAACATACGTTGTTCCTTTGTCATCGGTATGTTACTTACCCGAGATTCGATCGTCGGTATCCAATACCTAGTTCAATCTCGCTACCGTAAGTCTCTTTACTCGCTCCGTAATACATCATCTCACAACTAACTCATTAGTTGCAATGCTTGCAAGGCTTATGTGATGTGTATTACCGAGAAGGCCTAGAGATACCTCTCCCACAATCGGAGTGACAAAACCTAATCTCAAATACGCCAACCCAACAAGTACCTTTGGAGACACCTGTAGTACTCCTTTATAATCACCCAGATTGCCGTTGGACGCTTGGTAGTACCAAAGTGTTCCTCCGTAAACGGAGTTGCATAATCTCATAGTTACAGGAACATGTATAAGTCATGAAGAAAGCAATAGCAACATACTAAACGATCAAGTGCTAGGCTAACGGAATGGGTCAAGTCAATCGATCATTCTCCTAATGATGTGATCCCGTTAATCAAATGACAACTCATGTCTATGGTTAGGAAACATAACCATCTTCGATTAACGAGCTAGTTAAGTAGAGGCATACTAGTGACACTGCTTGTCTATGTATTCACACATGTATTATGTTTCCGGTTAATACAATTCTAGCATGAATAATAAACATTTATCATGAAATAAGGAAATAAATAATAACTTTATTATTGTCTCTAGGGCATATTTCCTTCAGTCTCCCACTTGCACTAGAGTCAATAATCTAGTTCACATCATCATGTGGTTCAACACTAATATTCACATCTGTATGTGATTAACACCCATAGTTCACATCATCATGTGACCAACACCCAAAGGGTTTACTAGAGTCAATAATCTAGTTCACATCGCTATGTGATTAACACCCAAAGAGTACTAAGGTATGATCATGTTTTGCTCGTGAGAGAAGTTTAGTCAACGGGTCTGTCACATTCAGAGCCGTAAGTATTTTGCAAATTTCTATGTCTATAATGCTCTGCACGGAGCTACTCTAGCTAATTGCTCCCACTTTCAATATGTATCCAGATTGAGACTCAGAGTCATCTAGATTAGTGTTAAAACTTGCATCGACGTAACCCTTTACTTATTTAACCTTTTTTTCACTTCCATAATCGAGAAATATATCCTTATTCTACTAAGGATAATTTTGACCGCTGTCCATTGATCTACTCCTTAGATCACTATTGCACTCCCTTGCCAAGCTTAGTGGTAGGGTATGCAATAGATCTGGTACACAACATGACATACTTTATAGAACCTATGGCTGATGCATAGGAATGACTTTCATTCTCTTTCTATCTTCTGCCGTGGTCGGGTTTTGAGTCTTACTCAATCTCACACCTTGTAACACGTGCAAGAACTCTTTCTTTGACTGCTCCATTTTGAACTACTTCAAAATCTTGTCAAGGTATGTATTCATTGAAAAACTTATCAAGCGTCTTGATCTATCTCTATAGATCTTGATGCTCAATATGTAAGCAGCTTCACCGAGGTCTTCCTTTGAAAAACTCCTTTCAAATACTCCTTTATGCTTTGCAGAATGATTCTATATTATTTCCGATCAACAATATGTCATTCACATATATTTATCAGAAATGCTGTAGTGCTCCCACTCACTTTCTTGTAAATACAGGCTTCTCCAAAAGTCTGTATAAAACCATATGCTTTGATCACACTATCAAAGCGTTTATTCCAATTCCAAGATGCTTGCACCAGTCCATAGATGGATCGCTGAAGCTTGCACATTTTGTTAGCTCCTTTAGGATTGACAAAACCTTCTCGTTGCATCCTATACAACTCTTCTTTAATAAATTCATTAAAGAATGTAGTTTTGACATCCATTTGCCGATTTCATAAATGTGGCAATTGCTAACATGATTCGGACAGACTTAAGCATCGCTAGCTTGAGAAAATCTCATTGTAGTCAACACCTTGAACTTGTCGAAAACCTTTTGTGACAAGTCGAGCTTTGTAGATAGTAACACCACTATCGTGTCCGCCTTCCTCTTGAAGATCCATTTATCTACATGGCTTGTCGATCATCGAGCAAGTCAATCAAAGTCCATACTTTGTTCTCATACATGGATCCTATCTCAGATTTTATGGCCTCAAGCCATTTCATGAATCTGGGCTCATCATCGCTTCCTCATAGTTCGTAGGTTCATCATGGTCTAGTAACATGACTTCCGAACATGATTACCGCATCACTGTGCGGATCTTACTCGAAGACCCACGAGTTTTGGTAGCAACTTGATCTCAAGTTTCATGATCATCATCATTAACTTCCTTACTAATTGGTGTAGGAATCACCGAACTGATTTCGTGATGAACTACTTTCCAATAAGGGAGAAGGTACAATTACCTCATCAAGTTTCTACTTTCCTCCCACTCACTTCTTTCGAGAGAAACTCCTTCTCTAGAAAGGATCCATTTTAGCAACGAATGTTTTGCCTTTAGATCTGTGATAGAAGGTGTACCCAACAGTTTCTTTTGGGTATTCTATGAAGACGCACTTCTCGATTTGGGTTCGAGCTTATCGGTGAAAACTTTTCACATAAGCATCACAACTCCAAACTTTAAGAAACGACAGCTTAGGTTTATCGCTAAACCATAGTTCATACGGTGTCATCTCAACGGATTTAGATGGTGCCCTATTAAACGTGAATGCAGCTGTCTCTAATGCATAACCCAAAACGATAGTGGTAAATCGGTAAGATACATCATAGATTGCACCATATCCAATAAAGTGCGGTTACGACGCTCGACACACCATTATGTTGTGGTGTTCCATGTGGCGTGAGCTGTGAAACTATTCCACTTTGTTTTAATTGAAGACCAAACTCAGAACTCAAAAATTCATCTCCACGATCAGATCGCAGAAACTTTATTTTCTTGTTACGATGATTTTCCACTTCACTCTGAAATTCTTTGAACCTTTCAACTATTTCAGACTTATGTTTCATCAAGTATATATACCCATATCTGCTCAAATCATCTTTTGAAGGTCAGAAAATAATGATACTTGCCACGAGCATCATCACTCATTGGATCGCATACATCGGTATGTATTATTTCCAATAAGTCAGTAGCTTGTTCCATTGTTCCGGAGAATGGAGTTTTAGTCATCTTGCCCAAACGGCACGGTTCATAAGTACCAAGTGATTCATAATCAAGTGATTCCAAAAGTCCATCAAGATGGAGTTTCTTCATGCGCTTTACATCGATATGACCCAAACGGCAGCGCCACAAATAAGTTGCACTATCATTATTAACTTTGCATCTTTTGGCATCAATATTATGAATATGTGTATCACTACGATCGAGATCCAACAAACTATTTTTATTGGGTGTATGACCATTGAAGGTTTTATTCATTTAAACAGTAACAACAATTATTCTTTGACTTTAAATGAATAACCGCTTTGAAATAAACATGATCAAATCATATTCATGCTCAACGCAAACACCAAATAACATTTATTTAGGTTTAACACTAATCCCGAAAGTATAGGAGTGTGCGATGATGATCATATCAATCTTGGAACTACTTCCAACACTCATCTTCACTCCCCTTCAACTAGTCTCTGCTTATTCTCAGAACTCCTGCTTCGAGTTACTAATCTTAGTAACCTAACAAGTATCAAATACTCGGGGATACTATAAACACTAGTAAGGCACACATCAATAACCTGTATATCAAATATACTCTTGTTCACTTTTGCCATCCTTCTTATCCACCAAATATTTGGGGTATTTCCGCTTCAAAGGACCATTTCCTATGCGTGTAAGCACTCGGTTTCAGTGCTTTGGTTCAGCTTTGGGTTTCTTCATGGGAGTGACAACTTGCTTGTCATTCTACTTGAAATTCCCCTTTCTTTCCCTTTGCCCTTTTCTTGAAACTAGTGGTCTTGTCAATCACCAACACTTGATGTTCTTTCTCGATTTCTACCTTCGTTGATTTCAACATCACGAAGAGCTCGGGAATCGTTTTCGTCATCCCTTGCATACTATAGTTCATCACGAAGTTCTACTAACTTAGTGATGGTGACTAGAGAATTCTTTCAATCACTATATTATCTGGAAGATTAACTCCCACTTGATTCAAGCGATTGAAGTACTCAGACAATCTGAGCACATGCTCACTAGTTGAGCGATTCTCCTCCATCTTTTAGCTATAGAACTTGTTGGAGACTTCATATCTCTCAACTCGGTATTTGCTTGAAATATTAACTTCAACTCTGGAACATCTCATATGGTCCATGACGCTCAAAACGCCTTTGAAGTCCCGATTCTAAGCCGTTAAGCATGGTGCACTAAACTATCAAGTAGTCATCATATTGAGCTAGCCAAACGCTCATAACGTCAGATTCGCTCATATTGAGCTTAGCCAAACGCTCATAACGTCCGCATCTGCTCTGCAATAGGTCCGTCACCTAGCGGTGCATTAAGGACATAATTCTTCAGGCAGCAATGAGGATAAACCTCAGATCACGGATCCAATCCGCATCATTGCTACTAACATCTTTCAATACAATTTTTCTAGGAACACATATGAAAACATAGGGAAGCAACAACGCGAGCTATTGATCTACAACATAATCTGCAAAATACTACCAGGACTAAGTTCATGATAAATTAAAGTTCAATTAATCATATTACTTAAGAACTCCCACTTAGACAGACATCTCTCTAGTCATCTAAGTGATCACGTGATCCAAATCAACTAAACCATGTCCGATCATCACGTGAGATGGAGTAGTTTCAATGGTGAACATCACTATGTTGATCATATCTACTATATGATTCACGCTCGACCTTTCGGTCTCCGTGTTCCGAGGCCATATCTGTTATATGCTAGGCTCGTCAAGTTTAACCTGAGTATTCCGCGTGTGCAACTGTTTTGCACCCGTTGTAGATGGACGTAGAACTTATCACACCCGATCATCACGTGGTGTCTGGGTACTACGAACTTTGGCAACGGTGCATACTCAGGGAGAACACTTCTTGATAATTTTTTAGTGAGAGATCATCTTATAATGCTACCGTCAATCAAAGCAAGATAAGATGCATAAAGGATAAACATCACATGCAATCAATATAAGTGATATGATATGGTCATCATCATCTTGTGCTTGTGATTCCATCGCCAAGCACCGCCATGATCACCATCGCCACCGCGCGACACCTTGATCTCCATCGTAGCATCATTGTCGCCTCGCCAACTATTGCTTCTACGACTATCGCTACTCCTTAGTGATAAAGTAAAGCAATTACATGGCGTTGCATTTCATACAATAAAGCGACAACCATATGGCTCTCGCCGATTGCCGATAACTCGGTTACAAAACATGATCATCTCATACAATAAAATATAGCATCACGCCTTGACCATATCACATCACAACATGCCCTGCAAAAACAAGTTAGACGTCCTCTACTTTGTTGTTGCAAGTTTTACGTGGCTGCTACGGGCTAAGCAAGAACCGTTTTACCACGCATCAAAACCACAACGATAGTTTGTCAAATAGACTCCGTTTTAACCTTCTCAAGGACCGGGCGTAGCCATACTCGGTTCAACTAAAGTGAGAGAGACAGACACCGCCGGTCACCTTTAAGCAACGAGTGCTCGAGCGGTGAAACCAGTCTCGCGAAGCGCACGCGTAATGTCGGTCCGGCCGCTTCATCTCACAATACCGCTGAACCAAAGTATGACATGCTGGTAGGCAGTATGACTTGTATCGCCCACAACTCACTTGTGTTCTACTCGTGCATATGACATCAACGATAAAACCAGGCTCGATACCACTTTGTTGGGGAACGAGTAATTTCAAAATTTCCCACGATCACGCAAGACCATGGTGATCGGATAGCAACGAGAGGGAGAGGTCCGCCCACGCACTCGTGAGACCGAAAGCGAAGCGTTATAACAACGCTGTTGATGTAGTCGACGCCTTCACGATCCGACCGATCCAAGCACCGAACGACGGCACCTCCGAGTTTGCACACGCTCAGCTTGATGACGATCCCGGACTCCGATCCAGCAAAGTGTCGGGATGAGTTCCACAAGACGACGGCGTGCAGGACGATGTTGATGCTCCACCGACGCAGGGCTTCGCTTAAGCTCCATGACGATATGACTTCTCCGCGCAGGCTTCGCCTAAGCTCCGCGACGATATGACCAAGTGGAATATGGTGGAAGGGGCACCGCACACGGCTAAGGAAAGATCCGAGATCAACTTGTGTGTCATGGGGTGCCCCTGCCTCAGATATAAAGGAGCCAAGCCAAGGGCGTGCCAGCCTAGGGAGGCGCTGCCGAGGAGTCCTACTCCCACTGGAGTAGGACTCCCCCCTGTCCTAGTTGGAGTAGGATTGGGAGGGGGAAGAGGGAAGCGCGCCCCCTCTCCTTGTCCTATTCGGACTAGAGGGGGAGGGGCGCAGCCCACCTGGCGGCCCTTCCTCTTCTCCCTTGTGGCCCATGAAGGCCCATATACCCCCGGGGTTCCGTAACCCCCTGTTCCAGAATATCCTGTTTTCACTCGAACCCTTCCAAGTCCAAACATAGGCTTCCAATATATCAATCTTTATGTCTCGACCATTTCGAGACTCCTCGTCATGTCCGTGATCACATCCGGGACTCAACAAACTTCGTGCATCAATACTTATAAACTCATAATGAATCTGTCATCGAGACGTTAAGCGTGCGGACCCTACGGGTTCGAGAACTATGTAGACATGACCTAGAACTATTCTTGGTCAATAACCAATAGCGGAACCTGGATGCCCATATTGGTTCCTACATATTCTACGAAGATCTTTATCGGTCAAACCGCATAACAACATACGTTGTTCCTTTGTCATCGGTATGTTACTTACCCGAGATTCGATCGTCGGTATCCAATACCTAGTTCAATCTCGTTACGGTAAGTCTCTTTACTCGCTCCGTAATACATCATCTCACAACTAACTCATTAGTTGCAATGCTTGCAAGGCTTATGTGATGTGTATTACCGAGAAGGCCTAGAGATACCTCTCCGACAATCGGAGTGACAAAACCTAATCTCAAATACGCCAACCCAACAAGTACCTTTGGAGACACCTGTAGTACTCCTTTATAATCACCCGATTACGTTGTGACGCTTGGTAGTACCTAAAGTGTTCCTCCGTAAACGGAGTTGCATAATCTCATAGTTACAGGAACATGTATAAGTCATGAAGAAAGCAATAGCAACATACTAAACGATCAAGTGCTAGGCTAACGGAATGGGTCAAGTCAATCAGATCATTCTCCTAATGATGTGATCCCGTTAATCAAATGACAACTCATGTCTATGGTTAGGAAACATAACCATCTTCGATTAACGAGCTAGTTAAGTAGAGGCATACTAGTGACACTCTGTTTGTCTATGTATTCACACATGTATTATGTTTCCGGTTAATACAATTCTAGCATGAATAATAAACATTTATCATGAAATAAGGAAATAAATAATAACTTTATTATTGTCTCTAGGGCATATTTCCTTCAAGAGGATGATGCAGCAAAGTAGCGTAAGTATTTCCCTCAGTTTTTGAGAACCAAGGTATCAATCCAGTAGGAGGCTACACGCAAGTCCCTCGTACTTACACAAAAACAATAGCTCCTCGCAACCAACGCGATTAGGGGTTGTCAATCCCTTCACGGTCACTTACGAGAGTGAGATTTGATAGAGATGATAGATAATATTTTTGGTATTTTTGGTATAGAGATGCAAAGTGAAAAGTAAAAGACAAAGTAAAAAAGCAAAGCAATAATAAAGTGATGGAGATTGATATGATGAGAATAGACCCGGGGGACATAGGTTTCAGTAGTGGCTTCTCTCAAGAGCATAAGTATTCTACGGTGGGTGAACAAATTACTGTTGAGCAATTGACAGAATTGAGCATAGTTATGAGAATATATAGGTATGATCATGTATATAGGCATCACGTCCGAGACAAGTAGACCGACTCCTGCCTGCATCTACTACTATTACTCCACTCGTCAACCGCTATCCAGCATGCATCTAGAGTATTAAGTTAAAAATAGAGTAATGCCTTAAGCAAGATGACATGATGTAGAGGGATAGTTTCATGCAATATGATAAAAACCCCATCCTGTTGTCCTCGATGGCAACAATACAATACGTGCCTTGCTGCCCATTCTGTCACTGGGAAAGGACACCGCAAGATTGAACCCAAAGCTAAGCACTTCTCCCATGGCACCAATCTAGTAGGCCAAACCAAACTGATAATTCGAAGAGACTTGCAAAGATAACCAATCATACATAAAAGAATTCAGAGAAGATTCAAATATTATTCATAGATAGACTTGATCATAAACCCACAATTCATCGGTCTCAACAAACACACCGCAAAAAGAAGATTGCATCGAATAGATCTCCGCAAGAGAGTGGGAGAACATTGTATTGAGATCCAAAAAGAGAGAAGAAGCCATCTAGCTAATAACTATGGACCCGAAGGTCTGAGGTAAACTACTCACACTTCACTGGAGAGGCTATGATGTGTAGAAGCCCTCCGTGATGACGGCCCTCTCCGGCGAAGCTCCGGAAAAGACCCCAAGATGGGAACTCGTGGATACAGAAAATTGCGGCGGTGGAATTAGGTTTTTGGCTCCGTATCTGATCGTTTGGGGGTACGTAGGTATATATAGGAGGAAGGAGTACGTCTCTGGAGCAACAGTGGGCCCACAAGGCAGGGGGCGCGCCCTAGGGGGCGCCCCCAACCTCGTGACCGCCTCTTTTGTTCCTTGGAGTAGGGTCCAAGTCTCCGGATCACGCTCGTGAGAAAATCACGTCTCAAGGTTTCATTCCGTTTGGAACTGCTTGATATTCTGTTTCTCAAACATCAAATAGGCAAAAAAACAGCAATTTGGGCTGGGCCTCCGTTTAATAGGTTAGTCCCAAAAATAATATAAAAGTGGAAAATAAAGCCCAATATAGTCCAAAACAGTAGATAATATAGCATGGAGCAATCAAAATTATAGATATGTTGGAGACGATCACCGACAGTGTCCCGTCCCCAGTGCAGGGTGCAGCCATCATTTGGTGTGCTGTGTCGCATGCCGTGGTCAAGGCCAGGAGGTGAGCAGCCCGAGGTCCAGTAAGAGCCCCTGAGGCGCGATGCTCAGGAGGTCCACCTTAGCGCCCAAGCAGCTATGGTAAGGCAGGAAAGGGATGCAGCGTGGCCGCAACTGGAATGCGGAGAGCGCGACCCTTAGGTCCTATCCATTAGCCGGTCTGAGCACGAGACTTATCTCAGTAGTTCAGGGTTGATTCTTCGTTATGCGCCAGGCCTATGCGCCACCATCCACAGCGTAGCTAGGCTAGGCCCGTACGGGTTCTTCCCCTTCCAATGCTTTCCTTCGTGCTCTACGTCTTTAGGTCCCGGCCCTCGAGCGAGCTCAGCCGCCACTGGTATGCCAGGTCGCGATGCCGTGGTCAAGGCCAGGGGGTGAGGGCTGGAGAGCCAGTAAGAGCTCCTGAATCGCGATGCTCAGGAGCCCCCCTTTTAACGTGCAAGAGGATTACTTGTAAGGGGAGAGAGCCCGCGGTACCACCCGCTATTATCCTCGGGAGGTTCTGGCAGGTCAACACAAGGAGAAACACGGTTTTGCCGTTATGGTTGTCAGCCTTGCTCTGAGACGAGATGAAGGCACTGAGGGCCTGGTGAGGTGACGTGCGCGGGGCGTGCCACAAGCCAGAGCCCGACCGAGGTTTGTCGACGTGGCAGGGACGAACCCATGCACCAGCACCGTGCCTGTGTGAGGAGGCCCCATGGGAGGCGACGATCGACCAGGTGGTAGCCGAGCAGGCGGTAATCATAGGCAGATTAAGCATGGAAGACAAATCAACTTGGGTAAGTGCAGAAAGATACATGCCATTGGTCAGGCCCGAGCGGCTTGGGGATGATGCAGCCTGAGGGGCGCCCCCAACAAGGTAAGCTAAAGACATGAGCAAAAGGGGTACATACCATAGGGACGGACCCACGCAGCCTGGGAATAATGCAGCCCGAGGGGCGCTCCCAGCTAAACGAACTTTGGAAAATGTCACCTGGTTCTGTTGACGAAGGAGAGTTGGGGCAGCTGAAGGTACGCGGCGAAGGAATGGCTCCTCATGAGCCACCGGGGCCCTGAGCCTCGGGAGGCTTTGGGGGCTCGGGTGGTTCCTTGAAGACCGTCTCCATCTCTGCCAGGACGGCGTGGTACCTGGCCTCCTGAGTCGCCAGGACACGCCGCATGTTGCGCTGATAGGCTGACGCCACGCTCGGCAAGCCGAAGGGCATGTGAACGTAGCTGTGTGGTGGACCCTCGCAACGGCCTACATGCGAAGGCAAGAAAAGCTTCTGAGACGCGGCCCTGTTGAGCCCTAGGACGTCGATGCAGACGCGCAGCCCAACATCCTTGCCTGGATGGGGAGCTGCGCCTGGTGAGCGGCGGTCGCCGCGCATGGCCCTTGCATCTTGCAGTTCATGAGTGGTCTTGGTGATGAACTCCTGACTGGTGGGCACTCCTAGCCCTGTGTTCTTCTGAGGGAAACGTGCCGCGAAGCACGCCTCCAAGTGGTGCCAAGGCTCCTCCCTCGTGAGGTTGGCAAGGTCCGAGGCCCTCCAGAAGAGAGCCCCCGAGCCCTGCCCGAGGAGGGCGCCGGGCGCGCCTTCCTATGCGATGGAGGGAGGCACCCCTGGAGCGGGCGCTGATCCTGACGAGGCTCCAGCTGCGTCATCACCCTCCTGAGATCCTGCACGGCATAGTTGATTCTTCTTCTTGGGGAGGCCCTCAGGAGGGCCCTCGCCTTTGCTGTAGGGGTCGTCGATCGCAGCATCTTGGAAGGCGCGCTCGAGGGAGCACACTCCATCTCTCTCTTCACAGGGACCGTGATGATTCCGCCACTTCCCGGCATCTTGAGGACGCTGTAGCCGTGGTGGGTGACCGCCATGAACTTGGCCAGGGCCGGATACCCGAGGATGGCGTTGTATGGCAGGCGGATGTGCGTGACATCGAAGTCGATGAGCTCGGTGCAGTAGTTCTTGCGCTCCCCGAAGGTGACAGGCTGGCGGACCTGCCCTATCGGTGTGGTGGAACTGTCGGTCACTCCTGAGAAAGGCTTGGTAGGTTGAAGTTGTTCATACGGGACTTGGAGGTTGTCGAACGTATCGACGGATAGGACGTTGAGCCCTGCGCCGCCGTCGATGAGGGTCTTGGTAACTTGCACATTGCTGATGACTGGTAAGCAAAGCATCAGGAGGGCGCCAGCGGTGGCTGCGCACTTGAGCTGATCTGCCGAGTTGAAGGTTATGGCGCACTAGGATAACCTGAGCGGGCGCGTGGCCTTGAGCTTGGGTAGGACTGCATTCACCTCACAAGCGAACAGTTTGAAGATGCGCTGAGAGGCTGGGGCATGAGCGCCGCCCAAGATGCAGGCGATAGCACGCGACTCCTGGAAGCCCCCAGCCCCCTCGTCCTGATGGCGATCGTCATTCCTTCTTGGTGGTGGCGGCAGCAGGCGAAGACCGGCGTTGTCCTGAGGACGATCCTCACGAGGCTGGTCCCTCCAGGTGCCCTCGCGAGGATGGTCCTGCCAGCGGTCCTCACGAGGCCTGTCGCGCCACTCCTGGCGCGGGCCATGGTCGTCCAAGCGTCCGCCTCCACCTCCTCCTCCTCGGCCGTAGCCCCGGTCACTGCGCTAGGGGCCTCGACCGAAGCGTCCTTCGTGAATGGCTCTGAGCTCTTGACAGTCGCTGGGTTGTGGGTGTTCAGGTTGTGGAAGGCGCAGAATGGTCGGCTGCCCTTGGATGACTCGGGCTGGTTTCTGCCCCGCTTGGTGTCCAGCTCTGCTGCGAGCATAGCTGCTTCCTTGCGCTTCACGTCCTTGGCCTTGGCCTTCTTCTCCTCTGCACCCGCAGCTGGCAACTCGAGGAGGGAAAGGCGCCCCTCCTCAGCTCTTGTGCACTTGGTTGCCAGGTTGAACAGCTCCTGAGATATGCACAGCTCCTCGTGGATAGCGAGCTCCTCCTTCATCTTGATGTCGCAGACGCCGTGAGAGAATGCGGAGATGATGGCCTCATCCGTGACCTTGGGGATCTTGAGGCGAGTGTTGTTGAAGCGCTGGATGTACTTATGGAGGGTCTCTCCTGGTTGTTCCTTGACGCGGCGGAGGTCACCTGCGGCCGGCGGGCGGTCGCGGGTGCCCTGGAAGTTGGAGACGAAGCGGTCGCGCATCTCATCACAGGAGGAGATCGAGCCATGCTGCAGGTTCAGGAGCCAGGAGCGGGCACCATCCTTGAGAGCCATGGGAAACCAGTTTGCCATGACTTTCTCGTCACCATTGGCCGCTTTGATGCTCAGCTCGTAGAGCTACAGGAACTCCGCGGGCTCGGCGGTGCTGTCGTAGCGAGGAGGCGGGTCTGGCTTGAACTTGCCTGGCCAGGCGACGCTACGCAGCTCGGGGGTGAAGGCGCGGCAGCCAGCCGTGGTTGCCGGGTCCCGTTTTGGAGGTGGAGCTTGGTCTTGGTGAGGCCCGCGTGCTGCTACCGCAGGTAGCCACGACCTTGGCAAGGTGGCGCGGGGAGCACAGATGCAGCTTCCCGCGGCCGAGGAATTTCTTGGCAGCTTCTCTCTTCACGCGCGGGCACCGGGCGTGGTGGATCACGCCGTGGGGCCGCGCACCTTGGCGCCAAGGCACCGTCTTGGGGCAGAGGTGGTGGAGGCGCTCCATGAGCCACGTCGCCCGTGGCTGGCGGAGGGCGAGGCAGAGAGTGGGACGCCGCCGGGGAGCCCCCTACGGCGCGGACGAGTTTGGCGACGCGGTCGAGCCAGTCCTCGTAGAGGTCGTTGACCGGGCGATAGCGCAGGAGCTCGTCCGCCATGAGGAGCGCGGCCTGCACGTCCATGGGCGCGCGACGTGCGTGGGACGAGGAACCGGCCGGGGTCAGTGATGGAGTGGCGGTGCAGTCGTCCTGCCGCACCAGTGGGTGCAGCGAGGATGCTTGTTGCTCGTTCCCCGCCGGGCCGGTGGCGGCGTTGGCGGCAGGAGACGGAGAACGACGAGGTGGTCCACCGACGGGAGCCATCTGAGCAACGCGGGCGGTGAGGGCAGCCCGGCGCGCAGATCGAGCGCGGCAAGCGTCCGCCATGGAGATGATGGAGCGACGGAGCGAGAATCGACGGAAGGGAAACTACGGCGCACCCCTACCTGGCGCGCCAAATGTCGGATGTCGGGTTCCGGCAAAACCCTTAAGGTTCGAACTCTGGGGTGCACACGAAGTTCTTTCCCTCCTACCGATCTACGCCCTAGCTCGCTAAGATGTCGCGGACGAACTCGACGAACTCACAACACGGAAAGACACGAGATTTATACTGGTTCGGGCCACCGTTGTGGTATAATACCCTACTCCTGTGTGTGGTGGTGGATTGCCTCTTGGGCTGATGAAGAACAGTACAAGGGGAAGAACAGCCACCTGAGGTTGAGGCGTTCTTGTGCTCTGTGGACTTGCGGATTAGAACTCGATCCGTCCCCCCACTTCTGTGGTGGCTAGCTCTACTTATATAATCCCCGGTCCTCTCCCCAAATATTGAGCGGGAAGGGAGCCAACAACGGCGGGCAAATTTGAAAGGGGACAGCTAGCACAAGCTATCCTGACAAAAGCGGTCTTCGCCTGCAAAAGGCTCTGGCGGTGACGCCGTCTTGGGCTCCACGGTGACCTCCGTCTTATCGTCCTGCTGGTCTTGGTCTCGTTGCACCGATATGGCAACCTTTGCCTGATGCCTTGGTACTCTGCGCCTGCGCCTGCCTCCTTAGCACCAAAGAGGAAACAAGGACGCTGTGCATGCTGGCGCCCGCCTGGTGTCGATCGTCATGGCTCACGTCATGAGAGCATCGCGAGATTTGCCCTGCCTTGATATCTCCGCTCCTCGCGAGCCTGCCTAGAGAGGTCGCTCCTAAGGAGGTCTCGCGACGTCCGCCTCGCGAGGCTTGGCCCCTCGCGAGGGTTTTGAATGCCTTGTTGATGAAGATGGGCCGTACAGGCCCGCTAGCATAGCCACGCCGTGGGCCGCAGGCAGGCAAGTCCGGGGACCCCTGTTCGCAGAACGCTGACACTTGTCTCCTCTGTGATGAACTCTTGCCTTTCTAGAGCCTGCTTCCTAACCTACTGCTTGACGGGCCGCGCATGAGGACATACAGCTAGGTGGTGCTCAATCACCTCCCTGGGAACACCGTGGATGTTGGATGCTTGCCATGCAAACACATCGACATTCGCCCGCAGGAAGGTGACGAGCGCGCCGTCCTATTTGCTGTCGAGGGTGGAGCTTATGGTGAAAGCCCCTCCTGTGCCATCCTCCCTGACGGACACCTTCTTGGTCTGTGGCGGTGCAGCTCTAGATTTCTTGCTCTTGTCGGTGGAGCTCTCTGGCACGTCCTCGACGGTAGCGCAACACTCCTAAGAGGCGCGCTTGCCGGAGTGGGTGCGAGAGGTCTTGCCGGTATTCTTCTTCCCTCCTGGGGCTTCAGCGGCAGGAGCAAGTGCCTTGGCGGTAGCTGCTGCAACTGCTTCCTGGTAGAGTAGGTCAGCGCAGATCAGTGCATCCTTCTTGTCACAGGGGACGGTGATGACGGTCATCGGCCCAGGCATCTTCGGCGTGTTGTAGGCATAATGTGATGCCGCCATGAACTTGGCTAGTGCCGGGCGGCCGAGGATCCCATTGTAGGGCAAGGGGATCTCGGCTACATCGAAGACAATCATCTTCGTCCTGTAGTTCAACTCGCCTCCAAACGTCACAGGCAACGTGACCTTCCCCTTCGGCTGGCTCCTTCCCGGGTTGACCCCTTGAAACGTGCCCGTCTCCTCGAGGTCTTCATCGGGAATTTGCAGCCTCTTGATCACAACGGGCGAGATTAAGTTCAGACCAGCCCCGCCGTCAACCAGCATCTTGTTCACCTTGAGGTTGCGTATCGTTGGTGAGACCAACAACGGCAAACATCCGACCGCAGTTGTGTGATCAGGGTGGTCCTCGGCATCAAAGATGATGGGCGTGCTGGACCACTTCAGCGGCTTATGAGCGTCGAACGATGGCTCCGCTGCTGTGATCTCACGCGCCCACTGCTTGAGCTGGCGGTGAGAAGTGTGCAGCGAGGCACCACCATCGACGCACATGGCCTCCGTAGCCTTCTGAAACTCTTGCTCGCCGGACTCGTCGTCCTCGTCATGATCATCGTTTTCCTGCTTCTTGTCACGGCCCCGAGCGGGCCTCTCTTGCTGGTTATCCTTGCCGCGGTGGCCTGCTTGGCCGCCACGCTTCTTAACGGATCCTTCGGCACCATCCTGACCCTTCTCCTTGTCCCGCCTCTCATACTCGGCCTTTTGCTTTTCGGCAAGCATATCGACCTGTCGGCAGTTCTGGAGGTCGTGGCCCTTGGTGCGGTGGATCTTGCAATACTGCTTGTCAGAGCCCCTGGCTTGTCGGCAACCGCCAAGGCCCGGCAAGCGGCACACTCGGCAATCTCCTTGTCGGGGTCGTCTGCCTTGGCCTTCTTGGTGGCGCCGGTGTCCTCGGATCCATCGACGGCAAGCACGGTCTTGCCTTTGTGTTTCCTGTTGCATCACCGGCCCTTCTTCGTCGGGGCGGCGGTGTCTTCATCAGTAGAGTCGGTTTCCACGCCGGCGTCCTCGCCGGGGTACTTCCTTCCCTCTTCAGCCCGGGCGCACCTATCGGCCAGAACATAAAGTTCGGCCACATCCTTAACCTTGTTCATCGCCAACTCTTCACGCATCTTGCGATTGCACATGTTCTGATGTTACGCGCTAATCACGGCGGCGGGATGAACATCGGGGATGTTGTACTGCACTCGGCTGAACCTCTGTATGTACTTGCACAGGGTTTCCCCTTCCTTCTGGGGAATGATATGCAAATCACTGGCCTGGCCATGAGCTTGGTGGCCTCCAGTGAAGGCACCAACGAACTCAAGCACATATCTGACCAAGAAGAAATGGAATCCGCCGGCAAGTGCATCAACCAAGACATGACATTGGGCTTCAGTGCCAACGGGAAGTAATTGGCAAGCACCTTGTCGTCGCGAGCTCCGCAACTTGTATCGCGATGGTGTAGATGCTGAGGAACTCTGATGGATGGGTCTTGTCGTTGTATTTCTCGCCGACGTCGGGCTTGAACGGGCGGTGGGACGGCCACTGGAACTGCCGCAGCTCACGGGTAATGGCTGGGCAACCCACCTCGTAAGGTAGGCCGCCGGAGCCCCCCGGTGCTGGGTGGTACATAGCGGGGCCCGCCCGCTTATCCGACCGGTGGCGTGTATTGCGCCGGCGCTCAATGGTGGTTCAGGCGTCTTCATGGGCTCGCTCCCGAAGAACTTGGCGCTGATCGCGGTGGGTCCGTGGGTCAGACGACGCTATGGAAATGTTATCACAAGCGTCGTCACGATGGACCGGCACCGGCGGCAACTAGCACAGGGGTGGAGAGTGCACTGTGGCTGCAACTCCCCCGGTCCTTCCACCGCTGGCATGTGGTGGCTTGACGGAGTGCCGGCCTGAGGGCCCCGCCGGTCGCGGATCGTCTTTGTTGGCGACGGCGACGAGGCTCCAGATGGTGGCTCTCCACTCGTCGAGCTTCTCCGCGGCAGGAGGGAAGTCGAGGAGCAGCTGCGCACGCGCCAAAGCTTCTGCTGGCGTGGGTGGTGGCGAAAGCTGCGTGGACCGTGGCACGCTTCGACTTCTAACCACGTGAGAAGGAGCTCTATCACGGCCCAACGGATGCGTGCCATTTTCGCCAGCACTTCGGCGGGCATGCTGGCCTCCTTCCTCCCGCAGATGATGCACAACGCTCTTCCCACGGCGGTGTCCAGGGTCACCGGTGTGGTGACGCTGCTCCTCGCGCACACCCTAGGAAGAGCGCGCTGTGGGCGCCGGGGTGGGAGTCTTGGAGGTCGCCGCGCCGCCCGTGGGTGGCACGGCGACGCTCCCAGAGGGCCCTGCGCCGCCTACGGGGGGCCCAGCTCCGTCTCCGGATTTTGCGGCATGCAGCCCGTCGTCTCATGCACGAACGACGCCACTTGCATGGCTTTGACTGCCAGAGCGATGTTGGTGCTCGTGGGCCGCGCCGCCGGGTCTGTCTCGCGATCGCCCGCTGCTCGCTCGCTCAAGACTGCACGGGCCGTCTGCCCCGACGAACCGACCGCCGTGGCCGACTTCTTCTTGGGAGCCATGGCGATGAAGAACTGCTAGGCTAACTGCTAGACCGGATTTCCACAACTGCGCCCCCTACCTGGCGTGCCAAAGATGTTGGTGGGAACGACACCTATGGGGTCACTGGGATCCCTTCTACGGCCAGCGGGCGCGAGGTTGTGCAAAGAGCAGGTCTGACATGAAGCACACGGATCATTTACCCAGGTTCGGGCCGCGAAGATGTGTAATACCCTAGTCTAGCTTTGGTGGGTGTATTGAATGTTCTTGTGTTCTTGAGCCAGCTACGGGGTGCAACTTGCCCAAAAGAGCCGAATCCCTCTCCTGGTCGCCTCGGGCCTCCTTTTATAGGCAAAAAGGAGTTGCCACAGTGGCACACAGGAGGTGGAAAGGTCTACAGTTGATAAGCTTATCCTCTGGGACCGTCGGACACACGCATTTAATGCGCTGCCGACGTGTCCCCCTTGCTTTATCTGGGACGGCAAGGAAGCACGTCCCAGCTGTCGCCGCCTCGCCTGGCCTTGACACGCGTCCGAGCTGACAAGGCGTCGTGGCGCCATGTTGGCTGGCTGCTGGGCTGGCGCGCTGGTGGAGACTTCACGAAGGGTTGCATGCCACCACGCAGGTGCTTGCTGAGTCGGTGTAGAGGCCGCCCGTCGCCACGCAGGTGCCTGCCCAACTCTTTGAGCTAGCAGCTGCTTGGGGACGGCGGTGGAGTCTTGGCTGGCGCGGGCCTGGCAGTGGCCCCGCTGATGCCTTCGACAAGGGTCTTGCCGGGGGCCCATCAAGGGTCTTGCCGTGGCGTTGCAGTCGTCCCCGGCAAGGCGCTTGCCGGGGGTCTTGTGGATTTCCTTGGCTAGGATCCCGCCGAGGGTCACCGTCTTCTGGTCCTCATCTGATCTCATATGTTTATGATCTTGACGAAGATCTGCATGCCACCACAGAGGCGCCTCCCGAGCCTTGGTTCCAATGTAGTTGGTGGCGTTGGGACCCATGGGCTCAAGGGTGTCTTGCTCCGCTGGCACTAGGCAGGCTGCCCCGGCAAGGCTCTTGCCGGGTCTGCGGAGGCTTCCTCGGCAAGGATCTTGCCGAGGGAGCCTACCTCGCCCTCTTGCTCTGTTGTGTTCCTGGTCTTGGCGTTGCCTTGGTTGTCTTGTGCTTTGGCTTCTCTCTGGCTTCCCTCCTCTGCCCTGCTAAGTGTGGCCACGGCGCGTGGCTCTGACTGCCCATGCCCAAGTAAATGGGTCAAAAGGAAAGCCCCTAGTTTTGTACACCGACATCGACCGAGAGAAATTTAGTACTTCGCTTCTAATGTTCTCCTTGATGTACTGTCGTAACCAATTATAGGTATTGTTTGGTATCTAGAACATCAAGTAAAGGTCGGACATCGGGAACACAAATGATCCATATGAATAACTTCTAGAATAAGTCGCATAGAATCCTCATGGATAAGATGGTCAAATTGCTCAATTAAGATACTACGATAATAGATCTTCCGGCTAGGTGTGTTGGCCAAAACATCAACCTTGCCGGAACCAACATCATAGATATTGGGGAAATTCCAACCATCATACCTACCTGAGATTCATATCTGGTTGGTAACAGGATATTCCAGACTCATCATGTCTGAAAAAAAGAAGATTTGCAACACCAATCAACGAGATGACGTTGCGAGATTCTCGGGAAATGAAGTACGATAGCAAGCTCCAAAACATGAGCTGGATTGTAAGATACACGTGAACACACTGTCCAAGACAAGCATGACCACATAGAAGTCTTACCGCAAACACTACCGAGTTCTGGTTGGGAACCATCATCGAGGATATCGAAGTCCTTACATAAGTCTGAATTAGCTCTTAAGAAGGAACTTCTTCTCCTTGAATAAATCAATCAGTGGCTTGGTGTGCTAGGGAATACATATGGAATGAAGAGAATCAGTCTATCAGACCATAGAATACTTTGCACATGCATGATTGTCTTGGGATGATTCCAGAGGAAGTAAAAAAACAATCTTTCACGAATCCACGGCGGCAACTTGCACCAAATGCACATGAATTTCAGGAAGTAACTTCTCTCATCCAAACATATGCTTCATGAATGGAACACGAAGAAAATGCTTACACAAGTTTCCAACACTAGCTTATTGTTCATCACAAATCACGGGGATGATAAGGATGTTACCGATGGGCTCAACAACAATTCAGCAAAATTTCCATGAAGATGAAATTCAATGATTATGTGAACAAGGTGATAGAATTGGTCAGACCAAAAGTTATTATGGTGCACGCTCGAGGAACAACCACAAGTAATACAACATTAAAAAAAATCATTGGTTCTGATTTTAATTTGATGATAGCCCATACTCAAACCAAAGATTCGATAATACAATAGATCCAACAACTGAACACGATCGGTGAAGACATCATCTTTCTTCAACACACACACCAAAGATATCCCTTTGGAACAAACTAAGTTAGGAAAAGCTTTTATCTTCCAACTCTCCAAGTTGTTGTTTAGCTTAACCAACTAGTTCAGGGGTTTCCAACCCAGAATTTTGGAGAAGGGGTGGTTTATAAGAAAACCAACTTGATCACAAACTAAACATAACAGTCCGGGGATAACCTAGTGATACTTCCGAGAAGATATTTAGAAATCATGAACCACCGATATGTTATTTATCTCAAGAACAATCTTGCTTTTCAGGGCAAAGAGGATATGATCAATAGAGCAAGGGATTAACGCAATCCTAACTCATTGATCGAAAAGTGCACCAAGATAAGTGGACTAAGTAGCATGGTCAATCTTAGGATGATGATTCAATAACCAACACGCTAAGAATGATATTATTGTCCATTAACTACCAAGCAAAAGGTTTGCTAGGAGTGTTGGAGTAACACATCTTCACGGTTCACTTGTTGGCATTCCGTTTACAATAACTCAGAAATCGAGGAATGAATACTGATGGCGAGAAGTATCACTGTACCAAATTTTCATAGGAGGTTGTGCAATTCCCATGATATGCTTGACGTAAAGATGGTAATACTCCAAGGTGGAGCATATTAGAAGCTGGATTGGCATTCTTGATCTACAGAATAGAACTACTTTGACCCAATCCTAGAAACGGATGAGGCACTGGAGTTTGTTTCTCCTAGTCATTCTGAAATGGAATGGCTTGACGAACCATAAGAACAAGCGGCATTGATAACATGAATGCATGACATACTCTTGACTATCAATTGATAAACGAGGGTCAGAATACAACTAAAAAGGAACACATGCTTTTTTGAGTTGTGGATGCATAGATTAGCATGTCGAACAAGTTCAACATATTTCTTCCGAATAACCCATGCAGAAAGGTAGGACTAGCAGATTCACAATATCAAATCGAGAACTCATCAAGAGCACTCTTATTGTGATCTTTTGGTTCAAAAGAACTTCTGTCGAGGATGGTTCATGGTGTTGGAAGAATGATGAACCACAAACCTTTAAGACTATCAGAATGGTTACTAATATCCTAAAGGAACGAACAAACACTATCAACAGGAATAAGAAGATTGAATCTTGGGTCCAGGAACCTAGAAATAGAATGCCTACTAAAGAAATAACATGACGAGATGCTGTCGAGAATGGTGGCCAGACTCATCACACTAGGAGCACAAGCACGGCTACATCACTGGTTGGTTCTCTCAGATATGCTAGCTTAACTTCAACATATATGTTGAGGCAACAGAGTACCTCAACCCAATGGTTAGTGTGGTTAGTGTCGCCAAAAGACATCAGGATTAGGGCGAAAAGAGTTTGCAAATGCATCAAACATTTAGAAACGTGGGATAACTCGGACATCATAATGACTGTACGACATGAAACATGAAACATGAAACAACCTGCAAGACAACTAGCAACATAACAACTGAATTCCCATGGGAACACAGATCCAAGAAGACAACACCTTTCTTGTAAGTCTCCAGCATAGTAACTCGTCATCTTAATAGATATATGAGAAAGTGATAACCCACAAGTATAGGGGATCGCAACAGTTTTCGAGGGTAGAGTATTCAACCCAAATTTATTGATTCGACACAAGGGGAGCCAAAGAATATTCTCAAGTATTAGCAGCTGAGTTGTCAATTCAACCACACCTGGAAACTTAGTATCTGCAGCAAAGTGTTTAGTAGCAAAGTAATATGATAGTGGTGGTAACGGTAACAAAAGTAAAGACAGCAAAAGTAATGTTTTGGTATTTTGTAGCGATTGTAACAAGAGTAACGGAAAAGTAAATAAGCGAGAACCAAGATATGGAAAACTCGAGGCACCGGATCGTGATGGATAATTATGCCGGATGCGGTTCGTCATGTAACATCATAACATAGGGTGACATGTAACTAGCTCCAGTTCATCAATATAATGTAGGCATGTATTCCGAATATAGTCATACGTGCTTATGGAAAAGAACTTGCATGACATCTTTTGTCCTACCCTCCCGTGGCAGCGGGGTCCTATTGGAAACTAAGGGATATTAAGGCCTCCTTTTAATAGAAAACCGGAACAAAGCATTAACACATAGTGAATACATGAACTCCTCAAACTATGGTCATCACCGAGAAGTATCGCGATTATTGTCACTTCGGGGTTGTCGGATCATAACACATAATAGGTGACTATATACTTGCAAGATAGGATCAAGAACACACATATAATCATGAAAACATAATAGGTTCAGATCTGAAATCATGGCACTCGGGCCCTAGTCACAAGCATTAAGCATAGCAAAGTCATAGCAACATCAATCTCAGAACATAGTGGATACTAGGGATCTAACCCTAACAAAACTAACTCGATTACATGATAAATCTCATCCAACCCATCACCGTCCAGCAAGCCTACGATGCAATTACTCACGCACGGCGGTGAGCATCATGAAATTGGTGATGGAGGATGGTTGATGATGACGACGACGACGAATCCCCCTCTCCGGAGCCCTGAACGGACTCCAGATCAGCCCTCCCGAGAGAGATTAAGGCTTGACGACGGCTCCATACCGTAAAATGTGATGATTTCTTCTCTCTGATTTTTTTCTCCCCGAAAGTCAATATATGGAGTTGGAGTTGGCGTTGGAGGGCCACCAGGGGGCCCACGAGGTAGGGCGGCGCGCCTAGGGGGGAGGGCGCGCCCCCCACCCTCGTGGGCAGGGTGTGGGCCCCTGGTCTTCATCTTTGGCGAGTATCTTTTTTATTTTTTCTAAGGTGTTCCGTGGAGTTTCAGGTCATTCCGAGAACTTTTGTTTTCTGCACATAAAACAACACCATGGCAATTCTGCTGAAAACAGCGTCAGTCCGGGTTAGTTCCATTCAAATCATACAAGTTAGAGTCCAAAACAAGGGCAAAAGAGTTTGGAAAAGTAGATACGACGGAGACGTATCAACTACCCCAAGCTTAAACCCTTGCTTGTCCTCAAGCAATTCAGTTGACAAACTGAAAGAGAAAAAGAAAAACTTTTACAAACTCTGTTTGCTCTTGCTGTTGTAAACATGAAAAGCCAGCATTCAGGTTTCAGCAAATATTATGAACTAACCATACTCACAATAGCACATAGGTCTCATAATTACTCATATCAATAGCATAATCAGCTAGCGAGCCATAATAATAAAACTCTGATGACAACACTTTCTCAAAATAATCATAACATGATATAACAAAATGGTATCTCGCTAGCCCTTTCTGAGACCGCAAAACATAAATGCAGAGCACCTTTAAAGATCAAGGACTGACTAAACATTGTAATTCATGGTAAAAGAGATCCAGTCAAGTCATACCCAATATAAACCAATTATAATGAATGCAAACGACAGTGTGCTCTCCAGTGGGTGCTTTTTAATAAGAAGGGTGATGACTCAACATAAAAGTAAATGGATAGGCCCTTCGCAGAGGGAAGCAGGGATTTGTAGAGGTGCCAGAGCTCGGTTTCGAAATAGAGATAAATTATATTTTGAGCGGCATACTCTCATTGTCAACATAACAACTAAGAGATGACGATATCTTCCATGCTAAACAGATTATAGGCGGTTCCCAAACAGAATGGTAAAGTTTATACTCCCCTTCCTCCACAAGCATCAATCCATGGCTCGCTCGAAACAACGAGTGCCTCCAACATTCAACGGGTCCCAAGGGGAGTTTTGTTTGCAATTATTTTGATTTAGTTTGCATAAAGCATGGGACTGGGCACCCCGGATACCAGCCATTTTATCGTGAATGAGGAGCGGAGTCCACTCCTCTTGAGAATAACCCGCCTAACACGGAAGATAAGGGCAGCACTAGTTGATATATGAGCTATTCGAGCATGCAAAACAGAATGTTAATTTGAAGGTTTAGAGTTTGGCACATACAAATTTACTTGGAATGGCAGGTAGATACCGCATATAGGAAGGTATGGTGGACTCATATGGAACAATTTTGGGGTTTAAGGAGTTTGGATGCACAAGCAGTATTCCCGCTTAGTACAGGTGAAGGTTAGCAAAGGACTGGGAAGCGACCAACTGAGAGAGCGACAACAGTAGTAAACATGCATTAAAATTAATTTACACCGAATACAAGCATGACTAGGATATAATCCACCATGAACATAAATATCATGAAGGCTATGTTGATTTGATTCAACTACATGCGTGAACATGTGCCAAGTCGAGTCACTCAATTCATTCAAAGGAGGATACCATCCCATCATACCACATCATAATCATTCTAATAGCATGTTGGCACGCAAGGTAAACCATTATAACTCATAGCTAATCAAGCATGGCACAAGCAACTATAATCTCTAAATGTCATTGCAAATATGTTTACTTCATAATAGCTGAATCAGGAACGATGAATCATCATATTTACAAAAACAAGAGAGGTCGAGTTCATACCAGCTTTTCTCATCCCAATAAGTCCATCATATATCATCATTATTGCCTTTCACTTGCACGACTGAACGGTGTGTATAATAATAAGAGTGCACGTGCATTGGACTAAGCTGGAATCTGCAAGCATTCAACGCAAGAGAGAAGACAAGTAATATGGGCTCTTGGTTAAATCAACAATAATGCATATAAGAGCCACTTCAACGATTTAATCATGGTCTTCTCCTATCGACCCCCAAAGAAAAGAAAAGAAAAATAAAAACTATTTACACGGGAAAGCTCCCAACAAGTAAAAAGAAGAACAGAAAATATTTTTGGGTTTTCTTTTTAATTCTACTACAAGCATGGAAAGTAGACTAACTAATTTTTTGTTTTTTCTTAAGGTTTATCAAACACACAAGAAGAAAGCAGGAAAAAGAAAATAAACTAGCATGGATATTACAGTGAAAGAGTATGAGCACCGACATCTAGCAATGAGTGTGTGTGAACATAAATGTAATGTCGGTGGGAAATACGTACTCCCCCAAGCTTAGGATTTTGGCCTAAGTTGGTCTATTGCCAGGGATAGCCTGGCTGATACCCGTAGGTGTAGCTGGGGTCGTACTGCGATGCAGCGGCTACCGCCTCCTGAGCTGCAGCGTGGCGTCGAGCTGCCTCCTCTCTCCTCTCGTACTCATCTGCCTCCTCTCTGGTAATAATATATCTTCCTCTCGTCTGAAAATCAAAGAAGGCAGGATCAGGAAGAGTAATATGGACAACATGCCGTTAGTTAAAGATTAGTCGATACTAGAAAGGTGGTCTAGTCCTCTCAACGAACTGGTGGGAAAACATAGAATCAAGATCTAAATAAGTAGGGGGTAACTCCATATCACCCTCACGAATGTCTACATCAAGAAAATTAGCTAAGCGGGTTGCATAAATTCCTCTAAAGAAATCTCCGTTATGTCTATTATGATGCAACCTACGAGCTACAATGGCTCCCATATGATAAGATTTAGGGGGACACATGTGACATGCTTCATCCTTAGCATTTATGCATCTACCAATGAAGAGGGCAAAATAATGTATAGCATGAAAGTGAATGCTCCCTATAGTGGCCTGCGCTATATCTCTATGCTGAGATCAGGGGAACACATGTGACATGCTTCATCCTTAGCATTTATGCATCTACCAATGAAGAGAGCAAAATAATGTATAGCAGCAAAGTGAATGCTCCCTATAGTGTCCTGCGCTATATCTCTAGATTCCCCCACAGTTATTTGAGCAAGAAAGTCTCTATATTCAGATTTAGGGGGATCCCTGATACTACCCCAAGATGGAAGTTTGCATGCAAGAGTGAAATCCTCTAAGTCCATGGTATAAGATTTATCATAAAGGTCAAACATGACTGAAGGATAATTACGCGAAGATGAAAACTCAAACCTCCCCACAAATGAACTTGTGAGATCACGATACTGGCGGCATTTATCAGCTTCAAAGTCCTCAAGACCGGCATTACGCAAATATGCGTAGAATTCTTCTTTAATTCCCGCTTGATTCATAAAATTTTCCGAAGGCCATTCACAGGGCCTCACAAGAGCGTCTCTTGGTGGTTCCTCATCACCATCACACATTGCAAGCCTGGGACCTTGCTTCCTTGAAGAACCACCTTGGAACATCTTCCTAAGCATATTGTTT
The DNA here is from genome assembly GCA_021605205.1 of Aegilops longissima. Taxonomy (NCBI): domain Eukaryota; kingdom Viridiplantae; phylum Streptophyta; class Magnoliopsida; order Poales; family Poaceae; genus Aegilops; species Aegilops longissima. The sequence continues at coordinate 375,329,098 of CM038678.1, read as the reverse complement.
TCTCTGAAAAATAATTCTGAATTTTTTAGTAACTTCAAATAAAAGTGAACCAACTTCAATAAATTGATAGCAACCACTCCCACAAGTGCCTAGGGCCTATATCAAGCATTAGAACTACTTGGAACCATATAAATTTGACATGCAAGCTCAAGAACATGGTCACCTATGCAGCACAAATTTGCAATGAATAAAGCACTAGAACAAAAACTAATTGGACCAATGGAGGAGTCCCATACCAAGGAAAATCTCCCCAAGCAGTTTTGCGAGAGGTGCTTTGAGCAAGGAGATCGAAAATCGCAGAAAAAGTTGCTGGAACACGAGCTTGAGTTGGTTTTTCGGGTTTGTGTGAGACAGAGGAAGAAGATGGGTGCAGGGATAAGTGGAGGAGGGCCACCATGGGCCCACGAGGCGGGGGGCGCCAGGGGGTAGGCGCGCCTCCACCCTCGTGGCAGTGGCAGCTCCCAGCATGTAATTTTTGCACAAGAATCCTCAAATATTCCCAAAAAATCATATTAAATTGGCATGGCATTCGAGGACTTTTATTTTCGGATATTTTTATATTGCACGGATAAGTCGGAGAGACAAAAAAACTACTATTTTACTTTATTTCTACTAAATAACAGAAAATATAAAGAGGGTACCAAGGTTGTGCTTCTAGTTTCATCCATCTCATGCTCATCAAAAGAATCCACTAACAAGGTTGATCAAGTCTTGTTAACAAACTCATTCCGATAATCATGGAACCGGATAAATTTCAATAACACTATGTTACCTCAACGGGATATGGACATCCCCAATAATAAGTATATGATATTTCTTCTTGACAGTAGGGAGAGGAAATTCAAAACCTCCAAATATAATCGATGGAATTTTTCCAATAGAGTTGATACTATGAACTTGAGGTTGTTTGCTCAGAACGTGTACCGTATGCTCATTACCATTAACATGAAAAGTGACATTGCCTTTGTTGCAATCTATAACAGCCCCTGCAGTATTAAGGAAAGGTCTTCCAAGAATAATAGACATACTATCATCCTCGGGAATATCAAGAATAACAAAGTCCGTTAAAATAGTAACGTTTGCAACCACAACAGGCACATCCTCACAAATACCGACAGGTATAGCAGTTGATTTATCATCCATTTGCAAAGATATTTCAGTAGGTGTCAACTTATTCAAGTCAAGCTACGATATAAAGAGAGAGGCATAACACTAACACCGGCTCCAAGATCACATAAAGCAGTTTTAACATAATTTCTTTTAATGGAGCATGGTATAGTAGGTACTCCTGGATCTCCAAGTTTCTTTGGTATTCCACTCTTAAAAGTATAATTAGCAAGCATGGTGGAAATTTCAGCTTCCGATATCTTTCTCTTATTTGTAACAATATCTTTCATATATTTAGCATAAGGATTCATTTTGAGCATATCAGTCAATCGCATACGCAAAAAGATGGGTCTAATCATTTCAGCAAAGCGCTCAAAATCCTCATCATCCTTTTTCTTGGATGGTTCAGGAGGAAAAGGCATGGGTTTCTGAACCCATGATTCTCTTTCTTTACCATGTTTCCTAGCAACGAAGTCTCTTTTATCATAACGTTGATTCTTTGATTGTGGGTTATCAAGATCAACAGCAGGTTCAACTTCTACATCATTATCATTACTAGGTTGAGCATCATCATGAACATTATCATTAACATTTCCACTAGGTTCATGTTCATTACCAGATTGTGTTTCAGATCGTACATAGAGATATCATTTGGATTATCGTGGTTCAGCAATAGGTTCACTAGAAGTTTGCACAGCTCTATCATTTTTCTTTTCTTCCTTTTAGAAGAACTAGGCATATCAATATTATTTCTCCGAGAATCTTGCTCGATTCTCTTAGGGTGGCCTTCAGGATACAAAGGTTCTGAGTCATTCTACCAGTTCTAGTAGCCACTCTAACAAAGATTATCACTATTCTTACTATTCATTTCATCAAGCACTTCTTTCTGAGCTTTAAGTACTTGTTCTACTTGAGTGGTAACCATAGAAGCATGTTTGCTAACAAGTTTAAGTTCACCTCTAATATTAGCCATATAATCACTCAAGCGCTTAATCATAAAGGTATTCTGTTTTAATTGTCTACCAAAATAAGCATTAAAGTCATCTTGCTTAAACATAAAGTTATCAAACTCATCCAAGCAATCGACTAGCAATTTTAGTAGGAGGGACTTTAGCTTTATCATATCTATAGAGAGAGTTTACCTTCACTACCGTGTCGGGATATCGGGAGGCTCTTCAAGAATAAGTAATTGAGATCATATACTTCTTCATCAAAGTGTAAATTAAGACCATGTATTTCTTCAATAGGAGGTAAATTCTTAACATCTTCAGCTTTAATACCTTTTTCTTTCATAGATTTCTTTGCCTCTTGCATATCTTCGGGACTGAGAAATAGAACACCTCTCTTCTTCGGAGTTGGTTTAGGAATAGGCTCAGTAATTGGAGCAGGAGCTGGCTCAGGAGTTGGCTCAGGAGGTGCCCAATTATTTTCATTTGTCAACATATTATTCAATAAAATTTCAGCTTCATCCGGTGTTCTTTCCCTGAAAAGAGAACAAGCACAACTATCTAGGTAATCTCTGGAAGCATCGATTAGTCCATTATAAAAGATATCAAGTATTTCAGGTTTCTTAAGAGGATGATCAGGCAAATCATTAAGTAACTTGAGAAGCCTCCCCCAAGCTTGTGGGAGACTCTCTTCTTCAATTTGCACAAAATTATATATATCCCTCAAAGCAGCTTGTTTCTTATGAGCAGGGAAATATTTAGCAGAAAAGTAATAAATCATATCCTGGGGACTTTGCACACAACCAGGATTAAGAGAATTAAACCATATCTTAGCATCACCCTTTAATGAGAACGGAAATATTTTGAGTAAATAAAGGTAGCGCGATCTCTCATTATTAGTAAACAGGGCAGCTATATCATTTAACTTAGTAAGATGTGCCACAACAGTTTTAGATTCATAGCCATAAAAAGGATCAGATTCAACCAAAGTAATTATGTCTGGATCAACAGAAAAATCATAATAATCCTGATCAGGAACACAGATAGGTGAAGTAGCAAAAGCAGGGTCGGGTCTCATCCTATCTCTAAAAGATTCTTTACTCCATTTAACTAGCAACCTCTTAAGTTCATATCTATCCTGGCAAGCAAGAATGGCTGCTGTAGATTCATCATCGAAAAGATAGCCCTCAGGAGTAGCAGGCATATTATCATCATTACTAACATCATCGTGTTCAGTTTCAATCATTTCTCTTTCTCTAGACCTAGAAATTTGTTCATCTAGAAATTCACCAAGGGGCACAGTAGTATCAAGCATAGAAGTAGTTTCATCATAAGTATCATGCATAGCGAAGTGGCATCATCAATAACATGCATATATCGAACGAATAGCTGAAGCAGGTTTAGGTGTCGCTAGCTTACTCATAATGTAAGGTGAATCAAGTGCGAGCTAGACGGCAGTTCCTTACCTCCCTCGTAGTTGAGGGATAAATTTGTGTCTTAGCGTCTTTCAAGTTCTTCATAGTGTCCAGCAGATATAAATCCCAAGTGACTCAAAGAATAGAGCTATGCTCCCCGGCAACGGCGCCAGAAAAAGGGTCTTGATAACCCACGAGTATAGGGGATCACAATAGTTTTCGAGGGTAGAGTATTTAACCCAAATTTATTGATTCGACACAAGGGGAGCCAAAGAATATTCTCAAGTATTAGCAGCTAAGTTGTCAAAGTAATGTTTTTGGTATTTTTGTAGCGATTGTAACAGTAGCAATGGAAAAGTAAATAAGCGAGCACCAGTATATGGAAAACTCGTAGGCACCGGATCAGTGATGGATAATTATGCCGGATGCGGTTCGTCATGTAACAGTCATAACATAGGGTGATACAGAACTAGCTCCAGTTCATCAATATAATGTAGGCATGTATTCCGAATATAGTCCTACATGCTTATGGAAAAGAACTTGCATGACATCTTTTGTCCTACCCTCCCGTGGCAGCGGGGTCCTATTGGAAACTAAGGGATATTAAGGCCTCCTTTTAATAGAGAACCGGAACAAAGCATTAACACATAGTGAATACATGAACTCCTCAAACTATGGTCATCACCAAGAAGTATCCCGATTATTGTCACTTCGGGGTTGTCGGATCATAACACATAATAGGTGACTATAGACTTGCAAGATAGGATCAAGAACACACATATATTCATGAAAACATAATAGGTTCAGATCTGAAATCATGGCACTCGGGCCCTAGTGACAAGCATTATGCATAGCAAAGTCATAGCAACATCAATCTCAGAACATAGTGGATACTAGGGATCAAACCCTAACAAAACTAACTCGATTACATGATAAATCTCATCCAACCCATCACCGTCCAGCAAGCCTACGATGCAATTACTCAGGCACGGCGGTGAGCATCATGAAATTGGTGATGGAGGATGGTTGATGATGACAATGGCGACGAATCCCCCTCTCCGGAGCCCCGAACGGACTCCAGATCAGCCCTCCCGAGAGAGATTAGGGCTTGACGGTGGCTCCGTATTGTAAAACGCGATGATTTCTTCTCTCTGATATGTTTCTCCCCTAAAGCCAACATATGGAGTTGGAGTTGGCGTCGGAGGGCCACCAGGGGGCCCACGAGGAGGGGCGCCCCACCTCGTGAGCAGGTGTGGGCCCCTAGTCTTCATCTTTAGCGAGGATTTTTTATTTTTCTAAGGTGTTCGTGGAGTTTCAGGTCATTCCGTGAACTTTTGTTTTCTGCACATAATACAACACCATGGCAATTTCTGCTGAAAACAGCGCCATCCGGTTAGTTCCATTCAAATCATACAAGTTAGAGTCCAAAACAAGGGCAAAATAGTTTGGAAAAGTAGATACGACGGAGACGTATCAGAAATCCTAGTTTCTTAACCCTGTGGAAAAGAATATGTGACTCAGAATCAGAATGACACAAGGATAAGGAGTAAAAAGAGCCTTACGTTCCCTTCCACAATCAATTCCTTTATATAACTAAAGAATTTATAGACTTAACTTTGACTAGTTTGTCTTGGTAATCCTATGGGCAGTCAGGCTCTGATACCAAAGCTGTCAGGACCCCGATCCTAAGTCACACCAATCCAGCATGGAACACATGATATCACTTTCACTAGTACCATTACACGTTATACAAATGGTTTTTACTCCCTTTCTGTGATGAAGTTTTAAACGTCGCCTTCTCAGCAGGTATTTATAGGGGGTCCTTACAACACGACCCAGAAACCGTTGGGGATAGGCGAGTGGCTATTGATGATTGCCATAGAAGAAACGTATGATTAGTCGCTCCTATCCCACATGTTATATCTCGACGTTATGTTTCTGATCCGAGAGACATCCGAAACGATTACACTGCTATTGTTGTGTTGGAAAGGTGGATATCACAAACATTTAATCTACCGATGTGTTTGCGATAGGTACGTTATCACACACAGTTCAAAAATGTAAAATGTGTGTGGTGCCTCTACTATCGCCAACGTGTCCCTTTTTCATAACTGTGTGCATATGTATTCCTATCACACACGGGCTCCATATATGCACCATCTTCTTTTTGTCCAATATTACAAACACATACATGTTTGAAACATTTGTCTTATTACCCTGAATCGCACACGCATATGAGATGAAACCGTGTGTGCATCCGTCGAGCATCGCAAACGTTTCACATCAAAGAACCGTCTGTTCTATATTTCCCATCGCACACACTGTTTTGTTTCTAACCATGTGTACATTATTTTATTCGCTCTTGTTTAATTTTATTTTTCCCTGTAATTTATTATTCAAATTGGAAATTTTGAAATATGATACGTGGAATTAAAACTCTCAGCACAATGGTTCAACAACCAATCCATAAATAAATTTCTCAATACAATATATGCAGTAATTACAGGATTAGACATCAATTAACTATGATGAACCACAATATTTAGAGGCGGTAAAGGTGAAGAGAGAAGTGTAAATGATTTTGGCTGCCGATGATGTTGAAGAAGCGGAATGCCCATAATGTGCCCTCCTCGCATGCCATAGGCGCGAACAACTTCTGTCCAACCCCTTGTGACGATCGCCTCACCATCCTTCACCGCCTTCAGAAGACTTCTAGACCATTATCATGGTAGTATGAATTATATACTTTAACCTTAGTTGCATCCACTCCGGTCATGTAGTTTGCAAGGTAATCATCAGTAAGTTGCTTCAGAAACCACTCAAAAGAGTAAACTTTCATAAATTCATGTCTAATAGAGTAACTCGTTGTGGGGTGGGGAAAAGGCAACACATTACTCACCATCCTAAAGTTCACTATCGTCTTGGACAAAGTGTAAATAAAGAGCTCATCACCCATCTCTTTCGCCTAACCTTTTTTCTTAGTTTCCTCACTTGATGCTTGTTCATGAACATCTCATTGCCCCATGGGCAAAAGGGATCGAAGCATGGATCAGTACCGCTGAAATATGTACCTACAGGCAACCAGTAAATGTTAGAAGCTAAACTGTGATTGCACAAATGATGTAAAATACAACTACCTCCGTTCCTGAGTACAAGTATTTTTAGAGATTTCAATATGAACTACATACAGATGTATATAGCCATATTTTAGATTAGAATGTTGATTAACTCATTTTGCTCCGTATGTAATCTATAGTGGAATCTCTAAAAATACTTATATTTAGGAACAAAGTGATGCGGAGCATCCCAAGGTCATCCCCATGGACCTACCGTCATCTCACCAAGTGCCGAGTGGACCCATGACACGTGCACGTGAAAGAGCTCTCGAGACCGAGGTGACATCACTCATCTTGCAACTCCCTTTCGAATCACACAGGACATGGCTACTACATCAAGCGGAAACACTTTGCATACTCAGGTACCAAAGAGCCAGCCATGGAGAAGCTAAGGAGCAAGTACGATCGAGGGAGCGAAGCAACCGCGAAAATGGAGAAGAGAATGAGCAACTCAGGAGCTGCCCGGATGATCCGGTCCGAGGCTCGGATGATTCGAACGGAGCCCGGACGATCCGGCCCCTGGCTCGGATGGTCCGGAAATCGCGCAACATGAGTACAACAAGCCCCCGGACGAAGCAGGGTCATCTGGACCCCCGCTCAGATCATCCTGATCCGGGCGGACCCGGACATCCGGACCAGGTCCTGGACATCCTGACAGTCAACAGCCTCCACGACACATCCGGATCATCCGGACACCGCATAGATCATCCGGACCAACACCCGGATCATCCGCACAGTGCCTGCGTGCATGATTTGTGCCGAGGCTCATGTACCCCTTCGCCCCCTAGACTATATGTACTCCTCCTCCTCCCACCATTTTAGGGTTAGCATTGTGATAACTCATTTTAGAGATAGAGCCTTGCTCATCCACTTGTACCCCTACTCCTTTGGAGATCAAGGCCTCCTAGGAGAATATCCCCCAAGTGGATTCAAGACTCCCCTTGTGGGAGGATCCCCTAGTGGATTCAAGACCTCCTTCATGGAGATGAAATAGTTACCCTTATATCCCCTTTGTTGGATTTGGACCTTTGTTTCCCTCTTTGTGTACTTGGATATAGCACATGTGTGATTGGATCTAGTTGATTTGAGTGTTTTCCTCTTGTGTGTTCTTCGTGTTCTTCCCTCCAAATCGTGTAAGGCCCCTAGGGTTCCACCCTACATCATCTTGGTATCATGAGCCATGGTTGATCACGAATTTGGAGTTCCTACCCCCACTTTCTAGCCTAATTTTGTGTGTATTTGTCCAATTTCAAAAATCCCCACAAAAATAGCCATACCAATTTTTTGTGACTTGTTGGTTTGATGATGTTTTGTTGAATTTGATTCGTGGATTCGTTGTGTTGCAAGTGGATCTACCTTTTCCCCACCTCCCCACCATGAAATCCACCCAAAAATTCACACAATTTTTCCTTTTCCCCAAATTTTTGTTTTCATCCCGAGCCCTTTGACCGAGCTGTTGACTTGCCCGAATCATCCGGACCAGCTCGCATCAGTCGGATCCACAGCCGGATCATCCAGCTTCCACTGACCAAACTGCACTTTCGCCCATTTTCCAGCCACCATCATTTCTTTTCGCATATCCACTTCGACCACCACAATTCCACTTCCGTAAACCCCTCGACATATCCTAGCCATACCATCGCTTTTCGGTACCTCCATTTGACTTTCCCTTTGAGAATTTGAGTTGAGGTTCTCTGTTTCCTAGGGTTTTTCGACAAACTAGGAATGGTTCAACATCGACACGACCGACGCTCATCTTCGCCAACGAGCTAGTCATCGACAACAACCACTTCACCATTCTTACACCCCGACCGTAAGCAAGGACAGTAACCTCGATGATATCCATTGCATATTATCCCAATGCATTGGTAACCCCTAGCCCATTTTGCATCACTTGCCTATCAAGACTAGCCATTGAGTATTGCTGGCAATGTTACTTTTGCACATTACTGATCCGCGCCTTCCATTGCATACACACCATATCATCTTGGTGTCATCTCTTGTGTCACAAGCTTGTTCCCGCATATACACAATTGCTCTCTTGGTTAGAGCATTTTTGCATAAGTGGCAAAAGAAAGTTATCAAAAGAGATAAAAGCTTTCAAGAAAAAGAAAAAGATAAGCAAGGAGCTTTTAAGCAAGTGCCATAGCATCATATTATATTGCATAAAAATTTACATACTCGATTGTCGGTGTACTAGAATAGGGGTACCCTAGTACCCCGAACTCGTGCATGGACAGTGGCAGCGCCCCACGGCCGGGCCGGCCTGTTGGCCGCCAAGATCCTCAGCAGCTCCCGTGGAGCCATTCAAGAACAAAGTAGTCAAGACCCCGGCAAGAGGAGCTTGCCGGAAGGCCACCCAGAAAGAAGGAACAAGGCCCGGCAAGAGGAGCTTGCGGGAAGGCTGGTGGGCGCTAAAACCCTAAGCGTGACAAGGTTCCCCCATGGCAAGGCGCTTGCGGGCGGGCGACCTCTCTTCATCTCCGCTCCAGCTCACCCGCCAACGTGTCACCACGGGCTCTCCCAAGGACGCTGTGTCGGGGCTGTGCAGCCAGCGGAGAGTAGCGACAAGCAGCGCACGACAAGCTACCATCGTGGCTAACGGAGGCGCACTTAACGGTCCTGTTGTAATCGTTCGGGCGATCGAGACGGGCATTGATGACTCTTGTCCCTTGCCGTCGAGTTAGGTATAGGTTCTTGTACACATCGTATATAGCGTGTACCAACCTAGGTTATTACCATTGTAACCTTGTCTACTTGCCATATGTGGTAACCCCTTGAGCCTATAAAAGGGGGGCCGGGGGCAACGTAGAGGAGGTTCGATGGGGCTGGAGGTTCGATTCGGCTGGAGGTTGGATTCGGCTGGGTTTCTAGTCTAGCTCCAGCTTAGTTCATCACACTCAAGTTAGGTCTTGTAGCCAGCATTGCTCCCTAGCAAGAACACAAGATAATCCACAAAGCAGCAGTAGGAGTATTATCTCTCCGGAGAGCTCCAAGCTGGGTAAAACCTCTCGTGCGATCGCTCGACCCGCTCTTTTGCGCGGTCTCCCCCCCTCCGAACCACAAAGGGACCCTGGTCCCGAGGGTGCTCGTGGGCACGATCAACTCATCCCCGACATCTTTGGCGCGCGGTAGGGCGCGCAAGCTGTGTGAATCCGGTCCGCGGTCGCACTAGCAACTCCATCGACGTCTTCGCCGACATGGCGCCGAAGAAGAAGCCTTGGCAGCAGCTGAGCCGTCGCTGCCGAACCCACCACCACCGGAACCATCAGGTGGTGGAGGAACGCTGGCGGAGGGACCGCGTCGCCGAGAGAGCCCACGATGCCGCCGGGTCCAAGGACAACGCAGCGCAAGGCGTCGGCGTCCGATCTGCACCGCGCCCATCGCAGGAGGCGCGGGACAGGCTGCGTCATGATACCCAAGGCACCATACGATCTTTGGATCAAGGCCTGCTGGAGGTTCTCGAGGCCTCGAGACCAAGATGCACCTCAAAGATGCCGGCACGAGTGGGGTACGGTCGCTGGGCGGATGCTGCTCCTCCTAACTTGGTTAGGAGTCCGAGCATATCCGTTCTTCGCTCCCAGACGCCTTGCCGCCAGCCACACCAGCGAAGCCTTGGCAAGAGCTCAACTGCTTCCTAGATTACCCTCCAATGGCCGATAAGGTCGACGAATGGAGGGCCACAATTCAAAGTCTCATCGGCTTCGCTTAACGGCGACGCCCCACGGCAAATCTGGCGCTTCGCAGCCGCGACGGGCGACAAAGCGCGAGCCGATGGCGACGAGACTTGCGGGTGCACCCACCAGACACTCCCCTTCCCGAAGGCCAAGATCGCCGACTCGCGGATCCACCTCGACAGTGACTCCACGGCGTCGTCGGATCCACGAGCTCGTCGCGACCAACGCCAAGTTCTTCGGGAGCGGCAAGAAGAAGACGCTCGAACCCGAATCGAGCGCCGAAGAGAAGCGCGCCGTCAATCTGACCAACGCGCCGGGCCCACCGTCGATATGCATGCGCCAGGGGAACCAGGCGACTTGCCGTACGCGGTAGGTTGCCCTGTGTTCACTCGTGAGCTGCGGCAAGTCCGGTGGCCCGACAAGAAGAACTTCAAACCAGATGTGCCGGAGAAGTACGACGGCAGGACACATCCATCGGAGTTCCTCAGCATCTACACCATCGCGGTGCAGGCTGCGGGGGGACGAGACGACAAGATCCTCGCCAACTACTTCCCCTTGGTGCTCAAGCCAAACGTCAGATCTTGGCTCATGCACTTGCCGGATGGCTCTATTTCTTCTTGGGCAAATTTGTGCCACCAGTTTGTTGGCGCCTTCACAGGCCGCCACAAGCCTCATGGTCGAGAGTGATCTCCACCTACTTGCCCGAAGGAGGGGAGTCTGCGCAAATTCATCCAGAGATTCAGTCAAGTGCACTATAACATCCTGCACGCCCACCCTGCTGCAGTGATTAGTGCATTCCATCGAATGTGCGAAATCGCAGGATGAGGGAGGAGATGGCGATGTGCAAAGTGAAAGACGCCACGAGCTCTACATACGGCCGACAAGTGTGCACGCGCTGAAGAAGGAAGAAGGCTCCAGTGAGAGAGTGTGGGAGTAGAGTCGACAAGGAGGGACCGCCCGACAAGGAATAGCCGTGGCGGAACAACAGGAGGAAGAAAACCAAGAAGTACTAGTTGTGGAGCAGTCCGCAAGGATGGGGCCGCCAACCAAGCCAAGGCCGGTGGCTCGCAAGGAGGTTGCCGCTGACACCGACCGCCAGCCTGTGGCGGCCGCCGACAAGCCCGGCAGCTCCAACAAGCAAGATCTTGTAAAATTCACCGCACTAAGGGCCATGATCTCCAGAGCTGCAAGAAAGTCGAGCAGCTTGTTGAGCTACGTAAAGCTAAATACGAGCGGGACAAGGAGAAAGCCCAAGAAGGTGCAGGTGCAGCAAGTAAGAAGAGACCCGGTCGGGAGGACGCCATGGCAGGCCAAGCAGCGGCAAGGAGACAGACTCCCGTGGCGCGATAAAGAAGAAGATGAAGATGAAGATGACGAGGACTATGAAGATGATGAAGCTGATGAGCATGGGTTTCAAAAGGCGACAGAGGTCCTTTATGCCGACGGAAAGCGTCTCTGCATACCTCACACCGCCAACTCAAGCAATGGATGCGGAGGTCAATGCAGCAGAACCATCCGAGAGTCACGCAAACCTATGAAGTGGTCCAGACGCCCATCATCTTTGACATTGAGGATCACCCAGATCGCATCATCTGCGGCGGGTGCTTGCCGATGCTGGTCTCACCAACCATCCGCAATCTCAAGGTCACAAAGATGTTTGGTTGACGGCGGGCCGGCCTGAATTTGATCTCCTCCGCAGTGCTCCAAAAGCTTCAAATCCTCGACAACAGCTCAAGAAACTGGTACTTTCCAAGGAATCAACCCAGAAGGAGCAAGCCCAAGGGAAGATCACATTGCCGGTAACCTTCGGCAGTGAGCTCAACTTCAGAATCGAGAGGGTCACGCTCGACGTCGCCGATTTTCCATTGCCCTACAATGGCATACTTTATCGTCCGGCACTCGCCAAATTCATGGCCGCCTCACTATGCATACAACCTACTCAAGATGCCCGCCCGATAAGTGTCATTTCTGTCCACGGCGACAAGAAGGATGCACTTATCTGCGCCGACAAGATTTACCGGATGCAGCAGCCATGACAGATAGCAAAAACCACTTACCGCTGAAGCTCCCGGGCGAAGAAGAAGACCACTGGTCCGCAAGAGCTCTGCTGCCCACTCCGCAAGCGCACTCTTCGGAGTGCTGCGCCACCGCCGAGGACGCACCATCGAGCTCCACCGCAAGTGCAACAAGACAATGGCAGCTCCGCCAAAGACCAAGAAGGTGCCCGCCAGGAGGACGGCAGACCGGTGGTACCTACACCATCGCTGCCACGCTTGATCCTAAATAGGAAGGCGAAGCTCGTTGCTTTCCCACGGGCGAATGTCGATGTGTTTGCATGGAAACCATCCGATATCCCCGCGCTCCTGTGAAAGTAATTGAGCACCACCTAGCTGTCTGTCCTCACGCGCCCGTCAAGCAAAAAGTTAGGAAACAGCAAAGGAGCGCCAAGAATTCATAGCAGAAGAAATCAAGAAATTGGAAGCAGCAGGCTTGTCGAGGAGTCCTCCACCCCACATGGTTGGCCAATCCGTTGTGGTACGCAAGGCTAATGGGAAATGGAGACTTTGTATTGACTTCACGGATGTTAATAAAGCTTGTCCCAAGGACCCATTTCCCTTTCCGCCAGACGACCAGATTGTTGACTCCACAAATTGGGTGCGATCTGCTTCGCTTCTTGATGCATATTCAGGATACCATCAGATCTTCATGGCGTAAGAGGATGAAGAGAAAACCGCATTCATCACACCATGTGGCACGATCGCTTTATACGGATGCCTTTCGTTTGAAGAATGCTAGTTCAACCTTTGCAAGGGTAGTCCATGATGCTTTTGGACCACAGAGACACGTAAATGTAGAAGCCTACATGGATGACATAGTGGTCAAGAGCAAGGACAGAGCGACTCGATTCAGGATTTGATGAGACGCTTGCAAACCCACGCAAGATCAACCTCAAGCTCAACCCCGAGAAGTGCGTGTTTGGAGTCCCTTCCGCAAGCTTCTCGGTTCTTTGTATCTCAGCGGGAATTGAAGCCAACCCGACAAGATCAAGGCTATTGAGCAGATCAAGCACCAAAGTGCGTTAAGGATGTCGAGGCTTGCCGGTTGCGTGGCTGCTCTCAAGAGGTTCATCTCTAAGTCTGTTGAGCGCTACCGCCGCTTTTCAAGATTTTGAAAAGGCAGGTCCAATGAAATGGACTCGGCGGAGGCTGCGCCGCAGACTTGAAGGATACTGTCCTCCACTCCAATACTTGTCGCACCTAAACCACAAGAGAAGTTGCTGCTGTATATAGCGGCCACCAATCAAGTGGTTAGTGCTGCGTTAGTAGCGGAGAGGAGGCGGATGATGAGCCGCAACCAAGGCAGGTGCGCCCAGCGACAAGCGGGGCTTCGCCACAAGCTCCGTCCCGATAACGACGGATCAACGCAGGGTTGCGACAAGATACGGAAGAGGATGGTGCAGCGCCCAGTTTATTTTGTCGGTTCCCTTCGCAGGGGCTAGATCAAGGTACGGTGTGCGAAGCTGCTTTGGCCTGCTCATGGCCTCTAGAAAGCTGCGCCATTACTTCCAAGCACATGAGATAACAGTTGTCACCGCTTCCCGAAGAGGATTTTGCAAAATCCGAAGCAAAACAGCAGGATTGTTGAGTGGGCGCTGGAATTGTCAAGCTTTGGTCTTCAACTATACAGCAGGTGGCATTGGCAGAATTCATAGCAGAGTGGACGGCAACGCAGGATGAAGAGATTCCGGAGACAAGCATCCCCGCCAAGGAGGCAAATAAAGAGTGGCTGATGTACTTTGATCTGCCTTCTCGCTGCAGCGCGGTGCCGGGCGTCTGCTTATCGCACTCCACCGGAGAGCACCTCAAGTACATAGTCCGGATGCACTTTCCCAAGGAACAAGCAACAAACAATACCGCCGAGTATGAAGGATTGCTGGCGGTCTCGTGGATTGCTGTGGACCTTGGGATCAAGAAGCTCATTGTCAGGGGAGACTCACAACTTGTCGTCCGCCAAGTAAATAAGGATTACCAGAGTCCGCTGATGGAAGCCTATGTCGATGAAGTGAGGAAGCTGGAAGAGCACTTTGAAGGCCTGCAAATGGAACACATTCCAAGAGCATGTAATGATATAGCCGATGGCCTCTCCAAATGTGCCGCGACTTAAGTTGCTCAATGGAACCAGGGATTTTTGTGCTCAAGCTAACTCAGCCAACCGTGGCACCATCAATGTGACAGAGCAAGAAGAGAAAATTGGTTTCGCGACTACTTCCGCAGAACTCTGAAGCCGCCGCCAAGAAGGTCCCTAAAACCAACGCGAATATCACCGAGGAGCAGTCTGCTCCGACAAACCATGCAGTTTGTATCGTTGAAGCAACGCCCCGACAAGCTTAGCTCCGCAAGCTTGACGGGAACATCGAGCTCCGGCGGACCCGCAGGTCCCTCGCCGAGAAGCTGATGGTCCCGCATGACAGATGAGCCTTTAGTCTCGTTGTCGAGCCACTGTGCTCCAACATGGGCGCAGCAGATCGTCCATTTCCTTCAGACAGGAGAACTTCCAAGAGCAAGAAGAAGCGGAAAAGTAGCCCGGCAAATAAGTATGTACCAGTTTGTTGACAACATCCTGCATGTAAGAAGACTCAACGGAGTGAAATTGAAGTGTATTCGCCGGGAAGATGGACAAAAGCTGTTGGCAGAGATACACGGAGGCATATGTGGTCACCACATTGGCGAAGAGCACTTGCCGCAAAGCTTCCGCAAGGTTTCTTCCGCCGAAGCCCTCCAGATGCAACTGCACAAGTAACCAAGTGTGAAGCGCAAGGCCCATTCAAGACAGATACACCAGCCAGCTCAAGCTCTCCAGACGATCCCTTTATCCCGGCCCTTCTCGGTCAGGGGCTCGACATCTCGGCCCTTCCCCGAAGCTGTCGGGGCTTTGAGTACTTGTACGCCACAATCGACAAGTTCACAAAGTGGCCGGAAGTGGAACCAGTGAGGAAGGTGACAAAGACGGTCCACCGCCAAGTTCTTCAGTCAATTGTTTGCCGCTTTGGGATTCCTAATCGGATCATCACCGACAACGGCACACAGTTCACGAGTCGCACCTTCATGCAAGACACCCAAGATCTTGGCGCCAAGATCTGCTTTTGCTTCCGCATGGTTGATGATGACAATGGCGGCGAATCCCCTCTCCGGAGCCCGAGCGGACTCAGATCAGCCCTCCAGAGAGATTAGGGCTTGCGGTGGCTCCGTGTTGTAAAACGCGATGATTTCTTCTCTCTGATATGTTTCTCCCCTAAAGCCAACATATGGAGTTGGAGTTGGCGTCGGAGGGCCACCAGGGGGCCCACGAGGTAGGGCGGCGCGCCCCCACCCTCGTGAGCAGGGTGTGGGCCCCCTAGTCTTCATCTTTGGCGAGGATTTTTTTTATTTTTTCTAAGGTGTTCTGTGGAGTTTCAGGTCATTCCGTGAACTTTTGTTTTCTGCACATAATACAACACCATGGCAATTCTGCTGAAAACAGCGTCAGTCCGGGTTAGTTCCATTCAAATCATACAAGTTAGAGTCCAAAACAAGGGCAAAATAGTTTGGAAAAGTAGATACGACGGAGACGTATCAGAAATCCTAGTTTCTTAACCCTGTGGAAAAGAATATGTGACTCAGAATCAGAATGACACAAGGATAAGGAGTAAAAAGAGCCTTACGTTCCTTCACAATCAATTCCTTTATATAACTAAAGAATTTATAGACTTAACTTTGACTAGTTTGTCTTGGTAATCCTATGGGCGATCAGGCTCGATACCAAAGCTGTCGGGACCCGATCCTAAGTCACACCAATCCAGCATGGAACACATGATATCACTTTCACTAGTACCATTACACGTTATACAAATGGTTTTTACTCCCTTTCTGTGATGAAGTTTTAAACGTCGCCTTCTCAGTGTGTACGATAGGGGGGGTCCTTACAACACGACCCAGAAACCGTTGGGGATAGGCGAGTGGCTATTGATGATTGCCATAGAAGAAACGTATGATTAGTCGCTCCTATCCCACATGTTATATCTCGACGTTATGTTTCTGATCCGAGAGACATCCGAAACGATTACACTGCTATTGTTGTGTTGGAAAGGTGGATATCACAAACATTTAATCTACCGATGTGTTTGCGATAGGTACGTTATCACACACAGTTCAAAAATGTAAAATGTGTGGTGCCTCTACTATCGCCAAGCGTGTCCTTTTTCATAGCGTGTGCATATGTATTCCTATCACACACGGGCTCCATATATGCACCATCTTCTTTTTGTCCAATATTACAAACACATACATGTTTGAAACATTTGTCTTATTACCCTGAATCGCTTTACGCATATGAGATGAAACCGTGTGTGCATCAAATCGAGCATCATAAGCGTTTCACATCAAAGAACCGTCATTCTATATTTCCCATCGCTTTTACACTGTTTTGTTTCTAACCATGTGTACATTATTTTATTCGCTCTTGTTTAATTTTATTTTTCCCTGTAATTTATTATTCAAATTGGAAATTTTGAAATATGATACGTGGAATTAAAACTCTCAGCACAATGGTTCAACAACCAATCCATAAATAAATTTCTCAATACAATATATGCAGTAATTACAGGATTAGACATCAATTAACTATGATGAACCACAATATTTAGAGGCGGTAAAGGTGAAGAGAGAAGTGTAAATGATTTTGGCTGCCGATGATGTTGAAGAAGCGGAATGCCCATAATGTGCCCTCCTGCATGCCATAGGCGCGAACAACTTCTGTCCAACCCCTTGTGACGATCGCCCGCCCATCCTTCACCGCCTTCAGGAAGACTTCTAGACCATTATCATGGTAGTATGAATTATATACTTTAACCTTAGTTGCATCCACTCCGGTCATGTAGTTTGCAAGGTAATCATCAGTAAGTTGCTTCAGAAACCACTCAAAAGAGTAAACTTTCATAAATTCATGTCTAATAGAGTAACTCGTTGTGGGCAGGGGGAAAAGGCAACACATTACTCACCATCCTAAAGTTCACTATCGTCTTGGACAAAGTGTAAATAAAGAGCTCATCACCCATCTCTTTCGCCTAACCTTTTTTCTTAGTTTCCTCACTTGATGCTTGTTCATGAACATCTCATTGCCCCATGGGCAAAAGGGATCGAAGCATGGATCAAGATGCGCTGAAATATGTACCTCTGAGCAACGATAAATGTTAGAAGCTAAGCTGTGATTGCACAAATGATGTAAAATACAACTACCTCCGTTCACAGTACAAGTATTTTTAGAGATTTCAATATGAACTACATACAGATGTATATAGCCATATTTTAGATTAGAATGTTGATTAACTCATTTTGCTCCGTATGTAATCTATAGTGGAATCTCTAAAAATACTTATATTTAGGAACAAAGTGATCTGAGCATCCCAAGGTCATCCCCATGGACCTACCGTCATCTCACCAAGTGCGAGTGGACCCATGACACGTGCACGTGAAAGAGCTCTCGAGACCGAGGTGACATCACTCATCTTGCAACTCCCTTTCGAATCACACAGGACATGGCTACTACATCAAGCGGAAACACTTTGCATACTCAGGTACCAAAGAGCCAGCCATGGAGAAGCTAAGGAGCAAATACGATCGAGGAGCGAAGCAACCGCGAAAATGGAGAAGAAGAATGAGCAACTCGGGAGCTGCCGGATGATCCGGTCCGAGGCTCGGATGATTGAGCGGGCCGGACGATCCGGCCCCTGGCTCGGATGGTCCGAAATCGCATAACATGAGTACAACAAGCCCCGGACGAAGCAGGGTCATCTGGACCCCCTCAGATCATCTGATCCGGGCGGACCGGACATCCGGACCAGGTCTGGACATCTGACGTCAACAGCCTCCACGACACATCCGGATCATCCGGACACGCATAGATCATCCGGACCAACACCGGATCATCCGCTTGATGCTGCGTGCATGATTTGTGCCGAGGCTCATGTACCCCTTCGCCCCCTAGACTATATGTACTCCTCCTCCTCCCACCATTTTAGGGTTAGCATTGTGATAACTCATTTTAGAGATAGAGCCTTGCTCATCCACTTGTACCCCTACTCCTTTGGAGATCAAGGCCTCCTAGGAGAATATCCCCCAAGTGGATTCAAGACTCCCCTTGTGGGAGGATCCCCTAGTGGATTCAAGACCTCCTTCATGGAGATGAAATAGTTACCCTTATATCCCCTTTGTTGGATTTGGACCTTTGTTTCCCTCTTTGTGTACTTGGATATAGCACATGTGTGATTGGATCTAGTTGATTTGAGTGTTTTCCTCTTGTGTGTTCTTCGTGTTCTTCCCCCTCCAAATCGTGTGTGCGTCCCCTAGGGTTCCACCCTACATCATCTTGGTATCATGAGCCATGGTTGATCACGAATTTGGAGTTCCTACCCCCACTTTCTAGCCTAATTTTGTGTGTATTTGTCCAATTTCAAAAATCCCCACAAAAATAGCCATACCAATTTTTGTGACTTGTTGGTTTGATGATGTTTTGTTGAATTTGATTAAGTGGATTCGTTGTGTTGCAAGTGGATCTACCTTTTCCCCACCTCCCCACCATGAAATCCACCCAAAAATTCACACAATTTTCCTTTTCCCCAAATTTTGTTTTCATCGAGCCCTTTGACCGAGCTGTTGACTTGCCGAATCATCCGGACCAGCTCGCATCAGTCGGATCCACAGCCGGATCATCCAGCTTCCATTGACCAAACTGCACTTTCGCCCATTTTCCAGCCACCATCATTTCTTTTCGCATATCCACTTCGACCACCACAATTCCACTTCCGTAAACCCCTCGACATATCCTAGCCATACCATCGCTTTTCGGTACCTCCATTTGACTTTCCCTTTGAGAATTTGAGTTGAGGTTCTCTGTTTCCTAGGGTTTTTCGACAAACTAGGAATGGTTCAACATCGACACGAGAAGCGCTCATCTTCGCCATGTGAGCTAGTCATCGACAACAACCACTTCACCATTCTTACACCCGACCGTAAGCAAGGACGATAACCTCGATGATATCCATTGCATATTATCCCAATGCATTGGTAACCCCTAGCCCATTTTGCATCACTTGCCTATCAAGACTAGCCATTGAGTATTCTTTGGCAATGTTACTTTTGCACATTCTTGATCCGCGCCTTCCATTGCATACACACCATATCATCTTGGTGTCATCTCTTGTGTCACAAGCTTGTTCCCATATACACAATTGCTCTCTTGGTTAGAGCATTTTGCATAAGTGGCAAAAGAAAGTTATCAAAAGAGATAAAAGCTTTCAAGAAAAAGAAAAAAGATAAGCAAGGAGCTTTTAAGCAAGTGCCATAGCATCATATTATATTGCATAAAATTTACATACTCGATTGTCGGTGTACTAGAATAGGGTACCCTAGTACCCGAACTCTCGCATGGACGATGGCAGCGCCCACGGCGGGCCGGCCTGTTGGCCGCTAAGATCCTCGGCAGACTCCGTGGAGCCATTCAAGAACAAAGTAGTCAAGACCCGGCAAGAGGAGCTTGCCGGGGAAGGCCAGGCGCAAAGAAACAAGGCCCGGCAAGAGGAGCTTGCGGGAAGGCTGGTGGGCGCTAAAACTAAGCGTGACAAGGTTCCCTTGGCAAGGCGCTTGCCGGGCGGGCGACCTCTCTTCATCTCGCTCCAGCTCACCCGCCAGCGTGTCACCACAGGGCTCTCCCAGGGCAGCGTGTCGGGGGCTGTGCAGCCAGCGGAGAGTAGCGACAAGCAGCGCGACAAGCTACCATCGTGGCGACGCAGGCGCTTAGCGGTCCTGTTGCCTTTGTTCGAGGCGATCGAGGCGGGCATTGATGACTCTTGTCCCTTGCCGTCGAGTTAGGTATAGGTTCTTGTACTGCTGTACATAGCGGTGTACCAACCTAGGTTATTACCATTGTAACCTTGTCTACTTGCCATATGTGGTAACCCCTTGAGCCTATAAAAGGGGGCGGGGGCGCGGGGAGGTTCGATGGGGCTGGAGGTTCGATTAATTTGGAGGTTGGATTCGGCTGGGTTTCTAGTCTAGCTCCAGCAGTTCATCACACTCAAGTTAGGTCTTGTAGCCAGCATTGCTCCCTAGCAAGAACACAAGATAATCCACAAAGCAGCAGTAGGAGTATTATCTCTCGGAGAGCTCGAAGCTGGGTAAAACCCTCTCGTGCGCATCGCCTCGACCCGCTCTTCTTGCGGTCTCCGCCCCCCTCCGAACCACAAAGGGACCCTGGTCCCGTGGGTGCTCGTGAGGCACGATCAACTCATCCCCGACATCTTTGGCGCGCGCGGTAGGGGCGTCGGCTGTGTGAATCCGGTCCGGCGGTCGCACTAGCAACTCCATCGGCGTCTTAATCGACATGGCGCCGAAGAAGAAGCCTTGGCGGCAGCTGAGCCGTCGCGTCGAACCCACCACCACGGAACCATCAGGTGGTGGAGGAACGCTGGCGGAGGGACCGGCGTCGTCGAAGAGCCACGATGCCGCGGGTCCAAGGACAACGCAGCGCTGGCGTCGGCGTCCGAATCTGCACCGCGTCCATCGCAGGAGGCGCGGGACGAGCTGCGTCATGATACCGCGGCACCATACGATCTTTGGATCAAGGCCAAGCTGGAGGTTCTCGAGGCCCTCGAGACCGCATGCACCTCAAACATGCCGGCACGAGTGGGAATGCGGTCGCTTGGGCGGATGCTGCTCCTCCTAACTTGGTTAGGAGTCCGAGCATATCCGTTCTTCGCTCCGTCGCCCTTGCCGCCAACCACACCAGCGAAGCCTTGGCAAGAGCTCAATCGCTCTAGATTACCCTCAATGGCCGATAAGGTCGACGAATGGAGGCCACAATTCAAAGTCTCATCGGCCGCCAGCGGCGCGCCCCACAACAACCAAGTGCCGCAGGCGCGGCGGGCGACAAAGCGCGAGCCGATGGCGGCGAGACTTGCGGGGTGCACCACCGTACCTCCCCTTCGAAGGCCAAGATCGCCGACTCGCGGATCCACCTCGGCAGTGACTCCACGGCGTCGTCCGGATCCACGAGCTCGTCGCGACCAACGCCAAGTTCTTGAGGCGGAAAGAAGAAGACGCTTCGAACCCGAATCGGCGCCCGAAGAAAGCGCCGTCAATCGACCAGCGCGGGCCCACCGTCGATATGCATGCGCCGAGAGAACCAGCGACTTGCCGTCTGTGATAGGTTGCCTGTGTTCACTCGTGAGCTGCGGCAAGTCCGGTGGCCCGACAAGAAGAACTTCAAACCAGATGTGCGGAGAAATGCGGCGGCAGGACACATCCATCGGAGTTCCTCGGCATCTACACCATCGCGGTGCAGGCTGCGGGGGCGAGGCGACAAGATCTCGCCAACTACTTCCCTTGGTGCTCAAGCCAAGCGTCGAGATCTTGGCTCATGCACTTGCGGATGGCTCTATTTCTTCTTAGGCAAATTTGTGCCACCAGTTTGTTGGCGCCTTCACAGCGACCACAAGCCTCATGGTCGGGAGAGTGATCTCCACCTACTTGCCCGAAGGAGGGGAGTCTCTGCGCATAAATTCATCCAGAGATTGATCAAGTGCACTATAACATCGGGCGTCCACCTGCTGCGATGATTAGTGCATTCCATCGAGAATGTCGAAATCGCAGGATGAGGAGGAGATGGCGATGTGCAAAGTGAAAGACGTCGTGAGCTCTACGCCCTGGCCGACAAGTGTGCACGCTGCTGAAGAAGGAAGAAGGCTCCAGGAGAGAGTGTGGGAGTAGAGTCTGACAGTGAGGGGACCGCCCCGACAAGGAATAGCCGGCGGCGGAACAACAGGAGGAAGAAAAACCAAGAAGTACTAGTTGTGGAGCAGTCCGGCAAGGATGGGGCCGCCAACCAAGCCAAGGCCGGTGG
Organism: Aegilops longissima; assembly: GCA_021605205.1. Taxonomy (NCBI): domain Eukaryota; kingdom Viridiplantae; phylum Streptophyta; class Magnoliopsida; order Poales; family Poaceae; genus Aegilops; species Aegilops longissima. Next base: position 375,306,902 of record CM038678.1, on the reverse strand, counting down.
CTCCGGCAAGGAGGTTGCCGTTGACACCGACCGCCAAGCTGTGGCGGCCGCCGACAAAACTGGCAGCTCAACAAGCGATCTTGTAAAATTCACCGCACTAAGGGCCATGATCTCAGAGCTGCAAGAAAGTCGAGCAGCTTGTTGAGCTCTGTAAAGCTAAATCTGGCGGCGGGACAAGGAGAAAGCCCAAGAAGGTGCAGGTGCAGCAAGTAAGAAGAGACCCGGTCGGGGAGGACTTGTGGCAAGGCCAAGCGGCGGCAAGAGACAGACCTCCCGTGGCGCGACAAAGAAGAAGATGAAGATGAAGATGGCGAGGACTATGAAGATGATGAAGCTGATGAGCATGGGTTTCAAAAGGCGACAGAGGTCCTTTGCGTCGACGGTGGTGCGTCTCTGCATACCTCACACCGCCAACTCAAGCAATGGATGCGTGAGGTCAATGCAGCAGAACCATCCGTAGAGTCACGCAAACCTATGAAGTGGTCCAGCACGCCCATCATCTTTGACATTGAGGATCACCCAGATCGCATCACTGCGGCGGGTGCTTGCCGATGCTGGTCTCACCAACCATCCGCAATCTCAAGGTCACAAAGATGCTGGTTGACGGCGGGGCCGGCCTGAATTTGATCTCCTCTGCAGTGCTCCAAAAGCTTCAAATCCCTGACAGCGAGCTCGAAGAAACTGGTACTTTCCAAGGAATCAACCCAGGAAGGAGCAAGCCCAAGGGGAAGATCACATTGCCGGTAACCTTCGGCAGTGAGCTCAACTTCAGAACTGAGAGGGTCACGTTCGACGTCGCCGATTTTCCATTGCCCTACAATGGCATACTTGGCCGTCCGGCACTCGCCAAATTCATGGCCGCCTCTCACTATGCATACAACCTACTCAAGATGCCCGGCCCGATAAGTGTCATTTCTGTCCACGGCGACAAGAAGGATGCACTTATCTGCGCCGACAAGATTTACCGGGATGCAGCAGCCGCGACAGATAGCAAACCACTTACCGCTGAAGCTCCCGGGGCGAAGAAGAAGACCACTGGGTCCGGCAAGAGCTCTGTTGCCCACTCCGGCAAGCGCACCTCTTCGGAGTGCTGCGCTACCGTCGAGGACGCACCATCGAGCTCCACCGGCAAGTGCAACAAGACAATGGCAGCTCCGCCAAAGACCAAGAAGGTGCCCGCCAAGGAGGGCGGCCGGTGGTACCTACACCATCGATTGCCACGCTTGATCCTAAATAGGAAGGCGAGCTCGTTGCTTTCCTACGGGCGAATGTCGATGTGTTTGCATGGAAACCATCGATATCCCGGCGTTCCTGGAAAGTAATTGAGCACCACCTAGCTATCTGTCCTCACGCGCGGCCCGTCAAGCAAAAAGTTAGGAAACAGCGTTGGGCGCCAAGAATTCATAGCGAAGAAATCAAGAAATTGGAAGCAGCGGGGCTTGTCGGAGGAGTCCTCCACCCACATGGTTGGCCAATCCGGTTGTGATACGCAAGGCTAATGGGAAATGGAGACTTTGTATTGACTTCACGGATGTTAATAAAGCTTGTCCCAAGGACCCATTTCCCTTTCAGCGTGTCGACCAGATTGTTGACTCCACGGTGGGTGCGATCTGCTTCGTTTCTTGATGCATATTCAGATACCATCAGATCTTCATGGCGAAGAGGATGAAGAAAACCGCATTCATCACACCATGTGGCACGTCTTTGCTTTATCACGGATGCCTTCGGTTTGAAGAATGCTAGTTCAACCTTTGCAAGGGTAGTCCATGATGCTTTTGGACCACGGATACGAAATGTAGAAGCCTACATGGATGACATAGTGGTCAAGAGCAAGGACAGAGCGACTACGATTCAGGATTTGGATGAGGCGGCTTGCAAACCTCGCAAGATCAACCTCAAGCTCAACCCGAGAAGTGCGTGTTTGGAGTCCCTTCCGGCAAGCTTCTCGGGTTCTTTGTATCTCAGCGGGGAATTGAAGCCAACCCCGACAAGATCAAGGCTATTGAGCAGATCGAAGCACCAAAGTGCGTTAAGGATGTCAGGAGGCTTGCCGGTTGCGTGGCTGCTCTCAGCAGGTTCATCTCTAAGTCTGCTGGCAGCGCCTGCCGTTTTCAAGATTTTGAAAAAGGCAGGTCAATGAAATGGACTCGAAGCGGAGGCTGCGCTGCGAGACTTGAAGGATACTGTCCTCCACTCCAATACTTGTCGCACCTAAACCACAAGAGAAGTTGCTGCTGTATATAGCGGCGACCAATCAAGTGGTTAGTGCTGCGTTAGTAGCGGAGAGGGAGGCGGATGATGAGCCGGCAACCAAGGCAGGTGCGTCCAGCGACAAGCGGGGGGCTTCGCCGTCAAGCTCCGGTCCCGACAACGACGGATCAACGCAGGGTTGCGACAAGATACGGAAGAGGATGGTGCAGCGCCCAGTTTACTTTGTCAGTTCCCTTCTGCAGGGGGCTAGATCAAGGTACTCTGGTGTGCAGAAGCTGCTTTTTGGCCTGCTCATGGCCTCGAGAAAGCTGCGCCATTACTTCCAAGCACATGAGATAACAGTTGTCACTCGCTTCCCGCTGAAGAGGATTTTGCAAAATCCAGAAGCAACAGGCAGGATTGTTGAGTGGGCGCTGGAATTGTCAAGCTTTGGTCTTCAACTATACAGAGCAGGGCATTGGCAGAATTCATAGCAGAGTGGACGGCAACGCAGGATGAAGAGATTCCGGAGACAAGCATCCCCGTCAAGGAGGCAAATAAAGAGTGGCTGATGTACTTTGAGTGTGCCTTCTCGCTGCAAGGCGCCGGTGCCGGCGTGCTGCTTATCGCACCCACCGGAGAGCACCTCAAGTACATAGTCCGGATGCACTTTCCCAAGGAACAAGCAACAAACAATCTTGCCGAGTATGAAGGATTGCTGGCGGTCTCGGGATTCTTGTGGACCTTGGGATCAAGAAGCTCATTGTCGGGGAGACTCACAACTTGTCGTCCGCCAAGTAAATAAGGATTACGAGTCCGTTGATGGAAGCCTATGTCGATGAAGTGAGGAAGCTGGAAGAGCACTTTGAAGGCACTGCAAATGGAACACATTCAAAGAGCAGAATGATATAGTGATGGCCTCTCCAAATGTGCCGCACTTAAGTTGCACAATGGAACCAGGGATTTTTGTGCTCAAGCTAACTCAGCCAACCGTGGCACCATCAACGAGACGAGCAAGAAAGAAAATTGGTTTCGGCGACTACTTCCGCGAGAACTCTCTGAAGCCGCCGCCAAGAAGGTCCCTAAAACCAGCGCAAATATCAGCGAGGAGAGTCTGCTCCGACAAACCATCAGTTTGTATCGTTGAAACAACGCTCCCGACAAGCTTAGCTCCGGCAAGCTTGACGGGGAACATCGAGCTCGGCGGACCCGCGGTCCCTGCCGTAGAAGCTGATGGTCCCGCGATGTGAGATGAGCCTTTAGTCCTCGTTGTCGAGCCACGAGGCTCCAACATGGGCGCAGCAGATCGTCCATTTCCTTGAGACGGAGAACTTCCGAAGAGCAAGAAGAAGCGGAAAAAGTAGCCCGGCGGTCAAGTATGTACCAGTTTGTTGACAACATCACATGCGAAGAAGACTCAGCGGAGTGAAATTGAAGTGTATTCGCGGGAAGATGGACAAAAGCTGTTGGCAGAGATACGGAGGCATATGTGGTCACCACATTGGCGCAAAGCACTTGCCGCAAAGCTTTCCGGCAAGGTTTCTTCGGCGAAGCCCTCCGGATGCAACTGCACAAGTAACCAAGTGTGAAGCGTGCAGTTCCATTCAAAGCAGATACACCAGCCAGCTCAAGCTCTCCAGGCGATCCCTTTATCCTGGCCCTTCTCGGTGCAGGGCTCGACATCTCGGCCCCTTCCCGAGCTGTCGGGGCTTTGAGTACTTATGCGTCTGTCGACAAGTTCACAAAGTGGCGGAAGTGGAACCGATGAGGAAGGTGACAGCACGATCGGCCGTCAAGTTCTTGGTCAATTGTTTGCCGTTTGGGATTCCTAATCGGATCATCACCGACAACGGCGGCACAGTTCACGAGTCGCACCTTCATGCAGTACACCCAAGATCTTGGCGCCAAGATCTGCTTTGCTTCCGTTGCTCATCCGAGAAGCAGCGGTCAGCGAAGAGGGCAAACGCTGAAGTGCTGCGAGGACTCAAGACCAGAACTTCGACGGGCTACACAAGTGCGGAAGGAACTGGATCGAGGAGCTGCCGGTGGTTCTTTGGTCGATCGGGGCGACGCCAAATCGAGCCAGCGGCGGACACCCTTTGCTCTAGTCTACGGGCGAGGCAGTTCTCCCACGGAACTTCGTATACGGGTCACCTCGAGTGCTCGCTTATGATGAGCTTGAGCAAGAGCAGCTGCGACAAGATGGCGCTGCTCCTCGAGGAAGATCGTCTTCGAGCTCTTTGTCTGAGCTGCTCGTTACCAGCAAGCTTTGCGTCGCTACCATAGCCGCAAAGTTAACGCCCGAAGCTTCGAGGAAGGCGACCTTGTTCTTGGTAGCGTTCAATCCGCCAAGAATTCCAACAAGTTGGCCTTGAAGTGGGAAGGCCCTTATCGGGTAAAGCGAGTCACTAGGCCGGCGCTGTCATGCTTTGAGACCGAAGGCGGCTTTCGGTGAGCAATTCACGGAACATAGAGCATCTTCGTAAGTTTTACCCATAAGGCGCGATTCGGAACCCGTTCGACAACCAACCTTTTATACAAGTCTTGCCGTTGTTGCATGTAATCCTTTGTACAAAGCGAGCGCAGAGACCCGTGCATCGATAAAGCCTATGGTTGCGCACATTTTGTTAATGCATGCTTTCATAGTCATATATGCATGTGGTTACTAACATCTTGTGCAGCACCCACACCGATGGCGATAATGAGCCATTAGGCTTCACAACTGTCCTTTTCTCTTCTTTCTTCTCAAACAAGAAGAAGGTTCATCCACCCACAAGTTAACCGGGGGGAGAAGAGGAGATAGTGGTGTAGGCATCGCCCGAGGGACTGTCGCTTTGCCGGAAGGCGGACAACAGAAAAGCTAAGTTTCTAAGTTAAACGACCAGTTTTAAATTTTTAAGTTATCTTCCTCGAACGATAAGTACTTTGTATGGAAAACCTGCGGCGGAAGAACCAAATCGTGACTAGTCGCGCCCTTACTTTGTTTGAGTCCGCTCAACCACTTAAGTGAGCTGCGGCTAGTCATGACGAGGTTGCTTGTCGATGGCGACCCTTGACGAAGCTGCTGAAGTTCCGCTTTTCGGCGCTCGCGGCAAGGGTGCCGCACCGCAAGTTTCGAAGCGTAGGGTAGTAACATACAAGGAAGAAATCGAGTAAAGGAAATAACGTTGCATTCGATTGCCTAAGATAGTGTATATTACATAATGACTTGTCATGATCTAATAGATTTTTCGCCTAAACATGATCTTCAACGACAAGAAAAAGATAGACTTGGCGGCCTATCCACGCGGTCGCCCTCGAGCCTCTTAACTCCGCTCACCCTGTCCACAATGGGTGCGACAAGGGTCTTGAGCGCTTCAACATCGGCGGATGAAGGCAGGGACTTGAGGGCCTTGGAGAAGTCGGCGCTTTGGGTTGCGGAAGGCCACCTTCATCAACACCTACGGAGAGCCTCTGCACAGACTTGGCGTGATTCCTCCTTGATTGCTTGAACCTCATCCGGAGCCGCGGATGCCCATAACACGCCTTTGAAGAATAGGGTGAGCTTGGCGCTGGGTTGGAGGTTCTCGTCGGTGGAATATCCAAGATCTGTCATCCCCAACACTATCAGCTCATTATGGATGTCGGCGGCGGTGTCCACGAGACCTTCTGTCCAATGCATTATGCTGTCCCGAAGATTATTCTGGGCGGTCACAGCATTCGGCAGCAACTCCTCGGTGGCCTTGATTTTCTCCAGCAGGCCCGTTTCCCGCTCCCTGGCGCCGTTCAACGTCTCCGACAAGGTGGTCAATTTCAGCTCCAGATCCGCCTTGACGATCTTGCGGCATCGATTTCCTTGATCCTTTCAGCCAAACGACCCTGCAGTTCGCCGAGGGTGTAAGCATCCTTCTCACGCTCGCGCTTCAGCCCGGCGACCTCCTCGGCACTCTTCTGGAGAGTGGACTCCAGCTGAGCCACCCTCGTCTCCAGATCTCTCTTGGCGGCCTCGGCGGCAGCAGGCATCTTTGCCTCTTGGGTGGCCCGCCAATCGTTTGCTGCATGTGAGATCTTCCTCAAAGCTGTCGAGTTGATCTTACGCTGCGTCGGCTCACCTTCTCGGCGGAGAGCTTCTCTCCGGCGAGCCGCTGCTGCTCCTCAACCTCGCCTTTCTCCAAGATAAAGGCCGTGCGCTCCTCAGCAAGCTGCTCCCGAGCCTCTGCTATGTCCGGAGAGTCTCTTTGTTGGCGCGTCGGAGCTCTTCCTCACGCTTCTCAAGTCAGCTCCGCCCTCGCGACAAGCGCCTCCCGACTCAGTTTGGCTTGTCGAGGCGCGGTAGAGCGGCAAGAACTTCCTTAGCAGCTGCTCCTCCTCGGGTTCACCTGCTGCTGCTCGGGGCATCAACAGTGACAGCCCGCGGAGGCAAGCAGCTCCGCATCGAAGGTCTCCCCTCGGTGGCGCCACAGGCTCGATGCCCACGGGAGTTTGATGAAGACACCTCGCCGGCTTTCGTGGGGGCGCCGGCTGGGGCTCCTCGGTCTGGCGCGGCATCGGTGGTGGGGATCGGCGGTCGGTGCAGCGCTGGCGCTCCCTGACCTCGGGCCGTCAGGCGATCGCTGGGCTCCCCAGCCCCTGGCCGGTGGCCTCGGCAGCCTCCTCGCCGGCGGGCTTGTCAGCACCAGCTTCCTCCTCCTCCACTATAACGCCCAATATGCGACCCTATCCAAAAGGAACTCGAAGGTCCCACCAAGGATAGACCCGCATATTGGAAACGCTTTTGCAAGGTGGATATCATTACATCAACATTACATAATAGGTAAGGATACATACATAAGGCACACAATGCCACAAGAATACAACATCACATCATGTACAAGAGATCAACATCCGACTACGGATGAAACATAACCAGAAACTCAAACGACATCCACCCTGCTAGCCCAGGCTGCCGACACAGGAACCTATCCCTGATCGAAGAAGAAGCGAAGGAGAACTCCAAAACATGCAAACATCGCTCTCACGTCATGATCATCGCACAACCTGTACTGCAAGCTGGTGTTCTAGTAATCTGTGAGCCACGAGGACTCAGCAATCCCATTACCATGGGTATCAAGACTAGCAAAGCTTAATGGGAAAGGAAAGGGTAAAGTGGTGAGGTTGCAGCAGCGACTAAGCATGATATGGTGGCTAACATACGCAAATGAGGCGAGAAGAGAAACAAAGGGCGGTCGTCAACTAGTAATGATCAAGAAGTGATCCTGAACTCCTACTTCGTCCGACATAACCCGAAACCGTGTTCTCCTCTCGATCAACCCGAAAAGAGACACTCACGAGTTCGCTACGGTTGGTGTATTTTATTTAAGATCAACCGGGTTTTCTACAACGGACATTAACAAATTCCCATCTGCCACATAACCGCGGGCACGGCTTTCGAAAGTTCAAACCCTGCGGGGTGTCCCAACAAGCCCATGATAAGCTCTCGCGATCAACGAAGGATATTCCTTCTCCCGGGAAGACCCGATCAGTCTCGGAATCCGGCTACAAGACATTCGACACAATAAAACAAGACCAGCAAAGCCGCCCGGATGTGCCGACAAATCCTGATAGGAGCTGCACATATCTCGGTCTCGGGGCACACCGGATGAGCAAGGCGTCGGGTTGGCATAAACCCTGATTGCCCGAGGGGCGCGGACATCGCTTCGGTTTGGACCAGCACTCAAAGGAGAAGCGGCCCGGGGCTAAAATAAAGATGACCCTCGGGCTCCGAAACCCAAGGGAAAAAAGGGCATAGGTGAGGCAAATGGTAAAACCAATGTTGGGCCTTTTTGGAAAAGTCTTATTCAAAGCGAACTGTCAAGGGGTCCCATAAATCACCCGACAGCGTTAGGGGCGCAAAATCCGGGAACATAATACCGATATAGCGGAAACTAGGGTGGCAAAGTGGAACAAAACACCGGGCATAAGGCCGAGCCTTCCACCCTTTACCAAGTATATAGATGCATTAATAATATAAGATATATTGTGATATCCCAACAAGTAAACATGTTCCAACAAGGAACAACATCTCCATGTTCAACAAGGAACAAACTTCATCTTCACCTGCAACTAACAACGCTATAAGAGGGGCTGAGCAAAGCGGTAACATAGCCAATCAACGGTTTGCTAGGAAGGGTGACAAAAGGTTAGAGGCTCACATGGCAATTTGGGATGGCTTGATAAACAGGTAATAGGTAGCGCAGCATAGCGATAGAAACGAAGCAACTAGCATAGCAATGATAGTAGTGAGATCCAGGGTAGCGGTCATCTTGCCTGAAATCCATAAGGAAGAAGAACGAGTCCATGAAGAAGGCGAGCGGATGAAGCCGAACCAAGCGTGAGACGAGCGAATCCTCACGATCGTGTAAACAGGAACTAACAAGAAGAAGCACACAACATAGTAAACAAATCACACATGAACAAGACATGATGCACAACAAGCATGATACATGACAAAACTACATGAAGCTACTCATGGCAAGGAATGATGCAAACAAGAGCAACACATCAAGGCAAGTTTAAATGAGGCCGGGAACAACATATAACAATTCCGGTAAGTCCTCATATGCAAATTTCGAAATTGTTCCAGATCTGAATAAACCTCATGTTCAAGTTGTTAAACAGCAAGTTAAGATGCACCACGATGATCTACACGAAATTCTTGTCAAGTTACATATAAAGTTCATTAGATTCGGAGCTACGGTCTAGAAGATATGAGCAAAACAAGATAAGCATGGCATTGATGCAAAATGCATACAAACATCAAACAAACACCTCAAAACAAGGATGCAACATGATAATATGAAACTACATGCAAAATCAAGCAAGTTTCATATAGAGCACACTCAAAACGGAGCAACGGTTCAACACATACACTCTACAAGTTTAAGGGATAAGCTGTCCAAAACAGCAACTAGGCATCTTGCAAGCATCAAAACAACATGCTACAGGACCTCAACATAATAACAAAAGGCGTGGGCATGATGTACAGGTAAAGCATTACAAAACATGAACACTGAGCTATCTCCAGAAACAACTAGAACATGCTCAAAAACACATGGCAAGATTGCAAGTAATAACAGTTTCAGGCATTGGCAGAAATAACATCAGGTTGCAATGTTTAGAGCTAAGAAACAACATGCTACAGGAACTTATAATAGTAAGACAAGGCATGGCATGAATCTACTCAAAGCATAGAACAAAAGTCCCTTACTTACCATAAGCCAAAAAGGATTCAGAAAATATGATGGCACCCACGTAAACATGGCAAGTTATATTACAGATTTAAACATGGCAGAAACAACAATGAGTAGGCATGTTGGTGAGCTTGAACCACTCACCACAGAGCAATACATGATAAACTAAGCATACATCCATCAAGAATACATGGCATAGAAGCTATACATGGCAAGAACAACATCATAGCATGCAAGGATCAACTACAACAACCTTGGCAAAATTGAATAACATGTAAACAATCTGCCAGGAAACATTTTATAGCAAAAGTAGAGCTTGATTGACTCAAGCTATGGCACTCCATAATTGCAAACAAGGGCATGGATGGATAGAGAAAGACATGTAGAACAAAACATCCTTATTGAAGTATCTCAAAATATGCATGGATCTCTCGGTAGCATCAAGTTAACATGGCATCAAAATAACAGCAAAACAGGGCTGAAAACAGCAACATCAAGACACCTAGTTTGCATGCTTGTGCTAGTCACCACATAGATCACAAAAATACATGGCATATACCCCTGGAAATATGGCATGGCATATTACAAAACACATGTAGGACTCAAGTTCATAGGATGCACACATCAATCATGGCAAAAATGACAAAGTGCATGTTACGATAAGAATCGAAACTAACATCACATAGCACTATTCTAACAGCATTTGGGCATCAAGATGAGCTCAAATGAAAATGATGCAATGAGATGAAATGATCTACTCATCGAGAAGAACATTTTGACATATTATACGCGCAAAACGGAGCTACTAATGCAGAGTTATGATGCGATGAAAATGGAACAAAATGTTGACAGATTTGGGACTTGGATGAATTTTAGAGAAGTCAACCTAGTGGGCTCATGAACCGAGGTTTGCGGAGGCGAGGACGGGAGGCAAGCGGGACGGAGGCAGGCGGATCAGGCGCTCCTGCCCGGATCGACCGGGCGGCGCCTGAGTCGGCCGTGGCGAGGCCATGGGCGGTGGCGACCTCTGAGGAGAGGGAGGCGAGTGAGAGGAGGGAAAAATGAGGGAAGGAGGAGGAGAGAGGCAGGGGTGGGGTCCGGCTGGGAGGAGCCGATGGCCGTGGCGGGCTTGCTCGGCGGCCTTGGTCGCCCGGCTAAGCGGAGAGACGGGGGAGGAGGCTGGCGTCTGTGGCGGCGACGATGGAGCTGGAGCGGGGAAGAAGCGGGAGAGGCGGGCGGCGCTCGCTCGGGCGCTGGCTGGGGCGCGGGCCCGATGGACTTCAAGGGCCTGGGCCTGGCGGACCCACGGCGGGGAAGGCGCTGGCTGGGACGCGTGGAAGGGGGGGATCTGGCGGGTGGGGTGGTCTGGTGACTTGGCGGTGGCTGAGTGTGGTGTGGCGGGGCAGCGCCAAGTGGCGGAGGAGGAGAGGTTCTGCGGAATTGAGGAGGAGTGGGCTAGAGGTAGGTGGAGGGGTTAGGCTGCCCAAAATGGACAAGGGTGTCCATTTATAGCACATAGCTAGGGATTGGGTTTAGGGGGTTTAAGGCCGTTCCGGACCGTTCGATCGCCATCGGATGGCTCCGGAGTGGAGAGGGTCTAAGCGAGTGGCTAGCGGGCTATGAAGAGAGGTCTCGGGCTGATAAAGAGAAGCGAAGGGCAGCCGGCGACGATTCGGAGACCAAACGTCCGACGATTAAACCGCAGCAGTGCCGCTCTGAATGCGGTTGGGCTATCAAACGAGCTCGAATCGACGAAACTCGACAGCGCTCTGTCTACACTATAATAAGACCGCATGCCCAGTTGCATCCCATTCCGAGAACGTTTAACACCCTTTACGAAAAGAGGTAAAAGGGGCGCCGGAGACATAGGAGTGCGGATTGCAAAATGGACAACGGGAAAATGCTCGGATGCATGAGGCGAACACGTATGCACATGCGATGCACATGATGACATGATATGAAATGTAGATGATGACATGGCAAAGTGCAACACGCGAGCAAATGACATAGCAACGACGGCGAATAAGCTGGCGAGACACACAGGCGATCGAATCCGAGGCGTTACAACACTCCTCCACTAACAAGAGATCTCGTCCGAGATCTTAGGACCGAGACGGAAGAGAAAAGGGATGAGGTGAAACAAGAACTCAAGAGAAGAAGCAAAGAATCGAGAGCACTCGAGAAGAAGAGGGAACAACGAGAATGGCGAGAATCGAAAGCTCACGAATCCGATAGACTATGAAACAACTCGTTCTCACCGTAGTGGTTAGAATGATAAAAAAGCGAATAAGATTGAAAGGATTTAGGCAGCACTCCGGCTAAAAACATGGAGGAATAGAACTTGAACTTCAGAGATGGAATGACACTGATGAAGACATGACACAAAACCTCCGGAAGAATTGAAATAATGGAATGAAAAGAATTTAGAAGGAATGATTGAACGAAGTTGTTGAGAAAATCCACAACGAAAGAATAAGCTTGTTGTGGTCTTATCGGTAACATCTCAAGATCACAATGTGATAACCGGCCACAAACGGAAATGATTGGATAGCTGAGAAGAACTAAGAAATGCAAAACTCCATTTCAAAAGAATACGGAGAATTAATTGCACTTCGAGATGCGAGAAGAAAAGATAATTGAACTCCACCAATAAAATCTTGATGAACTCTTGAAGAATGAATTAAATCATGAAGAACCACCATGAAGAACTCCGGTAACAAAAAGGATGATGAGATAGAATGAAGGAAGAGAGAGTAAGATAAGCCTTGCAATGATACCGATGGAGGTTCCGACGAAAAGCTAAGGAAATAATTGAACTCCGGAAAAGAAAAGATGAAAACACTTGGAACTAGAATTTATTCATCAAGAACAAACTCCGAAGGAAGGGATTACTCACTTGGATGAAATAAGAATAAGATTTATTGTATGCTTATCCTTCATCAAATTAAATTGATTACAATCAATGGATTTTGCATACTACTTATTCTTCTTGAAAAAGAATTGAGAAGTGACATATCGCAAACTTGAGAAGGTCTTCATGAACCACCGGTATAATTAAAAGAACGAATGAATTAATATGATAAACAAAGAAAAGAATCTTGAACGAACCACCGTCATTGAATTGAAAATGGTGATGAAAGAGAATGAATCACCGGGAAGAATTAGAAGAACCAATAAACTAGAGGGGATTTAGATTCAAAAGAACAAAGAGATCATGAGCTGATTAAAGAACACTTGAACGAATCACCGGGATAATTGGATAACGGTAGCTGAAATGTGAGGACAAAGAATTCTTCTGGAATGATGGCCTCCGGTGAAAAGAAATGGAAAAACAACTCCTGACATACTCCGGATGGGTGAAAATAATTGCACAACTGGAAACAACTAGATAGGATAACATCGAGCTAGCACTGCGAATCTCCGGGAGAACGGACAAGATTTAGAGGGAAAACTCTTCTTCAATCTTGAAATGACGACGAGGAACACCACCAAATAACTGAGGTACTCCGGTAGAAAGAAAAACAAAGAGGTTGAGTCAACAATGAAATGATTTGAAATCGATCTTGACAAGGCATGTGACTGATGGAATCCATTCTTACGTCACACTTGAAAAGAATTGAGAATAGCTCCGGGGAAATTAGAAGAGTCAGGTAAGATTCTGGGAAAAGACCTGTGGGTTAGGGCCCACTAAAAGAAAAACACCGTTGAAAGGATTGTTGAACAGATAGATGATGCACCGGAACAAATGAAATATTTGAATGAGGTGACAACCTCGAATTAATTCAAACACAGACGAGTCTCCTGAGATGTCTTGAGGACTCCGGAAGGATAAACTGGCGAGAGACGAACGAGCAGGGAAAACACTTCGAAGGAAAAGAATATGATTAACCCGAAAAAAACTTGAATTGAGTGTACCGGAAAAAGAAAAGGATGAAGAATGGCGAACGAGACGAGAATTCACCGGTTAAAATAATTGACGAAGGACTGAAGAGGCTCCGTGCGAATGAAATAGATGGTCGGAAGAAAACTCGAACTCCGTGAATAATAGGGTGGGAGGGCGGGAAAAACACAGGCAACTGGAAGGGGAAACCGACGAATATCTTGAAGAGACAACACGGTTGAAATAATTGAGGAAAGAAAGCAAAGACTTCATACGAGTAGAAGGATACTCAACACGGACTCGGTTACGAGAAGAAGGGTGGGTGGGTGGGAAAGAAAACAACTGAGCATTGAACTCAAAGATGAAGAGGCTCGAGTCAACTTGACGAGAAATGCACCGGATGAAAAGAGCTGAGAGCCAACGATCGGAAAACCAACTGCGTGATCCTAAAGAAAAATTTGAAGGGGAAGAGAAGTAGTTCAAAACACCTACGTCAAGATTCCTCACCAGAGCGACGAAGGGGCAGAGGAGTAAAAAGAATTCCTACTCTCCGATATAACTAGACTCCGAAAATAGTTTTATTCTAGACTCAACAACGGACAAACTACACGATCAATCAAGGGGGCTCCTAAGGTCGGTCGAGGTTCTGATTACCAACTTATAACGCCCAATATGCGACCCTATCCAAAAGGAACTCGAAGGTCCCACCAAGGATAGACCCGCATATTGGAAACGCTTTTGCAAGGTGGATATCATTACATCAACATTACATAATAGGTAAGGATACATACATAAGGCACACAATGCCACAAGAATACAACATCACATCATGTACAAGAGATCAACATCCGACTACGGATGAAACATAACCAGAAACTCAAACGACATCCACCCTGCTAGCCCAGGCTGCCGACCTGGAACCTATCCCCTGATCGAAGAAGAAGCAGAAGGAGAACTCCAAAACATGCAAACATCGCTCTCACGTCATGATCATCGCACAACCTGTACCTGCAACTGGTGTTGTAGTAATCTGTGAGCCACGAGGACTCAGCAATCCCATTACCATGGGTATCAAGACTAGCAAAGCTTAATGGGAAAGGAAAGGGTAAAGTGGTGAGGTTGCAGCAGCGGCTAAGCATGATATGGTGGCTAACATACGCAAATGAGAGCGAGAAGAGAAACAAAGGAACGGTCGTCAACTAGTAATGATCAAGAAGTGATCCTGAACTCCTACTTACGTCGACATAACCCGAAACCGTGTTCTCCTCTCGATCAACCCGAAAAGAGACACTCACGATTCGCTTTACGGTTGGTGTATTTTATTTAAGATCAACCGGGTTTTCTACAACCGGACATTAACAAATTCCCATCTGCCACATAACCGCATGGGCACGGCTTTGAAAGTTCAAACCCTGCGGGGTGTCCCAACTTAGCCCATGATAAGCTCTCGCGATCAACGAAGGATATTCCTTCTCCCGGGAAGACCCGATCAGTCTCGGAATCCGGCTACAAGACATTTCGACAGCAATAAAACAAGACCAGCAAAGCCGTCCGGATGTGCCGACAAATCTGATAGGAGCTGCACATATCTCGGTCTCGGGGCACACCGGATGAGCAAGGCGTCGGGTTGGCATAAACCACGATTGCCTGTGGGGCGCGGACATCGCTTCGGTTTGGACCAGCACTCAAAGGAGAAGCGGCGGGGGCTAAAATAAAGATGACCCTCGGGCTCCGAAACCCAAGGGAAAAAGGGCATAGGTGAGGCAAATGGTAAAACCAATGTTGGGCCTTTTGGAAAAGTCTTATTCAAAGCGAACTATCAAGGGGTCCCATAAATCACCCGACCGCGTTAGGGACGCAAAATCCGGGAACATAATACCGATATGGCGGAAACTAGGGCGGCAAGAGTGGAACAAAACACCAGGCATAAGGCCGAGCCTTCCACCCTTTACCAAGTATATAGATGCATTAATAATATAAGATATATTGTGATATCCCAACAAGTAAACATGTTCCAACAAGGAACAACATCTCCATGTTCAACAAGGAACAAACTTCATCTTCACCTGCAACTAACAACGCTATAAGAGGGCTGAGCAAAGCGGTAACATAGCCAATCAACGGTTTGCTAGGAAGGGTGACAAAAGGTTAGAGGCTGACATGGCAATTTGGGATGGCTTGATAAGCAGGTAATAGGTAGCACAGCATAGCGATAGAACGAAGTAACTAGCATAGCAATGATAGTAGTGAGATCCAGGTAGCGGTCATCTTGCCTGAAATCCATAAGGAAGAAGAACGAGTCCATGAAGAAGGCGAGCGGATGAAGCCGAACCAAGCGTGAGACGAGCGAATCCTCACGATCGTAGCAAGCAGGAACTAACAAGAAGAAGCACACAACATAGTAAACACATCACACATGAACAAGACATGATGCACAACAAGCATGATACATGACAAAACTACATGAAGCTACTCATGGCAAGGAATGATGCAAACAAGAGCAACACATCAAGGCAAGTTTAAATGAGGCCGGGAACAACATATAACAATTCCGGTAAGTCCTCATATGCAAATTTCGAAATTATTCCAGATCTGAATAAACCTCATGTTCAAGTTGTTAAACAGCAAGTTAAGATGCACCACGATGATCTACACGAAATTCTAGTCAAGTTACATATAAAGTTCATTAGATTCGGAGCTACGGTCTAGAAGATATGAGCAAAACAAGATAAGCATGGCATTGATGCAAAATGCATACAAACATCAAAAAATCACCTCAAAACAAGGATGCAACATGATAATATGAAACTACATGCAAAATCAAGCAAGTTTCATATAGAGCACACTCAAAACGGAGCAACGGTTCAACACATACACTCTATACAAGTTTAAGGGATAAGCTGTCCAAAACAGCAACTAGGCATCTTGCAAGCATCAAAACAACATGCTACAGGACCTCAACATAATAACAAAAGGCGTGGGCATGATGTACAGGTAAAGCATTATAAAACATGAACACTGAGCTATCTCCAGAAACAACTAGAACATGCTCAAAAACACATGGCAAGATTGCAAGTAATAACAGTTTCAGGCATTGGCAGAAATAACATCAGGTTGCAATGTTTAGAGCTAAGAAACAACATGCTACAGGAACTTATAATAGTAAGACAAGGCATGGCATGAATCTACTCAAAGCATAGAACAAAAGTCCCTTACTGACCATAAGCCAAAAAGGATCAGAAAATATGATGGCACCCACGTAAACATGGCAAGTTATATTACAGATTTAAACATGGCAGAAACAACAATGAGTAGGCATGTTGGTGAGCTTGAACCACTCACCACAGAGCAATACATGATAAACTAAGCATACATCCATCAAGAAGACATGGCATAGAAGCTATACATGGCAAGAACAACATCATAGCATGCAAGGATCAACTACAACAACCTTGGCAAAATTGAATAACATGTAAACAATCTGCCAGGAAACATTTTATAGCAAAAGTAGAGCTCGATTGACTCAAGCTATGGCACTCCATAATTGCAAACAAGGGCATGGATGGATAGAGAAAGACATGTAGAACAAAACATCCTTATTGAAGTATCTCAAAATATGCATGGATCTCTCGGTAGCATCAAGTTAACATGGCATCAAAATAACAGCAAAACAGGGCTGAAAACAGCAACATCAAGACACCTAGTTTGCATGCTTGTGCTAGTCACCACATAGATCACAAAAATACATGGCATATACCCCTGGAAATATGGCATGGCATATTACAAAACACATGTAGGACTCAAGTTCATAGGATGCACACATCAATCATGGCAAAAATGACAAAAGTGCATGTTCTGATAAGAATCAGAAACTAACATCACATAGCACTATTCTAACAGCATTTCGGGCATCAAGATGAGCTCAAATGAAAATGATGCAATGAGATGAAATGATCTACTCATCGAGAAGAACATTTTGACATATTATACGCGCAAAACGGAGCTACTAATGCAGAGTTATGATGCGATGAAAATGGAACAAAATGTTGACAGATTTCGGGACTTGGATGAATTTTAGAGGGGGGGAAGTCAACCTAGTGGGCTCGCGAACCGAGGTTTGCCGGAGACGAGGACGGGAGGCGAAGCAGGACGGAGGCAGGCGGATCCGGGCGCTCCTGCCCGGATCTGACCGGGGCGACGCCGGAGTCGGCCGGCGGCGAGGCCATGGGCGGCGGCGACCTACAGGGAGAGGGAGACGAGTGAGAGGGAGGGAAAAATGAGGGAAGGAGGAGGAGAGAGGTACGGGGTGGGGTCCGGCCTGGGAGGAGCCAGTAGCCGGCGGCGGGCTTGCTCCGGCGGCCTTGGTCGCCGGCTAGCGGAGAGACGGCGGGGAGCTGGCGGTCTGGGGCGCGGCGATGGGGCTGGAGGCGGGGAAGAAGCGGAGAGGCAGGCGGCGCTCGCTCGGGCGCTGAGCTGGGGCTTGAGCCCGATGGACTTCAGCGGGCCTGGCCGGCCTGGGCGGGACCCACGGCGAAGGCGCTGGCTGGGACGCGTGGAAGGCAGGGACTGGGCGCGGGGGTGGTGCGGCTGACTTGGCGGCAGCGCTGAGTGGCGGCTGGCGGCGGGGGCAGCGCCAAGTGGCGGAGGAGGAGAGGTTCGGTGCGGAAATTGAGGAGGGAGTGGGCTAGAGGTAGGTGGAGGGGGGTTAGGCTGCCCAAAATGGACAAGGGGTGTCCATTTATAGCACATAGCTAGGGATTGGGTTTAGGGGGGTTTTAAGGCCGTTCCCGGACCGTTCGATCGCCATCGGATGGCTCCGGAGTGGAGAGGGTCTAGGCGAGTGGCTAGCGGGCTATGAAGAGAGGTCTCAGGCTGATAAGAGAGAAGCGAAGGGCAGCTCGCGGCGATTCGGGAGACCAAGCGTCCGACGATTAAACCGCAGCAGTGCCGCTTCTGAATGACGGTTGGGCTATCAAGCGAGCTCGAATCGACGAAACTCGACAGCGCTCTGTCTACACTATAATAAGACCGCATGCCCAGTTGCATCCCATTCCGAGAACGTTTAACACCCTTTACGAAAAAAGAGGTAAAAGGGGCGCGGGAGACATAGGAGTGCCGGATTGCATAACGGACAACGGGGAAAATGCTCGGATGCATGAGACGAACACGTATGCACATGCGATGCACATGATGACATGATATGAAATGTAGATGATGACATGGCAAAGTGCAACACGCGAGCAAATGACATGGCAACGACGGCGAATAACTGGCAGACACCTGGCGCATCGAATCCGGGGCGTTACATCCACGTTGGCGGCGTCGACACTGTCGCCACCGGCGTCTTCCTCGCCGGCGGCCTCGGTTTCCATCGGGTCTCCGGCAGATGGGTCTGATGGTCAGGAAGAGGAAGCATAAATCAAGCAGATGTTGAAGAGAAAGCGGAAGAGCAGAACCCAAGGGAAACCATCGAGCGAGAAGGTTACGGCGAGAGGGGCCCGTGGCGCGATCTCCATCACCGGGGGTCGCGGCGCGCCAGCCCTTGTCGGAGAAGCTCCCCTTGGCGGAGAAGCCTCCTTTGTCGGAGAGCGCTCCCTTGGCGGAGAATTCTCCCTTGGTGGCGTGGTTGAAGCAAGCAGAATCTCGGGAGTGACCTCCGGGGCCTCCTGGTGAGGCTGAACCTCAGGGGTAGCCTCCGGCGCTCCATGATGTGGCTGCTCTGCTCCTGCGAAATCCAACAAACCAGATATCAGTAAACAGAAAAGCTGAAGGAAATATGCCCTAGAGGCAATAATAAAGTTATTATTTATTTCCTTATATCATGATAAATGTTTATTATTCATGCTAGAATTGTATTAACCGGAAACATAATACATGTGTGAATACATAAACCTACAGAATGTCACTAGTATGCCTCTACTTGACTAGCTCGTTAATCAAAGATGGTTATGTTTCCTAACCATGAACAAGGAGTTGTTATTTGATTAATGGGATCACATCATTGGTTGAATGATCTGATTGACATGACCCATTCCATTAGCATAGCACCTGATCGTATAGTTTGTTGCTAGTGCTTTTCTTCATGACTTATACATGTTCCTATGACTATGAGATTATGCAACTCCCGTTTGCCCGAGGAACACTTTGGGTGCTACCAAGCGCCTGGCGTAATCGGGTGATTATAAAGGTACATTACAGGTGTCTCCGAAGGTACATGTTGGGTTGACATATTTGAGATTAGGATTTGTCCTCCGATTGTCGGAGAGGTATCTCTGGGCCCTCTCGGTAATGCACATCACATAAGCCTTGCAAGCATTGCAACTAAATGTGTTAGTTGTGAGATGATGTATTACGGGCGAGAAAAGAGACTTGCCGATGTGAGATTGAACTAGGTATTGGATACCGACGATCGAATCTCGGACAAGTAACTATACCGATGACAAAGGAACAACGTATGTTGTTATGCGGTCGACCGATAAAGATCTTCGTAGAATATGTAGGAACCAATATGGGCATCCAGGTCCGCTATTGGTTATTGACGAGAGGTGTCTCGGTCATGTCTACATAGTTCTCGAACCCGTAGGGTCCGCACGCTTAACGTTTGATGGCAGTTATTATGAGTTTATATGATATTGATGTACGAAGGTTGTTGAGTCCGGATGAGATCACGGACATGACGAGGAGTCTCGAAATGGTCGAGACATAAAGATTGATATATTGGAAGCCTATGTTTGGACTCGGAATCACTCCGGGTGAAATTGGGAATTTTAGAGAGTAGGGGGTTACCGGAACCTCCCGGGGTCAATGGGCCTTGATGGGCCTTAGTGGGAAGAGAAAAGGGGCCATATGCTGGCCGCAGCCTTCCCCTTCCTAGTCCTATTAGGATTAGGAGAAGGGGTGGCCCTCTCCCTCTCCCTTGGTCAAACCCTAGTTGGACTAGGTTTTGGGGAATCCTACTCCTAGTAGGAGTAGGACACCTGGCGCGCCTCCCTCCTGGCCGGCCAGCCCTCCCTTCCCTCCTTTATATCTGAGGCAGGGGCACCCCATGACACACAAGTTGATCATTGAGATCGTTCCTTAGCCGTGTGCGGTGCCCCTTCCACCAAACTACACCTCGAATATACCGTTGCGGAGCTTAAGCGAAAGCCCTGCGCCGGTGGAACATCATCATCGTCACCACGCCGTCAGGTTGTGAAACTCTCCTCAACACTCGGCTGGATCGGAGTTCGAGGGGCGTCATCGAGCTGAGCGTGTGCAGAACTCGGAGGTGCCGTCGTTCGGTACTTGGATCGGTTGGATCGGGAAGAAATGCGACTACTTCCTCTACGTTGCGTCAACGCTTCCGTTGCTGGTCTCACGAGGGTGCGTAGACAACACTCTCATCTCGTTGCTATGCATCACCATGGTCTTGCGTGATCGTAGGAAAATTTTTGAAATTACTCGTTCCCCAGCGGTGGTATCGAGCCTGGTTTTATCGTTGATGTCATATGCACGAGTAGAACACAAGTGAGTTGTGGGCGATACAAGTCATACTACCTACCAGCATGTCATACTTTGGTTCAGCGGTATTGTGAGATGAAGCGGC
Source organism: Aegilops longissima (assembly GCA_021605205.1). Classification (NCBI taxonomy): domain Eukaryota; kingdom Viridiplantae; phylum Streptophyta; class Magnoliopsida; order Poales; family Poaceae; genus Aegilops; species Aegilops longissima. The sequence continues at coordinate 375,286,039 of CM038678.1, read as the reverse complement.
CGGACCGACATTACGCCAGACGCTTACGCGAGACTGGTTTCACCGCTGTGAGCACTCGTTGCTTAAAGGTGGTGGCGGGTGTCTGTCTCTCTCACTTTAGTTGAATCGAGTGTGGCTCGCCCGGTCCTTGAGAAGGTTAAAGCGGAGTCTATTTGAAATATCGTTGTGGTTTTGATGCGTAGGTAAAACGGTTCTTGCTCAGCCCGTAGCAGCCACGTAAAACTTGCAACAACAAAGTAGAGGACGTCTAACTTGTTTTTGCAGGGCATGTTGTGATGTGATATGGTCAAGGCGTGATGCTATATTTTATTGTATGAGATGATCATGTTTTGTAACGAGTTATCGGCAATGGCGGCAGGAGCCATATGGTTGTCGCTTTATTGTATGAAATGCAAGCGCCATGTAATTGCTTTACTTTATCACTAAGGAGTAGCGATAGTCGTAGAAGCAATAGTTGGCGAGGCGACAACGATGCTACGATGGAGATCAAGGTGTCGCGCCGGTGGCGATGGTGATCATGGCGGTGCCGGAGATGGAATCACAAGCACAAGATGATGATGGCCATATCATATCACTTATATTGATTGCATGTGATGTTAATCCTTTATGCATCTTATTTTGCTTTGATTGACGGTAGCATTATAAGATGATCCCTTACTAAATTATCAAGAAGTGTTCTCCACGAGTATGCACCGTTGAAAGTTCTTCGTCTTTGAGACACCACGTGATGATCGGTGTGATAGGCTCTACGTTCAAATACAGCGGGTGCAAAACAGTTGCACACGCAGAATACTCAGGTTATACTTGACGAGCTATGCATATAAGATATGACCTCGGAACACGGAGACCGAAGGTCGGCGTGAATCATATAGTAGATATGATCAACATATTGATGTTCACCATTGAAACTACTCCATCACACGTGATGATCGGTCATGGTGTAGTTGATATGGATCACGCAATCACTTAGAGAATTGGAGGATATTTTTCTAAGTGGGAGTTCTTAAGTAATATGATTAATTGAACTTAAATTTATCATGAACTTAGTACTGATAGTATCTTGCTTGTCTATGATGTGTAGATAGATGGCTCGTCTTTGTTGTTCCGTTGAATTTTAATGCGTTCCTTGAGAAAGCAAAGTTGAAAGATGATGGCAGCAATTACGGACTGGGTCCGTAATTTGAGGATTATCCTTATTGCTGCACGGAAGAATTACGTCCTGGAAGCACCGTTAGGTGCCAGGCCTGATGCAAGGGCTGCGCGAAGTTGTGAACGTCTGGCAAAGCAAAGCTGATGACTACTCTATAGTTCGGTGTGCCATGCTTTACGGCTTAGAACCGGGACTTCAACGTCGTTTTGAACACCATGGAGCATATGAGATGTTCCAGAGTTGAAGTTAATATTCCAAGCGAATGCCCGGATTGAGAGATATGAAGTCTCAATAAGTTCTATAGCTGTAAGATGGAGGAGAATGGTTACTGTCGGTGAGCATATACTCGAGAATGTGCGGATATAACAATCACTTGATTCAACTGGGAGTTAATCTTCCGGATGATTGCGTCATTGATGAAATTCTCCAATCACGCCACCAAGCTACAAGAGCTTCGTGATGAACTATAATATGCAAGGATGACCAAAACTATGCCCGAGCTCTTGGCGATCTTTGAAAGCAGCGGAGGTAGAAATCAAAAGGAGCATCAAGTGTTGATGGTTAACAAAACCACTAGTTTCAAGAAAAGGGCAAAGGAAAGAAAAGGAAACTTCAAAAGAGCGGCAAGCAAGTTGTTGATCAAGAGAAGAAACCCAAGTCTGGTCCTAAGCACTGGCCCGAGTGCTTCTATTGCAAGCAGGCTGGTCCTTTGAAGCGGAACTGCCCCAAGTATTTGGCGGATAAGAAGGATGGCAAGGTTAACAAAGGTATATGTGATATACTTGTTATTGATGTGTACCTTACTAATACTCGCATGATAGCTTTGGGTATTTGATCTTTGGTTACATTGCTAATATTTGCAACTCGAGGCAGGGCTACGGATTAGCGAAGATTGGCTAAGGGCGAGGTGACGATCTTGGCGTGGGAAATGGTTCCAAAGTCGATGTGATCGCGATCGCACGCTACCTCTACATCTACCTTCGGATTAGTATTAGACCTAAATAATTGTTATTTAGTACCATCGTTGAGCATGAACATTATATCTGGATCTTGTTTGATGCGAGGCGGTTATTCATTAAATCAGAGAATAATGGTTGTTCTATTTATATGAATAATATCTTTTATGGTCATGCACCATTGAAGAATGGTTTGTTTTACTTAATCTTGATAGTAGTGATACACATATTCATAATGTTGAAACCAAAAGATGCAGAGTTGATAATGATGGTGCAACTTATTTGTGGCTTTGCCGTTTAGGTCATATCGGTGTAAAGCGCATGAAGAAACTCCATCTTGATGGACTTTTGGAGTCACTTGATTATGAATCACTTGGCACTTGCGAACCGTGCCTTATGGGCAAGATGACTAAAACACCGTTCTCGGAACTATGGAGAGAGCAACAGATTTATTGGAAATCATACATCTTGATGTATGTGGTCCAATGAATGTTGAGGCTAAATGGCGGATATCGTTATTTTCTCACCTTCACAGATGATTTGAGCAGATATGGGTATATCTACTTAATGAAACACAAGTCTGAAACATTTGAAAAGTTCAAAGAATTTCAGAGTGAAGTGGAAAATCATCGTAACAAGAAAATAAAGTTTCTACGATCTGATCGTGGAGGAGAATATTTGAGTTCTGAGTTTGGCCTACATTTGAAACAATGTGGAATAGTTTAGCAACTTACACCACGGAACACCACAGCGTAATGGTGTGTCGAGCGTCATGTCGTACTTTATTAGATATGGTGCGATCTATGATGTCTCTTCTTGATTTACCGCTATCGTTTTGGGGTTATGCTTTAGAGGCGGCTACATTCACTTTAAATAGGGCACCATCTAAATCCGTTGAGGCGGCGCCTTATGAACTGTGGTTTGGCAAGAAACCAAAGTTGTCGTTTTGAAAGTTTGGGGCTGCGATGCTTATGTGAAAAAGCTTCAACCTGATAAGCTCGAACCCAAATCGAATGTGTCTTCATAGGATACCCAAAGGAGACAGTTGGGTACACCTTCTATCACAGATCCGAAGGCAAGATTTTTGTTGCTAAATTCGGAAACTTTTTGGAGAAAGAGTTTCTCACGAAAGAAGTGAGTGGGAGGAAAGTAGAACTTGATGAGATAAGCTGTATCTACTCCCTTATTGAGAAGTAGTACATCACAGAAAACAGTTTACGTGACACCTACACCAAATAGGGAGGAAGCTAATGATGATGATCATGAAACTTCAGATCAAGTTTCTCTGAACTCAGTAGATCAACGAGCAAGATCCGCACGAGTGGTGCGGTAATCCTATTTTGGAAGTCATGTTACTAGAACATGATGAACCTACGAACTATGAAGAAGCGATGGTGAGCCCAGATTCCACAAAATGGCTTGAGGCCATGAAATCTGAGATGGGATCCATGTATGAGAACAAAGTGTGGACTTTGGTTGACTTGCCCGATGATCGGCAAGCAATTGAGAATAAATGGATCTTCAAGAAGAAGGCGACGCTGATGGTAATGTTATTGTCTATAAAGCTCGACTTGTTGCAAAAGGTTTTCGACAAGTTCAAGGGATTGACTACGATGAGACCTTCTCACCCGTAGCGATGCTTAAGTCCGTCCGAATCATGTTAGCAATTGCGCATTTTATGATTATGAAATTTGGCAAATGGATGTTAAAACTGCATTCTGAATGGATTTACGGAAGAAGAGTTGTATATGATGCAACGAGAAGGTTTTGTCGATCAAAGGAGCTAACAAAGTGTGCAAGCTCAGCGATCCATTTATGGACTGGTGCAAGCCTCTCGGAGTTGGAATAAGCGTTTTGATAGTGTGATCAAAGCATTTGGTTTTATCTGACTTTTGGAGAAGCTTGTATTTACAAGAAAGTGAGTGGGAGCTCTGTAGCATTTACGATATTATATGTGGATGACATATTATTGATCGGAAATGATATAGAATTCTGGATAGCATAAAGGGATACTTGAATAAGAGTTTTTCGATGAAAGACCTCGGTGAAGCTGCTTACATATTGGGCATTAAGATCTATAGAGATAGATCAAGGCGCTTAATAGGACTTTCACAAAGCACATACCTTGATAAAGTTTTGAAAAAGTTCAAAATGGATCGAGGCAAAGAAAGGGTTCTTGCGGTATTACAAGGTGTGAAGTTGAGTAAGACTCAATGCCCGACCACCGCAGAAGATAGAGAGAAAATGAAAGATGTTCCTATGCTTCAGCCATAGGCTCTATCATGTATGCAATCTTGTGTACGGACCTGATGTGTGCCTTCTTTGTAAGTTTAGCGGCGGTACCAAAGTAATCCAGAGTGGATCATGGACAGCGGTCAAGAACATCCTTAAGTACTTGAGAAGAACTAAGGATATGTTTCTCATTTATGGCGGTGACAAAGAGCTCGTAAGAGCAGTTACGTCGATGCAAGCTTTGACACTGATCCGGACGATTCTAAATCGCAAACCGGATACGTATTTACATTAAGCGGTGGAGCTGTCGGTTGGTGCAGTTCCAAACAAAGCGTCGTTCGGGATCTACATGTGAAGCTGAGTACATAGCTGCTTGGAAGCAGCTAATGAAGAGTCTGGATGAAGGAGTTCATAACCGATCTAGGTGTTGTACCTAGTGTATCGGGTCCAATGAAAATCTTTTGTGACAATCTTGGTGCAATTGCCTTGGCAAAGGAATCCAGATTTCACAAGAGAACCAAGCACATCAAAAGACGCTTCAACTCCATCCGGATTTGGTCGGTGGGAGACATAGAGATATGCAAGATACATACGGATCTGAATGTTGCAGACCGTTGACTAAGCCTCTTCCACGAGCAAAACATGATCAGCACCAAGACTCCATGGGTGTTAGAATCATTCTTGTGTAATCTAGATTATTGACTCTAGTGCAAGTGGGAGGCTGAAGGAAATATGCCCTAGAGGCAATAATAAAGTTATTATTTATTTCCTTATATCATGATAAATGTTTATTATTCATGCTAGAATTGTATTAACCGGAAACATAATACATGTGTGAATACATAAACCTCTGAATGTCACTAGTATGCCTCTACTTGACTAGCTCGTTAATCAAAGATGGTTATGTTTCCTAACCATGAACAAGGAGTTGTTATTTGATTAATGGGATCACATCATTGGTTGAATGATCGATTGACATGACCCATTCCATTAGCATAGCTTTTGATCGTATAGTTTGTTGCTAGTGCTTTTCTTCATGACTTATACATGTTCCTATGACTATGAGATTATGCAACTCCCGTTTGCCGAGGAACACTTTGGGTGCTACCAAAGCGTCCTGGCGAAGCTGGGTGATTATAAAGGTACATTACAGGTGTCTCTCGAAGGTACATGTTGGGTTGACATATTTGAGATTAGGATTTGTCACTCCGATTGTCGGAGAGGTATCTCTGGGCCCTCTCGGTAATGCACATCACATAAGCCTTGCAAGCATTGCAACTAAATGTGTTAGTTGTGAGATGATGTATTACGGGCGAGAAAAGAGACTTGCGATGTGAGATTGAACTAGGTATTGGATACTGAGCGATCGAATCTCGGACAAATAACTATACCGATGACAAAGGAACAACGTATGTTGTTATGCGGTCGACCGATAAAGATCTTCGTAGAATATGTAGGAACCAATATGGGCATCCAGGTCCGCTATTGGTTATTGACCGAGAGGTGTCTCGGTCATGTCTACATAGTTCTCGAACCCGTAGAATCCGCACGCAACGTTTCGATGGCAGTTATTATGAGTTTATATGA
>CM038678.1:375094793-375280014 GCA_021605205.1 Aegilops longissima | reverse complement strand
GCCATACTCTCCTTGGTGGTTAAACTAATGCTATGGATACCAAAGCTCTGATACCACTTGTAGGATTGCAAGTAGGTCTAGGGGGTGATTAGACTACGAGACCGAATAAAACTTAACCTTTTCCCAGTTTTAGTCCTTGGCAAGTTTTAGCAATTCACACAAGTCAAGCAACACCCTAGACATGCAAGTCTAGATAGTAGGCAGCGGAAAGAAAAGACTTTGCATATGAATGTAAAGGAAGGGATCGGAGAAATCAAACGCAATGAAGACACGATGAGTTTTGGCATGGTTCTAGTAGGTGGTGCTATCGTATGTTCATGTTGATGGAGAGTTCAACCCACGAAGGCTAATGGCTTGTCATCGGGGATCATGATCACCTATGGGACCAAGAGGCCCCTTTGTGGTTCGGCTGGGGATGCTCACATTGCACAAAGAGCAAAGACAGCAGGGAAGCGCAGCGAGGACAACTCTCTTTTACCAAGGTTTGGGCCGCTTAGTAGCGTAACACCCTACTCCTGCTTTGGTGGATTGATCTGGAGGAACACGAAGACAGGGAGCGCTCAAGCCCGGCAAGGGTGCCTCGAGGAGAATGGTTATGCGCGTACAAGTGTTGAGGGATAAAAACTTCGAACCCTTTGCTAGGTTGCCTCGGCCCTCCTTTTATAGCTTAAGGGGCGACCACAGTGGCAAAATAGTCATTATAGTATCATTAGATAGCTAACAGTTGTAACATCCCAAATTTTCAATTTGGAATGTTATACATAGGCCATTCATGCATATCATATTTTTATTGCATTTCGTTTCGCGATCCTCGAAATTCTAAGCAACTCAAGGACCCTCGGAGAGAGTTGGGGATTTCACGTTTTTCATATTTGACTTTTATCAAATATTGAAACAAGGATCACTTTGGTTTTAATTTATTTTTCTCTCTGAAAATATTTCATATCAATATATATGAGAGGAGATAATATGACTTCTCCAAAATAAATGAAATATTGGAGGGAAATTATTAAAATGAAATAAATGATTTTATTCGGATTTTATTGCAATTTTATTTGCATTAGGAAAAAATACGCGTTTTTCAAAATTGCATTTTGGCCCCAAATAAATGTCCACCTTGTTCGGCATATTTTTAGAGGACTGGGAAAATTTATTTCGAGATTTTTGGAGTCCGTTCAGTATTCTTTTTTTTTCTTTTTCTGCGCGTTGGAATCTATTTAAAAAAAGTAACGGACCTATGGGCCGTAACCGGCCCGGACTCCCCAGGCCAGGCCGCCTTTATAAAGCCGCCTTATGAGCCGCCCCAAAGAGCCTTGACACCTGCCGCCAAACCCTAGCCGCCCCGACCCTAGCCGCCGCCAACCGCCTCGGCTGCCGCCGCCACCAGAAGTCGCCGCCACGACGACTTTGCCGGAGTTAGCCGCCGCCGCTGATTTTTTTTCTTTTTACGTCGGTTTATTTCGGTAAACCCTAGATCTAGATCCGTTTTTTTAATTTTCGGTTTAATTTATTAGATTGGTTTTTTCGTCGGTTTATTTATTTTGCGGACGTTCGTCCGTTTGTTCGTTTAAACGAACGCCATTCACCCGTTAGTCATAGACAGTGAACGTTCTTTCGTTAGACTGTTTGTTAGTTTTTCTTTTTCCAGGGTTTTTTGCAATTATTTCCGATCGCGATTTCTGACCCGATTTTTGTTTTAGTTTATCTTTTCGCTCGTTTATCGGAATCAGGCGATTCAAGCGCCTAGGTCTTCGTCTCGAAGCCCTCTTTCTGTTTAACTAACTTGAACAAGATTTCGGTACTTTAAAAATTGACTTTAGTCCAGATTAGTAATCGGATCTTGTTTCTTTCGTAGTTTGAGTTTCTTTGCTCGGTTTAATTTGATTCTTTTTGCAAACCGGAGTTTTTAAGTTGAACTTTCTGGTTAGATCTTCTTACTTGAGTTTTACCCGTGCATCTTTGCTTGATTGCTTATGTGTGTTATTGTTTGTTTGCGATAGAGTTCCCGGAGTGTGAAGCGTGCTACTACGAGTCACTAGGTTTTGCAGATCGTCAGCAAGGCAAGTAACACTTTGATCATACCCCTTTCCTACCCAATTTTTATGCATTAGTTACAACCCTCACACATTGCATGAGTAGGATCTCTTAACATGTGGGTTTGGGAAGTAGTTAATGAGGTAGAACCTATTGCCCTGTTATTATCAAACCCTGGGAGTTACTTCTACGTCATGCTTATTGCCATGCTATGCTCGTAGACGTGGTTTGGGTTTGAGTGTATCCATGACAGATGTGAGTTGTTAATTAATGGTTCAACTTAAGGTGGTAACTTTAATACACATCTGGGTGGATTGCTTGTTTGGGCACCTGGGGAATCCAGTGTTGTCCTAGGAGATCCCGGGGATATACCGTGTGATCCTCCTACGGTTCGCCACCCAGGCTCAAAGGGATCGTGAGATATTTCATGCTAGAAACTTCCGTGTGCAGCCACAAGCCATTATGGGCTCTGGCATAGTTGAGTATGTTGTGTGATCTCTTTTAGTGGTGGGCTAGCAGATGTAGAGGGAAAGTAGGTGTAACTGTCCACCCGGAGTAATGAGTTAATGCTTCTGAAAGACTGTGTCTCGGTCATCCGTTTCTCAAACACCATGTAGTGTGAGAAATCCCACGGAGGCGATAGAGTCTTGTGGGGAAAAGTGCGCAAACCTCTGCAAAGTGTACAAACTAATCATGGTTAGCCGTGTCCCCGGTTATGGACATCTTGAGTATCTAGTACTTGGATTATCCTATTGTATCTCATCACTCTAATTTAATTTGTTGGGTTGATAATTACTTTTAATTGGGATTGAGTTGGAGGTACCTTCTCAATGATGTTTCAACTACCATGATAGTTAAATAAAATTTATTCCTTTGTTGTAGGGAAAAATTGGCTTTTCGCAAAAACATATAACCATAGAGCCACCACCAGCCATATATGCATGTAGTGATAGCATTTATCTGTTCATTGCTCTACTGTGTTATATTGCCAGCATATTCCATGTGCTGACCCGTTTATGGGCTGCAACGTATTATGTTGCAGACTTTTCAGACGACGAGTAAAGGTGCGACAGGTCGTTGTCATGCACTCAGCTTTGCCGTTGGAGTTGATGGACTCACTTTATCTTCCAAGTCTTCCACTGTTATCGTGTTAGATGGCCTTAAGCCTTATTTATTGTAATAAGTTCTCTTTGGAGACATTCGATGTAATAAATGTGTGATTGCTACTCTGTTATAAATCCTTGATCTTGTGTGTGTCAAAGCATTCGATCCAGGATGACACTGAAGCACAGAGACTTGACCGTCTGAGGTCGGGTCGCTACAACAGTGCTATCATACCTAACTCTAGAAGTTAGGACAAAGTGCATTAAACGCATCACTAGGTGTCATGTGAAAAGATAGTCCCGGCAAGGTTTGTCCACCGCAGGCCCCGGCAACCCTTCCAGAGCCTCCGCCTCTCTCCGTTGAAGCCCTCCCGTCCACTTGGAGCCCCTGGAGTTGCCTCTGCTCGCCGTCTTCCTCATCTCCGGCGACCACTGCTCTCTGCCCCCGCTTGCGAGCTTGATTCCGATGCCATCCGACCACCCCTAGCTACGCTACGGGTACGGGCAGGTGTGCCTCCATCCCCTCTCTCGATCCCTCCCTCTCGTTTGGGCTAAGGATCCCTTGTCGCCGACGAGAGCTCCGGCGAAGCCGCGACCCCCTCTGTTTCCTCCTCCCTCTCCCCCTCACCTGACTAGCGGGGCCCTCTAGTCAACCACTCTGTACGCACGTGAAGCGGTACAAGTGGTGGGGCCCTGAGGCTTTACGCTTTTGACGTCACCCCCCTAGTATGTTTTATTTAAATTCAAACTCATTTAATTTACAGAGAGCTTCAAACAGCTATAACTCTTCAACCATAAGTCCAAATGAATTGATTCTTTTTGCATTGTGTTCATTGCAAAGAAATCTAGCAGCTCACTAAAGATGAGATTTTTCTGTGCTGCCTAGATTTTCTAGTGATTTTCATAAGGGTTCTTGATATTTTCTTCTTGTGTTTAAAATTATTTTCAGAGGGTGAGGCTTGTCTTGAGGATCACCAGAAGGCTTGTGAACCTCATCTGCACTAAGGCAAGCCACATCAACATTTTCATGGTGCCATTTCAATATTTATGATTTTCTTACTTGAATGAAAAGTTTAATCCATGCATTTAAATAACTATTGTGTTATTTTTATTCTGTTAAGTGCTTGTTTCAATTAATATGCTTGATTTACAGAATGTTTGAAACTAACTTAGCTGGTAAAGAATCTAGGATTCATTTGTGTTGATGAAAGAATAATATTGTGATACAAATGAGTAACTAATTAAAGTTATTTTCTTGCATGAGTAAAATAATAAAAATTTGCTAGAAAATATTTTGGTTAAAGTAAGGTTTTTGCTAACCAGAAAAGTGGCATAAGTTGTTGATGATTATGCTTAGTGTGAATATGGTTGACTCAGTCATTTCCATTAATATGTGATGCATAGGTTAAGTTGCATTTCATGGCATACTATGACACTGGTTATTTTTACTATAAGTTGAACCTGAATATAACTCAACTTGAACATATCGTTGGCCGGCTCATGGTGCCACTGAATCGAGTTTTTCCCAGTGCAACCACATTTGCCTTATGGGAGGCCTTGATTCAGTCCATTGTCATGCCTCTGGTCGGTGCCTCCTACTAGGGAAGGTTATGGGCTTTCTTATCCTGGCCCAGTAAGAAGACATAACCTTGTGTGCCCGTTGTTGATATTATGGTACCGGGTCTCCTTGTGGGATCGTTTTGGCCACGACGGTGGTCGTTGTGTCTTTGGTAGACACGGGGCCACCCAGGACTAGCCCAGTGGGGATTGTGTCGGAGTGGCAGGGAGAGTGTCATGACAATGGAGGGGTTTCATCAGAATGTCGTTGGTGTACCCGAATGGGAGTGCGAGGCCATGGGTTCCATGGTGTGGGTACAGTGTGCTACCTCTGCAGAGTGTATAATCTATCGATAGCCGAGTCCACGGTCATGGACACGCTCGTAGTAGGTCCCACCATGGGTCAACCTTTAAGAAATTTTGCACACTAAGTTATGAACTTTGCACTGTTGATGATGGCGGAAAGGCCATCGAGATGTTCTAGACCAAGCATTGGTCATGGTTGTGATAGCCGTAAGGATCACGAGCCACCCATGCCAAGACCACGATGGTGGTTTGTGTGTGATCCGAGAACAATCACGGTTGGTAAGTCGGTCCCGAGGGACGTTTATCACAAGAGCATGATCACAACATGTTGAAACATTATTGCATTATTAATTGGTTAATTATCATGATATTGTTTGTCATTATGATTATGCCTGTTGTGAGCTTGCAAATACATTCAATGTACTGACCTGGCGAGTCATGCCAGATTTCAGGAAAGTCTCGTTGGAAAGGAGCACTGCTCGAGTCTAGATCGTGTCCACATCGGTGTCCATGTGCTATGGAGTTTCCACTACGACGTTGTTCCGCTGCCGCGTAGTTGTTATGATCGAGGCCCCTTTATGTTCACTATATAATGTACATATTGTTCAGCCGCACCGTGTGTGCAGCTTGGCCTCGACTCCGTTGTAATATAAACTCTGGTCCGCTAGCATAAATAAAGCGGTTGTTTTCTGTACCAAGATGTTGTGTGTTGCCAGAAGACATGGTCTCTGGGCTGGCAATGCATGGTAAACCGGTCGCTCTGAGCTGGGGTGCCACAACACTTGGTATCAGAGCCGCGCTGACTGTAGGCCATGCTAGACTACGACGTGTTAACTGGACGTTAGATACGAGTTTAAGTTGAGTGCCGGTAGCAATTGTAGCTGGTTGTTGCATTGCATGCACTTGCTTTATTTTTTTATGCTAACCTGCTAATGGTTGTGAGTGTAGATGGCTCCGGTGCCGTATCCGTGCCAGTTGCAGCTGATGCCGTACACGTCAACGCACCTTTTTCACAACGTGTGGTGTCGGCTGTACCCCCTCGGAGACGATCCAGTCTATCGTGTGTACCGGGAGCGTCTAGCTGATTCAGTGTATGGGTATCACACAGTGGTTACTCTGCGCACTAGTTCCGATTCCAGCTCTTACACTCGTACTTCTCGGAGCGGTTACGCCTCTACCGCTTCTCAGGCTGTCCAGTTTGCTACATTCGAGGTCCTCGTCGAGCTTCGCTACAACGAGGTCAGAATGCAGAGCCACCCAGGTTTTTGTTACTACCCTTCTCTGCACAACAATGGTCGTGTCCGTTTCCCTATCATTGATCCGGAGTCTGATAGTGTTGCTAGCCACCTTGCTCGTTATGTCACTGCTAGCTATCTTACGATCCACAAGCTGGCTCGAGAGCTGACTCGTGCCCGTACTGCTTTAGCCGCTGCTTTAGTCACTACTAGATCTGCCACTACTCCATCCTCTATGGGATTTACTCCTTATATTCCAGCCAGTTCTAGTTCCCCTGTTTCACCGGTTACTCCCCCGAGTAGCTCAGGCGCCTCGACGGTGAACCCTCTTAGTGCCCGTGCTGAGTGGGTTACATTTCTCGCTACTCATGTAGCCCCGATGATTCACCCTACCCCTGCCCCTGAGGGAGAGCCCTCTAGGCTGCGTCGTCGAGTTACCTTTAACCCGGAGGTCTCAGTTAACCTCGTCAGTTCAGGATCCAAGTCCGCAACAGGAGAGGACCCCGCAGCACCAGCAGAGCAGTAGAGCCTCTAAGTATCCGCAGTCTTTGGGATGATGTCCGGATGTAGTAGCACGGGTCATGATGTTTTGTTGCCTGTATGATAGTAGTTGAACCTGTCATGTTGGCTATCTTTCATGTATGAGTCTATGTATAATTATGTTGGAACTCTATTTTTATTCGCTGTGTTTTTCTCGTCATTTCAGTTTTTCTCGGGCTTTTGTTGCTGGCTTTTCCCCAATTTATTTCGAATGTTTCTCATCTCGGTTGCGTTGCCTTGGGAGAAAATCATAATAGGATGCCGCAGGGAGGAAGCAGCAGCAACGTTCGCGAGGGTACCCTTGTTCGTCATTCCGCACGACAGGCAGGACACTCCCCCGAGCCATACGTCCCGCCACCGCCTCTACCGCCAAATCCGCCCTCCACCGATCAAATTATGCGTATGTTTGAGGAAAGAAGGAACAACGATCTGATTGAAATATTAAGAAGTGTGCAAGCTATGGTTGGACAGAATGGAAATCAGAATGGTCATTACTCCAAGCTGTCAGATTTTAAAGGACCAAGCCACCCAGTTTCAGTCAGGTTGTTGATCCCTTGGATGCAGACGATTGGTTGCGTACCATTGAGAAAAAGCTTGAGATTTCTCGTACTGAAGAAAATGATAAAGTTCCATTTGCAACTCATTATCTTGAAGGCGTTGCTGCCATATGGTGGGAAAATGTAAAAGCCATGTGGCCTGCTAATGAAGAAATCACCTGGGAAAAATTCAAGGAGTAGTTCCGGAAATATCATATCCCTACTAGAGTTATGAAGACTAAGCAGCGTGAGTTTCTCACACTCGTCCAAGGAAATCAGTCTGTGGGTGAATATTTGCAAAAATTCAATCATCTGGCCCGTTACTCCTTTTATGACGTGGCCACCGAAGAAAGAAAGATTGACAGATTTCTTGGTTGATTAAATCCGCAACTCCGGTGTACTCTCAGTATGTTTGATTTTCCAGATTTCCAAACTTTGGTGAACAAGGCTTTCATTGTTGAAAGGGAGCACAAGCTGGTATCAGATACTAGGCATGTTAACAACGACAACAAGCATAAGTTTGAGCCAAAGAAGGATGGGAAACCAGTGCAAAAGGCTCGTACCTGGCAGCAGACTCAGGTGGAATACAAACCCAATTGGCAACAGAATGTTAACAAGACCACCACTCAAGTCAAGAATGTCGTGACCAACCCAGTGCATGAGGAGCGCCAGCGCAACAATTCTTGCTTCAGTTGTGGGAAAAACGGACATTATGCCAGACAATGCCCCAAGAACACCAAAGCAAATGCTCTAATCAGGCCACAAGTCAACTATATGGAGTCATGTCCGACCTAGCAAAACTTTACTGGGTACGTACATCACCTCTCCGCCGATGAAGCCAAAGAGAAACCCGAAGTCATCATTGGTAAGTTTTCTGTTAATAACATACCCGCGGTAATTTTATTTGACTTTGGGGCTTCCCACTCTTTTATTTCTCGGAGTTTTGTTGCCCAAAACAACTTTCCTTGTTCGATTTTGGGCAAAAATATGCTGGTACCAACCCCGGGATCTTTAATCAAGAGCAATCTGTGCATGCATAATCTGAAATCAATATCAACGGAGTCGGTTTTACAACTTCTTTGATAATTCTTGAGTCCGACAAGTTGGATGTTATATTGGGTATGAACTGGTTGACCCAATATCAAGTTGGCATAAACTGCGAAACCTGAGAAGTCACTTTGACCAGTCAGAATGGGCAGACTACCAATTTCTATGCTCGCAGAAGCATACCCAAGAAAGAGATGGTCTTCACCGCTGTGGCTGAATTGGAATCAATTCATGTGGTCAGTGAGTTTCCTGATGTATTTCCAGAAGAGCTGTCGGGCATGCCGCCAGATCGAGAGCTTGAGTTTGCAAGAGATCTTGTGCCTGGAACCGCACCGTTGTACAAGAAGTATTACTGGATGCCCTCATCAGAATTAGTAGAGCTAAAGAAGCAGCTTGATGAATTGCTCCAAAAGGATATATCCGTCCCAGATCTTCACCATGGGGATCACCTGCTATTTTCGTGGACAAAAAGGATGGCAGTCTCCGCATGTGTGTGGATTACCGACAATTGAATGAGGTCACCATCAAAAATAAATATCCGCTGCCAAGGATTGATGATCTGTTTGATCAGCTCAGTGGGGCCAAGGTATTCTCTAAAATAGATTTACGGACCGGATATCATCAGCTCAAGATTAAAAAGGAAGATATTCCTAAGACCGCATTCACTACTCGGTACGGTCTTTATGAATACATAGTTATGTCCTTTGGTCTCACCGATGCCCCTGCTTTCTTCATGCATATGATGAACACAGTATTCATGGACTTCCTCGACAAGTTCGTGGTAGTCTTCATCGATGACATACTCATTTACTCCAAGGGTGAAGAAGATCACAAGAATCACCTCCGAGCAGTGCTACAACGACTCCGCGACCATCAGCTTTATGCCAAATTCAGTAAATGTGAGTTTTGGCTCAAGCAAATTGGGTTTCTCGGACATATACTATCTGTCGAAGGTATAGCCATGGACCCGAGCAAAGTAAAGGATGTGCTCGATTGGTTGCACTACAAAAAAATACACTTCCGTGATGATACGTGTTTGTCACAGTAGGTCGCGTTTTTTGCCATGCATGTACATCCATGACAAATTTATGACAGAATCAAGATAGTCATACATGTGCTGTCGTAGAAGTGTTCCATGACATTGCCAAAATTATCATCACGGAAGTGTCCACTTCCATGACGATAAATCGCGCGTCACAGAAGTGCTTTCGTCAAGCATGACCGACACGTGGCATCCACCGTAACGGAACACCGTTAAGCTATCGGGTCGGGTTTTGGATCCGATAACCCTTTAACAGCCCTGACCAATGGGGATTTCCATGTGTAAAATCATCATTGGTTGGAGGAGACACATGTCAGGTTCGCGTTGGCATAGGTGTCACTCATCCAATGGGCGAGACGCGCCTATGATATGTTGACACGTGGACCGGCCCATCAAAATTAAATGGGCCGACCCAACTGAAGGGCCACAAGATTTTGCGGACCATAATGGGCCGGCCCAGCTAAAGGCCCACGAGATTTCGCCGACATTAATGGGCCGGCCCAGCTGTAGGCCCACAAGATTTTGAGGACCCTAGTAGGCTGGCCCATTAACTGGCTGCCATGTTTTGGGCCAAATGCCGGCCCATATTTGATCTGGTCCATTAATGGCCTGCCACGCTTCGGGCCTAATAGTGGCCCATATGAGATCCGGCCCGTTAAAAGCCTACCATGTTCTGGGCCAAATTACGGCCCAGATCAGGTCCGGCCCTTTAAGAGGCTTTGGGCTCAATTATGGCCCATATCAGATTCGGCCCGTCAACTGGACACTATGCTTTTGGGCCCACCTGCTAAAGGACCACTTAGTAATTCGGCCTGATATTAGTTTTGGCCTGTTAAGGGCTCGTTTAACATTTTGGCCCTATATTAATTTTGGCCTGTTAAAAGCCCATCATATAGTTGGGCCTAACTACGGCCCGGTTTGCATCCGGCCTGCTCGCAGCTGATATCTAATTGGGCCAAACAAGGAGCGAGACAATTTTGGCCTGTTAAAAGCATGTGATTTGATTCGCACAATCATGGGCCGGGGTTCATTTCGGGCTGCTGCCGGCCCGTGAGCTGTTCAGCATGTTTCAGGCCCAACCAACATCATGATTACATGACGGCCCGATTATGTACCGTAATTTTACGGTTTGGCCGGTTTACTGCGAAGACAGGATATATATACAACAAAATAACTTCAGCATCATGAATAAGAAAAAATCTAGACTATACAATAAAGAAATTACGGCATATTACATCCACTGGGCATCAAAGTTCGCCACTATGATAATAAAGCACAAGCAGACAATAGATTACATACACTGGGCATCAAAGATCGCCACCAGTGCAAATAAACACGCCGACAAAATAATATACAAAACCGACAACACTTCAATAGAGTTCAAGAAAGGTTAGCCCTGCTGGGGAGCTGCAGCGCAAGCAGCAGAGCAAGATGATGAGACTGCGCTTGTTCAACACTTATATCTTCCTCACTCTGAAAGATAAACAAGCAGACCGATGACAGGTTTTGCACATAAAGTATCAGTGCTGACAATTCATCACATTTCTTACTGACGAATAAATTGACACAGTTTAAAATTGCATTAACACAATATGGTATTGTTCAGGTCAAGACATGGCAGGAAATGACATTGTGAAGGAGTTGGCAGCTTCACGACACCACTGGATTAGAGATCAAGAACTCATAAGTATCAATGGTTAGTGTGTTGTCAATTTATACCATTTCAGATTGGCAAATAAAGAGACGGTTTAAATAATAATAGGATGATATGACATTGTTCATAGTTAAGACAATGCAGAATATGACATTGTGCTGTAGTGGGTAGGTTCACCACACCACTGGATTATGGATGAAGAACAGAAGCATACATGCAGTGCAA
This sequence comes from Aegilops longissima, assembly GCA_021605205.1. Lineage (NCBI taxonomy): Eukaryota > Viridiplantae > Streptophyta > Magnoliopsida > Poales > Poaceae > Aegilops > Aegilops longissima. The sequence continues at coordinate 375,268,735 of CM038678.1, read as the reverse complement.
AAGAAGATCACTTGCTCTGTATAGTTTAATTTACATGGTATGAAGAAGGAACTTGGTTGTACAACTAAAAACTTAAATTGAGAAAGGACAAACTTTTGTTTATGAACTACATAATAAACTTTAAACAAGCAATTTGATGCAAACACCAAAAATAAACAGTTGTTGCTGTCATGCCTAACCAAATATATACAACAAAGTTTGAAGGCTTGAGATGGACAAACTTACATTATTGGTGAAGACAGGCTCTATAAAGGCCTTGTCCATGCTGATGGGGGGCAATTCCAGAAGTTTATCACAGAATCTTCTTCAAAAGCATTGCCTTTATTCTACATTTTGTTAGGAGTAAATATAGATGTGATAATATACGAAAAAATGGAGAATATTTAAGATAAGATGAAGAGTGATGCTACATAACCAAGTAGCTATAAATGTAAGTTTAGCGATACATGCGAAAGGTACAGCCAAGAGCAATGCACAGCTAAACTTCTTCAGTACCAACCTTATGGTAAGAGTAAATATAGATCTGATGTGTAGAAAATGGAGGGCAAAGGAAAATAAGCTGCAGAGTGATGGTACATGAACAACTACTTGTCATTATAAGTACAGCGATAAAGGACAACATGTACTTACAAGAACAATGCGAGCTAAAAAAACATTGGCATTGGATATATTCTATACTAATGTAACCATTCATATAGATCAGATAATTTGGAGCGAACAATTGATAAGCAAGCTATCATGCATGCTGCTGTCACATAATGAACTAGGTATGTATGCAAGTACAGTGATACAGGACAACAGGTACTAACAAGAGCAAAGCAGCGGACAGCATATTTGCGATATCCTGTCGTTCTTGTCAAACCGGAATTCTTCTTCGAGTAGATTTACTACAAAAAATATCCGTAAGGCACATGCGGAAAAGTAGAAGTTCAAACTGTCATGTGATTTCATAGACGGTACCTCATCCTGAACGAGAGCAAGGCATAACAAGGTTTTTCCATTCAATGTCTTCTAAATTTAGCACAGGAGACTTCACCGAAATTCGTTTATAGACTTGCCATCAAAGTGTGATTTCCTCGGGTAACACCGATCTTCGCTGCAATGCTTCCTTGAAAAGCACAAGCAAGCTTTGCTCGTCATGACTATTCAGATTGACCCTCGCCTAGTTACAACAATGTAATGTAAATCATTGATGTGTTCAATCAGCAGAAAACAGGAAAACAATAACCATGAATAATAGCACTTACACGTAAGTTGGACAGGAAGATGTGAAAATGGTGTTTGTCTTCACAATAATCTTCCCATGATGGGAAAATATGCACGTAGTCCCTAACAACATTGAAAGCATTGTCTTTTAAACTAGGAAGAAATGGAATGGGGTTCCAATCTGCAGGAATTGGCCGTCTCTGCAGTTGGGATAGGTCTTCGGCCGGTGGACTTGTTGTACTTTTTGCTGGAGTGGGATTTTTCTATGGTACAACTGGTGCTATGGCAAATGAAATCGGTATACCTTTTGCTGGAGTGCAGGTCCTGTGTGGTGAGGCTAGTGGTGTGGCCAGTGAAGTATGGGTATAGTCTGCTGGAGTCGGTCCTACGTTTTGTGTCACTTGTTGTACAACCAATATAAGTGGGTGTCTTGTCTGATTTCTCCGGCACCACCACGTTTTTCAAGGACTTTCTTTGGTGCTCCTTCGTGTTCGCAATCACCCTCTTCCTTTTGATGTCGATGCACAAGAACAACATTTGAGTGGAAAAACATGGTATGATGACAGATGGAATATGTATTGATAATGGATGGGCATGGCATCTCGACATATATGATGAGTAAACTAAGCGGATGGCGATGCAACAAAGTAGAAGAAATGCAAGACAACATATGCAAGATACCCGCAATCAATAAAACATTGCCAAATTAGAACAGCACCTTGATGGGTGAACAGGACAGGCCATCCGCCTTTGACTCCTCGAGGTTAGAATAGTCATTAGGATCATATTCGAACAAGAATCAACAGTGGGGGGCGTATGAGTCTCATTGCATCGAAATGGCACTCAATGCCTTGGTGCCAATTTTGTAAGTCATTGCAGTGTTTAGCTTCAAGAGTGGACTGCTGCTAGTGCGACACAAAGCAGCTACACAGATCATAGTGTAGATATAACGGGAAAACCTTAAGCATCAGAGTAAAATCAGCAAAGTGGAACTTGCTGGAATATATGTGCTAGTATTGCTGGTACGGCTAGAAAGGCTTCGGATACCAGCTCTCTTCAAGTGAAGGTGCGGTACTATTAATATCATTGTAACTCTCAAAGGCGACACAACTCCCGCCATTTCCTTGCTATTCTTATAGGATTCAAGTGGGCAGGGCACTACAAATCCTATTCCTATGTTTACAAGATCATACGAATCAAAGAGGCTCAAAGTGTCCATCACAACCGACCGTATAGACCTCTACACTGCAAATGTCCTTGCTCATCTTCAGTACAAGGAACATACTGTACTACTATCATACTCCCTCTGTTCCAAAATATAAGTCTTGGTAGAGATTTCCACTATGGATCACATACAGATGTATCCAGATACATTTTAGAGTGTAGATTCACTCATTTTGCTCCATATGTAGTCCATGGTGGAATCTATACAAAGACTTGTATTTAGGAACGGAGAGACTACATATTAAAGAAGAACGGAAGAGGAACATGGTAAATAAGAGCAAGCAGATTTTGGATAATAAAATGTTGGTTGCGCAGTGCCCACACATTGATGAACCAGAGCGCATTAAGAATGCAACTCCCAGCTGTCTCTCGACCATTTCAGGCGGTTGGATGAAGATCCTACGTCTCCTAACCCTTCTTCTTCCTCGTCCCTGATTCTTCCCATACAGAACAGCGAACGGGCCGCCGGCCGGACCACTTGCCCCCATCGCCTGTGTTCCTCCGCCACCCCCACCCTCCAACCCCGCCCCAACCCCCACCCGCGTTGAGTTTTCTTCGTTCGGCGAGGCCCCACAACAACCCGAGCACCTTCGATCGCACAGGCTCCGGCGAGCTCTGAAAAATCGACTGACCCAGTTTTGAAATTTAGTCTACTTGATTTAACTAGTGTGGAATATAAAAGGGGAAAACCATAAGCATTGGGAGTATAGTGTTGAGCGTGCCATGGCGGATCTGAAGGTGCAAACTGGACAAAGGCAACTTTGCAACCAAGACAAAAAATTAGAGTAAAGAAGTGGCGATCTATTTTCTTGTTGTGATAAATAAGTTTAGCAGATACGAAAGAGTACCGCCTCTGGTGCGGCGCCGTGTACGCATCTGCTGAGAATTTGACGGTGCTGCGGTAGCGATGGCTGTCGGTGGCGTGGAAGCAGATCTAGGAGGGTAGACGGTGGTGGCAGGGCACGGTGGACGAGACGGTCGTAGGAGCGGCGCCGACAAGGTGGACGACGGCGGGGATGAAGCGAGAGGACGGGATGCAAGGATCCCGATCCGAAGCCGTGGATGAGAGAGGTCGATCTCTTGTAATGGACGGCGGCGTCAGGATATCAGCTCCGGCATGGTGAAGGAGGACGGCGGTGGATGGGGTGGCGGATGGCGGCGGACGGAGGAGGGTGGGTGGAGAGGGTGTTTTGGCACCCACGGAGTACGAATGGGGAAAAGGGAGGTAGAGAGGAAGGGGGGAACCATGTATTTAGGGCGCGCTTGTCTCAAATGTGAGGAAATTTACAAACTTAGCCCCCGTTTCAAATTTCTACTACATCACAGCAACATTAGTCGGTTGGGGATAGGACGGTAATCTCGCATACACCAAATATTTGCCGACGAGAGTTTGTTTTTGGCGCCCACCGTGTATGAATATGAATGGGGACGGAGTCGATTTCGGCCGAGGACTCATTGTGTTTTGGCGCCCACCGTGTATGAATCCGGGTGAGAGGCAGTTACGTCACGTTTGGGTGAAATTACAAACCTACCCCTATCGAAACCTATAGAAATCTAGCAGATAGGCTTTGCGTGGCAGGGATAGGAAGTAGTGATTTCCATCTCGCAGATTTTGGTTTTGGGCGGTTACTGCGACTTTCCCCGCTTCGTTCAAATTTTGCAGAGTGCACGTTTACCGTGCCAACTCAATTCGAATCCCGTTTGTATTCTATTTTTTTTCAGGCGGGATCCATTTTCAATTGGAATTACATTCTATATACATCATCTTTCTATATATACTTTCAAAAGCACAACACCATTTATACATAAATATGGTTTACAAATGGCATGATCTCAGATTCATAAGGTTGTATCCATCAATTTGGATTTCAAATATTTGAAACCACTTTATGTTGAAATCCAATGTATGCATTCCTCGCTAACTGTCTCCAATTAATGTGTGTTTCATGCGGGTTTTTTTACTTCTCAAACATGTATAATGTGTTTCACACACGCAACATATAGTGTAATCCCATTTAGACATTAATTGCATATAAACCATGCATTGTTTGTAATTGAAGAATCTATGGATCACCAATATTGATAAACTATATAACATTACACGTGTGCCCAAATTCAAATGAATATGCATGTTTGATACACCAATTTACGTTATGATATTATCTATGTCGTGACCTCCAGTTTAAATATTTGAATCCCCTTTAATCTAGATATTCGTCTCATATAGCTATCACTCATGCTTATATAGGACTATCTCTCTGGACCTATACGTGTTCATCGTCTCTCAGGTATCTCTCGTGCTACCTGTATGTCGACAATGATCTTTTATCTTCATAACACACTGACGGTACTCTCTCCCTCGACCTTCATCACTCTATCTCTCTCTAAGTATATCTCGCTCCCTGCTATGTGTCCCTAACTATGATTCTCCATGTGGAATCTCTTTCTCTCACACAAACACAAAACTTTGTCTCCCGGGGTCTCATTTCTCTCTACTATTCCCATGTGTGCCACTCGCACACCCCTCATACAGAGATGTCTTTCGCTCCTTAGATATGAGAACCTCGACTCTTCCTCTTCAATATCTCTTTCTCACACACAAACACAAACTCTTTCTCCTGTGGTCTCATATTTCTCCATTGTTCTCTTGTATGTCGCTCACACACACCTCTCTCCCTAGAGATATCTTGCGTTCCCTCATATGTCTCTCTAGCTATCACTCTCGTTGTGAAATATCTTTCTCTCTCATGAGACACAAAACTCGCTCTCTCTGGATCTCATTTCTCTCGATATCTGTTTGTATGTGACTCACATGCACCCTCTCTATATCTCTCTCACACCCACACACATAACCCAGCCTTCTGATCCACTCGACTCCTATCTCTAACGCACACTAGCTAGCATCTTTATCTTTCTATTTATCTGTTTCTCCATCAACCTTCTTTCTCGCCCTCACTCTTGATTCCTATCACGCACATTACATATATTTCTCTCTACATGCAGGCAAGTGCCCTCTCACATACATATATAACTTCACCCTTTAAACCACCCGACGGTCACCTCCAACACCCAAACTAGCGGATGTCCCTCTAGCTAGTTTCTCCATCTCTGTATCTATCTGTAGTTTCTCCGTCAACATTTCTTTCTCGCACGGAGTCTTGCTTCCTATCACCCACACTATATATGTCTCTCCATACATATGCATTTATAGGTTGGTCTCTTTTGCACAATCGTTGCGCCTCACTCCCTCTGCTCGCCATAGATGCATGCTCCAGCCCACGCCACTATCTCTTAAAGACAAAAACACATGCTCAATTTGTCGGGCCTTCTTCCCTGCATTCTCACATGCATGCATATTGTCATACCGATCCGTCTCTCCCATGTCATTGATCTTTTGACTTATGTCTTCTTTCTTTTATCTCGATCATGCGCGTGCGCACACACACATCCCATGTATACATGTATACCTCTCACACATGCACGTTCAAGGTCTCTATGTCTCCATATGTAGTTAATTACCCTCAATCCTAACGCCACATTGAATCGTTCTCCTCTTCTGTGCACATAACTTCCGCCTAGATGGGTAAAACACACACTCACACTTAACAATCTCCTTTTAGCTACCCCCCGCCTCTCACTCTTCCCCTATATCCCCGAAACCAATAAGACCATCCCTTTGTTTAATTCCCGCCTACATGCACCATCGATATATAGTAGTCTTCCTCGGTGTCTCTCGAACAAACACGTTCTCTCGATGTCGAGTCCTCTCACGCGCACACACCTTCTCTTCCCTCTATGCGGGCATTTTCTCTCTCACACCCCATCGTTGGTGGCCTCTGCCATACACATCACCTCTCTATGATTAAGCCATGCACACTTAAATTACATCCGCCACAGAGGACCCCGTGACACACACACACACACACACACACGCGCACACACACACACACGCACGCACGCACCCCCCACACACACACTAAGACTCCATCTCTCTCTCTCTCTCTCACACACACACACACACACACACACACACACACACACTAAGACTCCATCTCTCTCTCTCTCACAGACACACACACACACACTAACTAAGACTATCTCTCTCTCTCCTCTCTCTCTCTCTCTCTCTCTCACACACACACACACACACACCCCACACACACTAAGACTCCATCTCACACACACATGCTCTAGGCGGAGCATTTGTTCCTACTACCCTTCATCCAACCTTACCCGTATGATAAACAATCACCTTTATTTACTTGCATAACATGGACAAATTCCACTTTACTTTAGTAGTCAGCAAACTTACCATCTGTACCCTTATAAAAAAACGAGTTGGCGGTGATGGTGTGCCTGCCATCTTGTAATACAGACCGTATGATCTATATCTGACGATAGAAAGCAAACTTTGATAATTTTACAAAAGATACCCGCACCTCTCTCCACATCATTATCTCCCACAACCTCATTGCTCAGCAATTAAAAAAGGAATAAGTCTCGAACAATCTAGCATGCATGGTGGCCATCACCACCGCCGCGTCAAATCCATCCCCATGCCTCCGCCCATTCCACCACCACCACCACCACGCCCACTCCTCCTCGCCTTATCTCTCATCTTTCATTTTTTCGATGACATTCTCGAGATACCAGTTTTCTGATAAAATTCTCGAGATATCATTAGTTTTTACACATGGGATTACTCCTGCATGGGGCAATCACAACAGGTGTTCTATAAAAAAATGCAGATTGATGTTCCGTGCAATGCACAAGAATCTTGCTTGTAATTATATAACGCAAATCACGAGCAGGAAGTGACATTTTTTTGACACAACCACGTTAACATGGCCACATAAATCACTAGCTAAAGTAAATACCATTATACTTATATCCCGGTGCAAAAGGTTGAGTACATGTCCGAAGAGTAGAGTCGCACATGCGCACTCTATCTCACAGAATCTCTCTCACACACACACCAGTTACATGACGCCCACTTAAGCAGACACGTATGTTACAATTTGTGAACCCGCGGGTACACGTGATGCTGCACATTTATTTAAGCCGGAAGGTGAACCCAAACAGTAGCTGCATTCATTCCCCTCCCGCCGCCTCTTCTCTGGTCGCCGTCGCCCGGTAGCCATGGGCCGGCCGAAGGTAACAACATACGCCATACTCCCGCCGGAGCGGCGCTTTAATATGGAAATTTTAGTGGTCATGCATGCATCTTTTTGTGCTAGCACTCCTATATAAGGGTTGAACGGTCGCTTCATGGACGCAGGGCGGTGGAAGAGGAAGGAGAAGGAAGCGGGCTGTGGAGTAACGTTTTACCACAATTTCTTAGGAAGCTGAGTGCAATAATTGAGTAGTTTTGCAAACTACCAAGATTACACACAAACGGTTCAAAACCTATACTCCCTTGCCAGCGCGTGCTTCTCGCGTGAAATGGCCAGCGTCGCCCTGGAGCGTCAGTGCCACATCAATGCCCGGCCAGAGCGGAGGCAACCTCTCACTGGCGTCGGCTTCGAAGTGGCGCGGCGTCCGAGAGAGCGCCGCTTCCCGGTGCACGCGACTGCTCCGCGTCGAGACTGGCCATAGGCCCTGTTTGGATCCATGTGATAGAGTTAGTTTGAGCTAGTTGGGGCTCAATAGCCCTAAAGTATCCAAGCATGAGGGTTTAAATTGGAGCAAGTTACACCGAACCCACCAAAAAAAAAACTATCCCACCCAAGAGGTGCTAACTGGAGATAGTTCTCATTGGGACCACTGAAAAATCACTTTTCTCTCTCCATGAAGTGCATTTATTGTCAATCTAACCCTGTCACCCAAACACCTCTTTGGCTACAGTTAGTTCAGGGTTAGTCATGAGTTAGTCTAACCTCTTGCTAAGTTAGAGTATCAAACAGGAGCAGTATAGGACATGCAAGTTGCCCAAAGCATACAAGCAAATTCGTACGTGAAAGGATTTTTTTCTTTTTGAAAACGGAACATGAAAGGAATTTTTTTAGAATGCTCTTGGCATGTCGCTAACATGTGATAGTTAACCGACCTCAATAGACGGCAGAAACGCCAGCCCGCCGCACTTTGATAGAGACGAGGAGGGAGAAGCTATACATGCTACTGGATTACTAGAGATAGGTGTCGCACGGAAGCCAAGAAATATGGTGATAGCATGGGTTAGCCATGTACTAGTATGATGTAACTACACTGGGCTGTCGTGTTTCGTACTCTTCCAGTCCACTGTGGAGATGATTGTTTAGTTTTATATCACTGAATAATATTAAATATTATGAGTGCAGACGCTCCACCACGAGGTTCCTTGCTCCTTCTCGGTCGTCCGGAATCTATGTTCTTCCACTCTATTTTTTTACTTGAGCTTTGTTCATCCTTTTGCCAACACGCGAGACATCTAGCATCAAGGTGCACGTGTTATGCATGGATCATTCCATCTATATGAAGAACACGTGGGACTGGAACTACGAGACGGACATGTACCCAGGAGTGGATATACGAACCTGAGTAATGTAGCGCAGTAAGTGAAGTAGAAAGGCACAAATGGTATGAACATGCGTGGCATATAGGGTATGTTTGATTGCGTTCTCGTCTCAGCATAGTTGTTCCCTCCTCATGCATGCTCAACTCAACACCCCTCTTCATGCATGCTCTCTTCATGCATGCTTCTAGTGTATTTGTGCTAAACTAGTGTGGACTCATGCACCCTCCATACACTCTACCAACCATCCAAAAGTAGGTCGAGAAGGGAACTCTTGGGCGGCATTTGTTTCTTACTACGTACTACCACTAAATGTCGTACGTGCAATGCACGGTGATGTTATGGAGTACGTGCCTAAGTACTCTACTACTACTATATTAGTTGGAGGCACATATTAACTTTTATATTTGTTTACGTGTATGCCCCGAGACCTTCCAACTAGACGTGTCTTTCTCTCCAGGTCGCACTTTGTATCGTTCATACCACTAAGTACTACTACGTGTGGTCTCTTACCCAGAAGTGGAAGAAGTGGAGACGCTCTACCATGTTGTTTTTTTAAACTAGGCTCTACCACACTGTTCATGTCCCACTCCTTTCGCTGACGTGTGGGACATCCAGCACGTGCCATGTTTGGCACCCTTCATCGTAAGAGTTGAAACGCTAGCATTCATCAGAAATAAAAAATAATTATAAATCGGCAGTGATACTATTTTTTTGCAAACCAATCAGCAGTGATACTATACCATGCGGTTTCCTTGCTCCTCGATATCGGAAAGAATACTTCCGTTCGCCAACATGTGGGACATCGACCATCCTGGTCCACTTGCCATGCACGCAGAACTCCAAGGGAGAGTCACCCAGTCGTCGCGCCCATGATAACAATGACTAATGAGCCATCAAATCATAGGCCCACTTCCCACTTTGAAGTTGCTCGGACGAAGGAACCATCATGACTTCGTTGAATTCCGCTTCTTGAAGAAAACTACTGTACCAGCAGTACTGCTAGCTACAGTAGTTACTCCAACAGAGCCTCCTCTCGTAAATAGGATAGGAATATGAAAATCATAGGAAGTGAGATGACATGCATCTCAATTCCTATAGAGAAAGAGATGCCATTTGATGCTTAGGATAGGAATTTTTCCATTTAGTCTAGGCTAATGTACTGGCAATTTGCTCTAAAAACTACAGTAGTAACTAGTAGTATTGGTACATGCTCGTACTCAGACACAGACACACACACACTAACTACTAGTACTACTACTTCTCACATGCTGGCCAGACGCCGTCGTTCTCCTTCCCGGCTTTGTCGGCAACAGCCCACCGTGCTTGGATCTCCGCCGACCTCTCCGCAGCAGCGCGTGTGTCCTTTTCTTTCTTGCGGCGGCGGGCCTCTCTTTTCTTGAGTGATTTCTGACTTTTCCGCTCCCTCTGTGCGGCTTTGGCCGCCTCTTGCTCTACCGCCCATTCGGCCTTGGCATCTTCAAATTCCTCCCACATAGTTGTGAGGTCACGAGCGGCGATGAGCTCGGCACGGCGGGATGCCATCGCTTCCCTACCATTTTGTGTGCGGTCGTGAGCGGCGAGGAACTCGGCGCGGCGGGATGCCATCGCTGCCTTACCAGTTAGTGTATGGCACGGTGGCATGACGACACTTGGTGAGGGCTCTGGGGTGGAGTGGCCGGACAACCGTATAGTGCATTGGTTTGTCAAGAGCTCAAGGACAGAAGACGAAGCAAATTTGGATTCCCCTTCAATCCTGGTCATTTATTACCGAGTAAAATGCATTGGCGGTCATCGAACTTGTCTTGATAGCTCACTTTGATCATTGTATACGAGATATGGTGATTATACGGTCACTGGCTCAGCGTATAGCTCCCTATTTGTCTGGTTGACCAATCAAACATTCCGCATGCGCCTCATCAGCTCGTGTTCTTTATCTATCTACGCGGGCCTACTTGTCATGGAGAAAGAAATACTGTAAAAACCAAAATTATGTGTATGTGGGGAATCAAACCACGGACTCGTCGCTGCAATGCACCCTCGTCAGCCAAATGAAAATGAAATACTTCACGTCAGACACTCACGCTCACGCTGTCGAAGCATGCTAATGCATGCACGTCGCCCTCTAAATCAAAGTCCTGCTCATGGCGCAACGCAAACGGCAAGCCCATCACCTGCGCGCCCCGGCGGTGCCTGACATTACTATTTAGACGTTTGATGGAGGCCTACGCTAACGCCGAGCATGTATTCACATGGCTCAACACCAACGGTCATACTCGGACCGCCTTGCTCATGTATATCGTCCATCACAACGACGGTCTATAAAATAGCCTAAGCTAGAGAGGGTACTATGGTAGTATGGTACGGAGTATGTACTATCGTGAGCGACCGATCTTAGTGCCACCGCACAATCAAACCCTTCCATCGCTAGCGCTTCCCGCTGAAACGGTTACCGTCTCTCCGAATGTCAATGCCGCATTCACCGGACTTAATCTGTAGGTGCAATTGGTGTGTCAATGACATGCGGGCGGATGCCCGTTGGGCCCACATGTCGATAACCCAAACGCATCTGCGGTTAAGTCATCAAGCAGCGTCGCATTCACGCCCGACGAACCTACTCCGGCGCCGATTGTCCATCCGTCGCCGCGGCTCATTGCCATTCGCCGCTATATTAACTTGAGCCCCAGCTCCCAGCCATAGCCAAAGACCCACACTTATTCTCCTCCGTCCCGTCCTTCGCCGACACCACTTCAACCATGGCCTCCTGGCGCTCAAAGCTCTCTTGGGCGTCTTGTCGCAGAGCGAGCGAGAGGACATCGGCGGCTCCGCTCGGCGCGCTCAAAACTCTCTTGACGTCTTGTCGCAGGAAAGCGAAGGAGATCGCCGCACCCCCGGCCTCCTCCGCCGCCACAACCACGAAGCCGGCGCGCCTGCGCGGGCGCAGCCGGCAGCGAGGAAGAGTAGTACATGGTAGGTCGCCGCCGCTCTGGTCCCTGGAAGGCCACAGCTACTCCACTCAGTCGACGCCAAGCTTGGTGGGGTAAACATCGGCGGCCCATTAGCCGCTTGACGGCGACGTGGAGGCGGAAATCTTCAGAACCTTGTGCTCCGGAGGAGGAGGTTATCGAGGCGGATGAGGAGGAGGCAAAGGCAATGGCCGGCTTTCTCGGGTTCATGGCCGGACATGGTGGTCGGGTGCCGGCGATCGTTTAGATTAGGTTTACAGTAGGTTTTAGTACGGTTTGTGTGAAATATGTAATGAATTTCGTCTAGTTTGTAGGAAAAGTTTTCGAAATGTAATGAATTTCATCCGGTTAATTTGAAATTTGCTTTGTTTGCACGAATTTCGTCCGGTTAGTTTATATAGTTGTCGAAAGGTATGCGGGCAGCATCGGATGGCATCCATCAGCGTCCTCGGACAGATGCCGGTGCAAATTTGTGGGCCAGCGCTAGAGATGCCCTAACTATCATGCTATAATCTCTAACAATCCTCCATTATTTGGCAGGGAACAGTTATCCCTCGATCAAAATCAGATCCGCGGTGTTTTTCACTCCTCCCGCGTAAGAGTGTAAACTCTTAGTTACATAAAAATGGAGCAAGTGGACGGCACTTTAGCACATCATATCACTCGAACTAGCCCGCCTAACGAGCAGAAAAGCACCGCCCTCGTCATTTTGTTCTGGATTTCTATCGATCGATCGCGCGAAAATGTTACGCTTCACAAGTTCTAAAGGAAAGGCGGCACACTTACGACTCGTACGCATCGCAACCCCGACAGTCCGGCTCGCACGCCGCTCACCAGAAGGGACATGCGTTATCTTGCAATTTCACTGACATGTGGGACCGTAATTGAATAAACCGTCGATTGCCGAAATCTAATCGCTCGGCGGGCGTCGGCTGAGAAGAGAGAAACGGGGGAGGGAGAAGAGATCGCCCGCCCGCTGTGCACGGACTCCAAGAAATATATGGTGATAATGTGAGGTGGGCCATGCTGGAGTTCGGACCGCTTCCGAAGCCCGCTCTCACTGCCCTGGCCTCTCAAGACGCCAGCTGCCCGCCGCATGCATGCATAGCAAGTAGTACTCCTTATGTGGAGGAAAGAGAGGCATTCACAAAGTCAAGGAGTGGGCTCTGCAAGAGCCCGTCTCTACACGTCCTCCTAGGTATAAAAAATAATTCTAAAAAAAGGCATAAAAAACAATTGTGTCTTAAAAAGAAAGGTAAAAACATTTGAGAGGAAATAGATAGAGAGAAAGTGAGAAAAGCTATAACCTAGGCATTACATGAGGAAGGAGGAGTGGTGCACATGCCAAGTTCACTGGGCTGCAGTGTTTCACACTCCTCCGTCGTAACGATGGAGACAATAGCTTTCATCAAAATAAACAATGAATACTCGTTGCTCGTCCTCTATATAGGAAAGAATACTTTCATTAGCCAACATGTGGGACGTCGACCATCCCGTCCACCTGCCATGCACAAAATTATCCTGGTCTACCCGGTCGTATCGCAGGCTCAACCTTTCCCACTTTGTAAGTTGTTGGGTGAAGGAACCATCATGACTTCGTTGAATTCCGCTTCTTCAAGAAAACTTACTGTACCATAATACTGCTACCACACGCGAAGCACGGACGGCCTTGTACATATCATTTGAAACCCACTAGGCCAAACTAGCCCGCCCAGGTCATCTATTTTGGAGCGGAGGGAGTACGTCTACTGACCGCTATGACTTCGTGTTGCACGCTCTCCGTTTCTTTTGCTACGATTTTCCTACCCTATGAACCAAATGAGGCCTGAATGTATGTCGACTATTGTCTGATCGATCGCTAAGCCTACAATTTTAGGAGCTAGGGCAATTGGTCGATCGACGAGGGATAAGTATAAGCGTACCACGAGCTCATCAGCCCCAACGTTTCTATTCGGTGAGTGTTTTGCAAGTACTATAGCTCGCACAGTAGCTAGCCTACTAACACCAAGAATCATCAAACAAGCCCTGCTGATATGATAAACAGTTCAAACTTACATCTAAGCATGCCATATATTACATCAAAAGCTGGTAAGGATACATCTGTTTCCATAACTCGGAGAGGGTTCATGTGATTCATCGCATGATTCACTATCAAACAAAAGTAGCAAGATCCGCCCACGCAAGACATTGCACTAGCCCTAAGATGGTTTGATAACATGCATCGTTCTGGTAATTAAACACAGGGCAATGCAAACTACCCTGAAGGATTAGTGGGACCAACTATTTCTTGTCATTGATCTCTCGGGCAATGACCACAGCACGGACAACGGCATGGGAATCGATTTCTGGGGCGATGTCCACATGACTGACCGCGACATCAGAATCGACCTTTGGGGCGATGTCCACAGGATGGACAACATCATCAGAATCGATCTCCGGGGATGCCAACAGGATGGGCCACGACATCGGAATCATCAAGGACGTCCACCGGCACCTGCACAACCCTAACATATTAGCAAGCACATTGCAAATAATCAAAAACCACAACTATGGTAATAAGCCATTGTTTTTTTTACCTTGTGCAGCTCACCGGGGGATCTCATCCTTCCGGGGGCCATCTCCTCTTCCTCGATGGGGGCCATCACCTTGCCAGGGGAATACTGCTTCTCAACGACGACTATCTCCTCAAACTCGGTCTTGAGCCTCACATAGGTGGCAATCAGAGTTCCTGGGGTAGGCACGGTGGGGCCCTTGCTGTTCTTCCAACTTTCTTTGAGGAGTTCATCCGCCAACGTCCTCAACTCTTTGGCCAGTGCTTGTTTCTTGGAGTTCTTCGTCTCCATGGGTTGGCCCACCAACATGGTCAACTCGTTGGTCGGTGCTCGCTTCCTGGAGATCGCTCCAGTGGGTTGTCTGTCGGCAACTCTTTGCCTAGTGCTCCAGGATCCATCAATGAACTGACAAACAAAAAGCAATCGAAAGGAAACCACAATCGCAATGAAAATGGGAAAAGAATAGGATGTGAGAATCGGTCGGTGCTTCGCAAAAAGAAGATTCTTGGAATGAAAATATAGCAGCATAACTGATTCACCCACCTTTCCTTCATCGGTATAGAAGAAAAATGGCAGAAGTTAGTAGCCTGGAGTGAGGTTTTCTTCAAGAAAGGGAAGAAAGGGCTTGAACGAGCGTTCCAGTGAAATGATGGTTGCTTCGTCCAGTCCAACTTGGAGGCCACCTTATCACTGCTGGTAAAGGTGTGGGTTTTGTGATATGACGGGTCATGACGGCCACACGGGGTGACAGTGAGTCTCATTGTAGCACCTCGCTTTGATTTGGTGGATGGCACGCGGGCCCGGATGCTTTGAAATGTCCCGCATGTAGATAGAGCGGCTAGTCATATAGGAGTGCTCAATATTGTGCACCGCGACCAAGGCGGAGAGGAAAACGAGAGAACTACGTAATTAATGCATGAGTTTAATTAGGGTAGTTTTGTAAAGTACGAGATACATTCCTCCAATCGCAAAATGCCTTGGTTCATGAGATTTGAGATTTGAGCCCTATAAACCGGAAGGGAGGGAGTACTGCACACGGAGTAGTCTAGTCACTTGTTGAAATCTCTAGAAAGGCAAATACCCCTTTCCGGTTTACAGGGCAATACTACTCCCTCCGTCTAGGTGTCTAAGTCATCTTACGAAAACCAAAATAGTCCCAAAACACTTAGGCGCGGTGCATTAACTTCTACCTTGTTTCTTGTTTCTTGACATATCAACCAAGAGATGAGATGTGTGCATGCTTTTAATGACTTGCAATGGCTAGTTCATTGCATGCAATGCTATTAATTAGCAAATAAACATTGGTGACCCCAGGAGGAAACGGTGCTAAGTGCGTGGACCTATGCAGAATGAGTATCAACCAATGGATAATGGAGTTTAATTGTTAAACAATAGCAATTTTGTCTCATGCAAGAGCCTGGCTAGTACTCCAGGAACCGCTGCTTACGCGAGCATTCATGAATCGCCACGTTCGGGTTGCGCTTGGCTCTTCACCTCTTCGAGAAGATGAACAATGATGTTACTCCTACTTCTATAGTATCGAATCCACCGCTGCATGTCCGTCCACCTCGTGCGGGAGGGATAGCGTGTAGCGAAAGCTTCTACTTGCTGCTCCTGCCTTTGCGTCTATGACAGGTGGGCCCAACAGGTGGTTGGCCCTCCTGTCATGCAGCCAAAGGCAGGTGCAGTTAAGGCACCGGAGCTCAGTCCGCGACGGAGAGGGCGTTGTAGTAATCAAATTTCTCGGTCTTGTGCGAGTTGACGCGACACATCAAAGCACTTTTCACTGATGTAAGTCTTTTACACATTTCAAATGGGCTACTTCGTATGTAGGAGTAGACATATTCTGCTTTGTATGTAGTCACTTGTTGCAATCTCTAAAAAGACTTATATTTGGAAATGGAGGGAGTACAACGCATGCATGCATGTCGTGACTTTCCTTTTGATACTTGCATGTGTTGATTTGATGCACCTTGCCAAATTTTGATTATAAATTTAACTAACCAAATTTTCATGCATGTCACAAAAAATTACGGGGCTGTTTGGATTGTGACTATGTTTGTCTTATGTTGCCACATTATTTTTCCCACACTTGCCACACTTGCCTAACCTGAGTTGCTCAAATTGTTAGACACACTTTGGCTTGCCTAAGGGAATCTTGCCACAATTTTTGTGTCTATGACATGTGGGGTTCACTGCTAATAAAAAAAATTCTTGTCTTAGGTGTGGCTAATAAAAAAGACTTATATTTAGGAACGGAGGGAGTAGAAAATATAAATAATAATGCATGTTGGGGCAACCCATGTTTCCGCTAATTTTAGCCATGGGCTTGTTCACAATTTTTTTGAGGGGGTAGTTGTTCATTTAATGGAGGGACTTGTAGTACCAGACTTGAACGATACTAAGTGCGACTTGGCACACCATAACACCACTTGGAACAAGCGGGTAGCTATCTCAAAAAACAATCAACAACTAAAAAAACCGTGACCTGTCATGTAGTAATACACAATTTTAAACGATTGTTTTGATGGAGTGAAAAAGGAAAACTACCCCACTAAGTATATATAGGCCGGAGCCTTCGCGCTTACTTGCTAGGGTTGCTATATTCACACACTCTCATCCTCTCCAGATCTAAACAAGATAGGGGTAGTAACACTGTCTTTCTCCCTTCAAAAAAACTGGCTTTCTATCCTCACCGCTGTTTACAGATCCGACGATCCCCACGCCGGTGAAGGGGAGGAGGGGCAGCGTTTAGGCCGTCGACAACAGCGAGGGAGGAGACCCACTGTCGGCCGAACCGTTATCTCTGGCCGAGCTCCGGCGTGGGAGGTCCTCCGATCCCTTCGTCGTTGCCTGTGGGCGGATCCGGCCTCCTGCCGCCCACCTATCCACATCCCGATGACCTTCAGGTATATCTTTGTTCGAAATCGCCTTAGCTCTACTTCCCCAGCTCGCTACGTTGCTGCATGTGCATCATTTTCTACCTCTCATCCCCTCTCGTTCAGATGGTCCAATGTCACATTTTTCTTCTTCTATTGTTAGAGGTAAAGCTACTTCATGGAGTCGAATCTTGTACTCCCTCCGTCCGAAAATACTTGTCATTGAAATGGATGTATCTAGATGTATTTTAGTTCTAGACGCATCCATTTTGATGACAAGTAATTCCGGACGGAGGGAGTACTTGGTTCAAACAAGAAATAAAGTGGGGGTGGGGGAATTTAGTATGTACATCGGACTTGGTACAAACAAGAAGGAAAAGGGGTGAAAGTATGTAACGCCCGGAACCGATGCGCCAGGTGTCTGCCAGTTATTCACCATCGTTGCCATGCCGTTTGCATGCGTGTTGAATTTTGCCATGTCATCATGTGCATTGCATTGCATACGTGTTCGTCTCATGCATCCGAGCATTTTCCCCGTTGTCCGTTTTGCAATCCGGCACTCCTATGTCCTTCGGCGTCCCCCTTTTGTCTCCTGTTGTGAGCGGGTGTTAAACTTTCTCGGAATGGACCGGGGTTTGACAAGCGGCCTTGGTACACCACCGGTAGACCGCCTGTCAAGTTTCGTGCCATTTGGAGGTTGTTTGATGCTCCAACGGTTAACCGGGTAGCTGTAAAGGCCTCTTTTGTGTGCAGCCCAACACCCCTCCAAAGTGGCCCAATAACCCAACCAAACCCCCTCCATTCTCTCGGTCGTTCGATCACGATCGTGTGGGCGAAAACCGCTCCTCATTTGGACTCTCCTAGCTCCCTCTACCTATTTAAACACCTCCCCCTCCCCAAATCACGCGCGAAACCCTAGTCTTCTTCATCCTCGCGCCGCCTGACACGTCCACTCCGCGCCGGACATGTCCGCGCCGCCGCCTCGGCCAATCCGGCGCTGCCACGCCGCCTCCACCGCGCCCGCCGCCGCAGGCCCCTGCGAGCCCATCGCGGGCCCGCTGAGCCTGTTCGCCGCCAGCGCCGGGCGGATCGCCTGCCGCGTCGCCTCCTCTCACCCAGCGCCCGAGCCCGAGGCTCCTCCCACGGCGCCACTTGTCGTCCGCCGCCAGCCGCCCGAGGCTCCTCCGCCCGGCCGCCGCCTTGCCTTTCCTGGCGTGGCCAAGGCCCCGCGCCGCCAAGCTTCGCCGATCGCCGCCTGCCTGCCGTCGGCGACCTCCTCCGCCACACCGCCCGCGCCACAGATCCCGCTCCTCCCCAAGCTCCAGCCGTCGTCCCCCTCGTCTCCGGCGAGCTTCCCGGCCATCCTCGATCTCCGTGCCCGAAACCCTAGATCCGGATTCGGAGAGTAATTTTCTTCCAAGTCCCCGAATATTTTGACATTTTCATGCCCTGTTTGACATGCCATAACTCGATGCATACTGCTCCGTTTCGTGCGTGTGATATACCGAAATGTTCATCAGGATGTGCTCTTCATTTCGTTCCATTGGGTCATGTTCATTAGTGTGAATCTTGATGCCCGAACCATCGTTGCAAGAGTGCTATATAATGTTGTCTGCTGTAGTTTATCAGAACATGCTCATTTGTCATTTTTGCATCTTTTTGTGTGATTTTCTTTTGAGCATGATGTCTACATGTGTTATGAGCTACAACATGCTATCTTTGATGTGGTGCAATCCACTTCTCATGATATGCCATGTGTTGATTGTCACAAGCTTGCAAAGTGGCCTCCATGATGTTGCTGATTTCAGGGACTTACAATTTCACTAATTTCAGGACCCCGATTCCAAGTCACATCGACCTAGCTGGTAACACCTCATATCACTTTGTGGCCTCACGCACGGTATTCCCACGGGTGTCGCCTTACCATGGCCCGGGACCGCTTAGCCTTTTGGCTCACGATATGATAGTGTCGCTAGCATCCACATGACAAAGAACCCGGCCGACATGGCTAGTCGTGAACCCAAAGCGGCACTAACCTATGGGGACAGGCATACATGAATCACTTGAGCATGTCGGTCATCAACGTATGAACTCGGGCTGTAGCACTGGGCTAACAGGACTCCGGTATCCCGGGCTGTAGCAGCTAGGCAGGACTCAGTACCACCGCGTGACATTTCCCGAAGGATGACATAGGAACGAAATGAATCACATGCCGCCAGTCAAGTGTCCAAGCAGTAGTCTGGGCTAGCAGACTCCGTGAACCGGCTGTAGCGGACTACTATCGCCGTAAGCACGAGACTACATTTCCCCATATGAGAGGCTGCCAAGGATAAACAACTAGTTTGTCGGATCCCACTCATATCAAGCATTTCAATCATACACGCAATATGCCCGATATGAGTAAATACAACAAGGCATCACAACAAAACTCTACAACTCAAGTACTTTATTTAAGAGGCTCCGAGGAGCCATACATAACATAGTCATACAGGTAGGGGTCACATGACCCAACACTCAAGTCATACAATCATACAAGCACATGCGGAAGCAAACTAGTCTGAGTATAGACTCTAGAAAGAAAGAAAGCTTGTTGGAGCCTTTCTATCTACAATGGCCCTTCACAAGTGTTAGATCGCCACCTGGGTGGCTAGTTCACTCGTCGAAGTCAATATCTACATAGAATCCGTCGGAGGGGGTAGTATTGTCCTCTGAAAAACATTAATTAAGCAAACATGAGTACAAAGGTACTCAGCAAGTCTTACCACAAAATCCTATCATACATGCACATTCTCAAGAAGGTGGTGGAGTTATTTGCAGCAAGCCAGCTTTGACTCTTGGCTAAGCTATCCTACGTGACACCACTTTGTAAAGCATTTGTCGTACACGAGTCCACTAATCACCATCACAATACTCCACCGTGGATCCTCTCTCGTCATCCCACGAGAGGGCCATCCACGATACTCACACTTATCTTGAGGCTTTTAGTAGTATCCATTTACTTGTCTATGAACTGATATAGGTAACCCAGAAGTCCTTCTCCGTGGACACGGCTATTCGAATAGATCATAGATAACCCTGCAGGGGTGTACTTCTTCACACACGCTCTCACCACTTATCGCCGTTTACACGACATGTACTCGGCAACCTTCAAGCGGAAGCCCAACGTGGGTGTCGGCCACAGCCTACCTAAACACTCAAGTCCCTAGTCCAGGTTTATCGCCTATTCGGGTTCCATCCGCAGGGAGTCCGGCCGAGGTTTCCCATACAGCCCCGAACGATGTGTGCAGGGGTTCCCGAGATACCAAACGGGCACTTTCGGTACACCGACCCGTGCCTACCGCAACACAACCCACCCCTAAGGTCAGCGTTGCGTCGGCCCCTAGCATGCTACAAACACGAAACTACTTGCAACTCCCTGACTAAGAACAAGGGTGGTTAAGAAGCCGAGAGGGTCCATTGGTTTCGGGCCCAATGCGTGGTAGTAGCTAATTCATGGATCACAAACACAGATCTCAGTTCTTAGGATCGGCTTCAATGAAACAACCCACCATGTACTCCTACATGGCCTCTCATCGATACCTTTACCAAATCGTGTTCAACACTTTCACTCTCGAACCATCACAACCTTTCACTCCAGCTCATCATCCCGATGAGCCGACGACACAACTCTAAGCATAGCAAGCATAGCATGGTAGGAATCACAAACATGGCTCAATCAACTCCTACACATACTAGTGGGTTTCATCTAGTTACCGTGGCAATGACAGTCATGCAAAGGAAGTGGGTTCAACTACCGCAGCACACAACAGTTTGAATCGCGTTGTCTTAATGCAGAAACGAGAGCGAAGCGAGAACATGGGTTTGTATCGGAATGATCAATGAGTTGCTTGCCCGATGGAATGGGGTAGAGTTCGCCCTTCAGATGGATAGTCGAGGTTATCCTCGGGCGAACCTATCATGAAAGCACACAAAGTAAACACACATGACAATATGCAACAATATGATGCATGCTATGACATGGCAATATGGATGTGTGTTGGCCTAATGCAAGCTGAAATAACGGGGATGAACTCATTTGAATCAAGGATTCAAATGATAGCTCATTTGAGTTAGTCCTAAAGGTGCATTATCTTATTCTGGTTAAACAGCATAGTTAACTTGCTTTAACATGCATGAAACCTGTACCAATGGATAGAATGGATTTTTCTGATAATTTTCATATATAAATCTTTGCATTTGGAGTTATAGATTAAAAGTTATAAGCATTTGAAATTTGAATTATATTCGAATTTACTATATCGAATAAATCCAGAAATTGAATTAATGCGTCGACCATGCGTCGAGATGACGCCGAGTCAACGGGACGTCCAGGTCAAACCTGACAGTGGGTCCCGCATGTCGTGGTAATTAACTTAACTAAAGTTTAATTAAAACTAACCTATTTAGTTAGCGTGGCTGGGCCCCATCATCGCTGACTGTCGGGTCAACGAGGGCCCACATGGTCAACGTCCACGCCGGCTGCACGGCGACTAGCCCCGGCGAGCCCGACGCGGCGGAGGGAGTGTTTTTGACGATTCCGATGACCAAACGAGTCGCGGAAGGTAGCTACGGGTAGCTAGGAGCAACCCGCGTCTACTGGTGGAGTTGGTTGGGGTCGGGGTGGCCGGAGTTGGCGCCGGCGACGAGCTAGGCGGCCGCCGGGGTTCGGCCAACGACGGGCTTGGGGTTAGAGGGCTCGGTGAGGTGCGGGAAGTACATGGGTAGACCCCTTGGGGTGCGGTGAGTGCAACGGACACCATGGGGTGGCCGGAGAGTGACCGGGAGCACGTCGGCGACGAGCTCCACGGCGGCGGGTGCGGGTGAACGTGGCTCGGTTGCTACGTTGCTCGAGGGCGCGAGAGAGAGGGAAGGGGAGTTAGATGGGCTCACGGGCGTCGCGTAGAAGCTTTCGTCGAGGTCGGGGATGAACCGGAGCGACGGCAGCGACGAAAGGGATCTCCGGCGACGGCGAGCTCGGTCGAGGTCGGTGGGATGGATTCGGTGCACTAGAACGAGCGGGACTCGGCTGGCTAGGGGTAGTGGAGTGCGGCGGAGCTCCTGGACATGGTGCGGAGGAGCACGGACGGCGGGGAGCACGACTACGGCGGTGGTGCGGCGGCGGCGTCGTCGGCCAAGATGGGGGAGAGCGAGAGAGATGATCCGGGGAGGAGAGGGAGTGTCCAGGGGGTTCGGGGGAGAGAGGGAGGTCGGTCCTCGGCGGCAGCTGGCGAGAGGAGCGGCGAGGCGGCGACCAGGTGCGTGGCACCCATGCGGTGCCCGCCGCCGAGCACCTGGCTGCCTGCCTGGCCGAGCCAAGCAGCTCGCTGGCGCGGCTGCTGGGCTGGGCCGGCAGGTGGGCCGGGTAGGTGCGTCAGGTAAGTTTTTCTGTTTTTTAAACTTTTCTAATTTCCTGCAACTTTGTGGGGTTTTCTAAAATACCAAAACAGTTTTAAAAATCACCAAAATGCTCCTGGTCCCTTGTTGGAATATTTCCAACATGAAACATTTTGGTTTGGCAATTTTTGGACATTTAAAATATTTTGTATAATTTAAAATGCTCAAGTTTAAAAACTTGGGAATTAATCCAAGGACCTTTGGATGACCTAGAAAATGATGCACCACCTTTGACATAGGTTCTGAACCAAAGCAAAGATGATGAGCATTTTGAAGGGCATTTCAGGTTCATTGAAATAATTTTTAGTAAACCCTAGTTGAATTTTAGGGGGTGTTCGGGGTTTCTGCCTTCCCATTTCAAATTCAAATGAAATTTAAACATGATGCACACCCTAATGCATGGTCTAACGGGATGTGACAACTCACCCCCACTCAAAAGGATCTCGTCCCCAGATTTAGGATCTGTTGCGAAAAAGGTGGGATACTCAAGTCGAAGACGATCCTCCCTTTCCCAAGTTGCTTCTTGCTCGGAATGGTTTGACCATTGAACCTTTAGAAACTTGATATTCCGACGTCGAGTAGTACGCTCGGCTTGATCGAGGATATGAACGGGATATTCTCGATAGGTGAGGTTATCTTGGAGATCAAGCGTTTCGTGGTCCACTCCACGGATAGGATCCGAGAAGCAACGCTGAGTTGGGAAACGTGGAAGACATCATGGACTCGGAAAGATGCGGAGGTAGTTCCAATTGGTAGGCAACTTCTCCTCGCTTGGCAAGAATGCGAAAGGGTCCAATGTAACGAGGAGCCAACTTGCCTTTGATACCGAATCGATGGGTTCCTTCAAAGGAGTAACCCGGGTAAGCCTTCTCGCCAATTTCATAAGTCATTGGCTTATGCTTGCGGTCATATTGGCTCTTTTGACGAGATTGGGCTGTTTTCAATTTCTCACGAATAACGCGAACCTGCTCTTCGCGCTTCTGAATCATATCCGCCAAAGAGTTGTTTCTCCCGGTTTCGACCAGTTAAGAGGCGTTCACATTTCCGTCCATAAAGAACTTCGAAAGGGCTTTGCCCAGCTGGCTTGATAACTATTGTTATAAGCGAACTCGGCGAATGGAAGGCATTTCTCCCAATTCATGCCGAAAGAGATGACAGAAGCTCGAAGCATATCCTCTAGGATTTGATTGACTCGTTCTACTTGACCACTTGATTGGGGATGGAAAGCGGTGCTAAAGGAGAGACGAGTTCCCATAGCGTTTTGGAAACTTTCCCAAAATCGAGAGGTGAAGAGACTTCCATGGTCTGAGTTAATCTCTAATGGAACACCATGAAGAGACACTATTCGAGAGATGTACAAATCAGCTAGCTGGCTAGCGGTTATACTCTCACGAACAGGTAGGAAGTGGGCTACCTTGGAAAGACGATCGACGACAACGAAGATAGAATTATTTCCTCTCTTGGTCCTGGGAAACCCGTAATGAAATCCATACCGATTTTATCCCATTTCCATTCAGGAATTTCCAAAGGTTGAAGGGTACCAGCAGGCCGTTGATGCTCGCTTTAACTCGACGACGACGCCGCAATTAGCAATGTATTGAGCGATTTCTCTCTTCATCCTAGTCCACCAAAACCTCTGGCGTAGGTCTTGATACATTTTAGTACTACCGGGATGAATGGTGAGAGGAGAGTCATGAGCTTCCTTAAGGATCAGTTGCCGTAGCTGTTGTTTCTTGGGAACCACCAAGCGGTTTTCAAAGAAGACAACACCTCGTTCATCTATGGAGAAACATTTAGCAGCTCCGCTAGCGATGTTCTCCTTGATCCGAGATATCCCTCTATCATACTGCTGAGCAGCTATGATTCGATCCGTAAGGTCAGGTTTCGCCACCAGGGTGGAAAGGAATCCTCGAGGAACAATGTGAAGATTAAGCTTACGAAATTCCTCGTGGAGAAATGGTTGACTTTGTTGTAACATCAGATTGTTACAATAAGATTTATGACTTAGTCGTCAGCCATGACATTGGCTTTGCACGGGTGTAGGATATTCCTAAGTCGAAATCTGTATCAATCTCGACCCAACGTCTTTGCACGAGATTCAAATCCGGTTGGGTGAAGATATATTTCAGACTTTGGTGATCAGTGTAGATTTCGCAACGATTACCCAGAAGGTAATGTCGCCAGGTTTTGAGTGCATGAACCACTGCTGCAAGCTCTAGATCGTGTGGGGTAGTTATCCTCATGTGGACGCAATCGTCGAGAAGCGTGAGGCAATCACATGACGATCTTGCATGAGTATGCAACCTAGTCCTTGTCGCGAGGCGTCAAATCTGGTGGAACAAGTACGGAGCAGATGTCAGCGCCTTTTCAGCCTCGAAAACTGAACTCGACTGTGGCGCCCATTCAACTTCTTATCTTTCTTGAGGAGTTCGTTAGAGGTTTAGCAACTTTAGAGAAATTTCGAAGCGGCGGCAATAGCTCGCTAAACCGAGGAAACTCCGAACTTGCTTGACCGATTCAGGTGGAGTCCAATCGAGGACGGCTTGAACTCGCTCGGGATTGACAGCAATGCCCTTACCAGAGATTACATGGCCTAGATAGGTCACTTCTGGTAACCAAAATTCACACTTAGAGAATTTGGCATAAAGGCGGTGCTCTCGAAGTTTCATCAATACTAGCCTTAGATGTTCGGCATGTTCTTCCTCATTCTTGGAGTAGATGAGTATATCATCGAGGTATACCACGACGAATTTATCCAAATACTCCATGAAGATTGAGTTCATTAACCGAGAGAAGGTGGCTGGAGCATTGGTTAATCCGAAGGACATGACGGTGTACTCGTATTGGCCATAACGAGTGACAAAGGCTGTTTTGGGAATGTCCCGTTTTGATTTTGATTTGATGGTAGCCCAACCTCAAATCCATCTTGAAAAGATCGAGGATCCAGCGAGCTGATCATACGGATCGTTGATCCCGGGAGCGGATACTTGTTCTTGATAGTGACCAAATTGACAGGTCGGTAATCTACAACCATCCGATCCGTACCATCCTTCTTCTTGACGAAGAGGACGGGCAAGCCCATGGAGATGAACTAGGACGGATGAAACCTTTTGCAAGGACTCATCGAGTTGTTTCTTAAGTTCAGCTAGTTCTAGGGTGCCATCTTATAAGGTCTTCTAGAGATTGGGACGGTTCCGGAACAAGATCTATCACGAACTCGACATCCTGTCGGGTGGAACACTGGCAGTTCCTCCGAAAGACATCCGGAAAATCACGGACTACCGGAATATCTTCGAGGTCCGGAAGGGGTTGGCATTTAAGGAGTAAAGTCGGCGCTTAGACACTCGGGTTAAAACATTCATTGTCTTGCCCAAGGATGGGTAAGTTGAACAGTTCTAGTGGAGCAATCAATCTTAGCATAATGAGTGACATCCATCCATACCCAAGATGATGTTTATGTCCGAGGACTTAAGAGCTATTAGAGATGCAAGAAAGACTAATCATCGACAAGAATCTCATTCCCATGACTTATTCTAGAGGTTTGCCATCTAGAACCAGGAGTTTGAATTTCCATGGAGGTATGCATGTCACGAGAATGTGGTGTTGTGCAATCGAGCATAGCTCTCGAAATAAATGAATGAGATGCTCCAAATCAAAAGAACGGTTGCGGATGGCAATTAACAAGAAGCGTACCGAGGACGACGTTGGGATCCTCATAGGTCTCTTCAGCAGAAACATAATTGACATGGCCACGAGCGGTGGCAACTGGTTTAGCATAGGGCACCTTTCCTGTTGGCTTGCCGCGGCCAACAGACTTTCCAACTTGACTGGGGTTGTTGTGGGGACACTCTCGGATATAGTGGCCCGTCTCTCCACACTTGAAGCAAGTTATCACATTTGGGCGTGGAGCAGCATTAGCAGTGGGGCCTCCATAAGTCTTGGGCGGAAGATACTGCTGGTTGGGGCAAGGCGCCTCAAAGGATGGCCTCGGGGTGAACACAGGTGGTAGAGCAGTATTTGAACCCAAACCCGGCGCTTCGGGATCCAGAGCGGATGAAGATCCAGAATCACGGATGTGCTTGCGCGAAGCCTCAAAGTCAGTCTGCCCAGTTTCAGCGCTGATAGCCTTATTGACTAGCTTCAGAAAAGAGGTACACTCATGCAGACGAAGGTCTCGGCGTAGCTCAGGGCTAAGTCCCTTGCGGAACCTTGCCTGCTTCTTGGCATCGGTAGAAACTTCTTCGAGCATAACGTGCTAACCTCCCAAATTCACGGCTGTAGGCATCCACCGTCACCTACCTTGGGTGAAACTGCAGAATTCCTCCCGCTTGCGGTCCATAAGACCTTCCGGAATATGATGCTCACGGGGCGGCACTGAATTCAGCCCAAGTTGTAACTTGTCCAACCGGACGATAGCCTCATAATTCTCCCACCAGAGGCTAGCAGGGCCTTCAAGATGATAAGCGGCAAAGGTGACCTTGTCGGCCTCAGCCACGTTAGCGGAACGCAGCTTGTGGTGGATGCTTTGCGAAGCCAATCATCCGCGTCGAGAGGCTCGACGGAATATTTGAACTTTGGGGATATAGCTTGACGAAGTCATTGAGTGAAACCAAATCATTTCTTGGCTGGCGTGCGGTGTTTTGTTCGATCCGCTCCGATGGCGATTGGTTTCACGCTTATTATGCTCTGCTTCCAAATAACCTCGGCCAAAGATGGCGGTTGCGGCAGATTCACTTTTCGGCTGCACTAGCTTCTCCCTGCTCCGAGCAGCAGGAGTGTTATGGTGTTGACCATCCTAGGAGACAAAGCAAAGGTTTAAACCAGGATGGCAGAATTCAACAAGGAAGTGCGGAAGGTAATGGATAGCATGGAATGCAAAGATGTTCATTCGTATGACAATGGTAATATAAAACTGCCATATATATATATACCAACGGTCATACACACCATTCATAGTTTAGTACAAGCCCGACGGAGTACAACTATAAGGAAAGGCGTTACATCTCATCGGAAGCATCCCAACTTCTATACATTATTTTCTACACTTCCGAGCGATACACACTAAGTCGTATTCCACGAGTCACGCAGACGGTGGAAACACAACTATTACCACACTAGGAATACTACTACTAACTCGAGGCAGCTCCATAGTAGTCCTCATAGAAGTCACCACCCAAGCTCGAAGTGGAACATGATCGTCCGGAAGCAGACAATCTGTGGGGCCTGTGGACCATAAGGACTCGGATGTGGCCGTGGTCCAACAAACGGTGGCGAGGCGAGGCCCACGAGGAGGAGTGATGCCTCCAACCTCACGCCACTCCATAAAGTCTGGCAGACTCGCCCGCACAGGGTACAAGTCCCTCATGTCCATATATCCGGCTTGCACGGCAGGTGCAAACCTAGTCAGAGTAGCCCAGTGGTCAGAACGGGCATTAAAAAGCTCCATACGCAAGGCCCGATTCTCACGGTCCTTGTCCTCCAAAGATCTCAAGAGTAGTGCGAAGGTGAGTCCTCATGGGATGCATCGCTGTACAAACCACGAAGGTAGCCATGCGCCCGGGGAGGGATGCCGCATGTAGCGAAAATCGTGTTGCCCGAAGAAGGCGTTACGCTCGAATAATAGTCATCATGGAATAGGCTGCATCTTGCACGACATTCCAATAGTGATTCGAGCCCATAAGAACAATGAAGTGGCTCAAGAGTCTGGGATAAGATGGATAAATCCGGACCGTGCATAGATATTGGCTTTGATTGAAATCCCTAAACTGCTCCTCGACGGTATATTCAGGATACCATCGATAACCAGACTCAATCATCACTCGAACCAGCATTGCCGTGTGACCACACACACCAATGCAACGGGTCAGGCGAACCACTTGGTTCTGGGGACGGGTGGCCATCTGAAAGCACAGCCACAATGCAAAGGCATTAGAATTTCTAGGAAAATCGGGCAGCATAACATCTCAGAATGCTCAAAATCAGATTTGAGACATTCAAAATCAGATTGCAAAACCACTCAACAACATCATATCAAGGTTCTGGTTCAACCGATAGCATACTAAAATTTAGTAGCACTTTGCGAGGATGTAACCAATAATCCTATAAGTTACTACGGATTAGTAACACGTGAACTCGATAGAGAAAAGAGAGCCTAGTCCTATACCCACGTCGAATGAGAAGAGGATGACTCAGATCGGAGGGCATAAGGTAAAGGAGTAAAAGAGCCTTACGCTCCTCCCACAATCAATTCCCTACATATAACTAAAGCATTTCTAGACTCAACTTCACCAGTTTGGCTTAGCGAACCTACAGCAGCCCTGCTCGATGCCAACGCTGTCGGACCCGATTCCAAGTCACATCAACCTAGCTGGTAACACCTCATATCACTTTGTGGCCTCACGCACGGTATTCCCACGGGTGTCGCCTTACCATGGCCGGGACCGTTTAGCCTTTTGGCTCACGATATGATAGTGTCGCTAGAATCCACATGACAAAGAACCGGGCCGACATGGCTAGTCGTGAACCCAAAGCGGCACTAACCTATGGGGACAGGCATACATGAATCACTTGAGCATGTCGGTCATCAACGTATGAACTTCGGGCTGTAGCACTGGCTAACAGGACTCCGGTATCCCGGCTGTAGCAGCTAGGCAGGACTCAGAGTACCACCGCGTGACATTTCCCGAAGGACAGACATAGGAACAAAATGAATCACATGCCGGCCAGTCAAGTGTCCAAGCAGAGTCTTGGGCTAGCAGGACTCCGTGAACCGGGCTGAAGCGGACTACTATCGCCGAAGCACGAGACTACATTTCCCCATATGAGAGGCTGCCAAGGATAAACAACTAGTTTGTCGGATCCCACTCATATCAAGCATTTCAATCATACACGCAATATGCCCGATATGAGTAAATACAACAAGGCATCACAACAAAACTCTACAACTCAAGTACTTTATTTAAGAGGCTCCGAGGAGCCATACATAACATAGTCATACAGGTAGGGTCACATGACCCAACACTCAAGTCATACAATCATACAAGCACATGCGGAAGCAAACTAGTCTGAGTACAGACTCTAGAAAGAAAGAAAGCTTGTTGGAGCCTTTCTATCTACAATGGCCCTTCACAAGTCTTAGATCGCCACCGGTGGCTAGTTCACTCGTCAAGTCAATATCTACATAGAATCCGTCGGAGGGGTAGTATTGTCCTCTGAAAAACATTAATTACAAACATGAGTACAAAGGTACTCAGCAAGTCTTACCACGTAATCCTATCATACATGCACATTCTCAAGAAGGTGGTGGAGTTATTTGCAGCAAGCCAGCTTTGACTCTTGGCTAAGCTATCCCACGTGACACCACTTTGTAAAGCATTTGTCGTTACACGAGTCCACTAATCACCATCACAATACTCCACCGTGGATCCTCTCTCGTCATCCCACGAGAGGGCCATCCACGATACTCACACTTATCTTGAGGCTTTTAGTAGTATCCATTTACTTGTCTATGAACTGATATAGGTAACCCAAGTCCTTCTCCGTGGACACGGCTATTCAATAGATCATAGATAACCCTGCAGGGTGTACTTCTTCACACACTCTCACCACTTATCGCCGTTTACACGACATGTACTCGCAACCTTCAAGCGGAAGCCCAACGTGGGTGTCGGCCACAGCCTACCTAAACACTCAAGTCCCTAGTCCAGGTTTATCGCCTATTCGGTTCCATCCGCAGGAGTCCGCCGAGGTTTCCCATACAGCCCCGAACGATGTGTGCGGGGTTCCCGAGATACCAAACGGGCACTTTCGGTACCGGCCACGTGCCTACCGCAACACAACCCACCCCTAAGGTCAGCGTATGCGTGCGGCCCCAAAGATGCTACAAACACCGAAACTACTTGCAACTCCGGACTAAGAACAAGGGTGGTTAAGAAGCCGAGAGGGTCCATTGGTTTCGGGCCCAATGCGTGGTAGTAGCTAATTCATGGATCACAAACACAGATCTCAGTTCTTAGGATCGGCTTCAATGAAACAACCCACCATGTACTTCTACATGGCCTCTCATCGATACCTTTACCAAATCGTGTTCAACACTTTCACTCTCGAACCATCACAACCTTTCACTCCAGTTCATCATCCCGATGAGCCGACGACACAACTCTAAGCATAGCAAGCATAGCATGGTAGGAATCACAAACATGGCTCAATCAACTCCTACACATACTAGTGGGTTTCATCTAGTTATTGTGGCAATGACAGTCATGCAAAGGAAGTGGGTTCAACTACCGCAGCACACAACAGTTTGAATCGCGTTGTCTTAATGCAGAAACGAGAGCGAAGCGAGAACATGGGTTTGTATCGAATGATCAATGAGTTGCTTGCCCGATGGAATGGGGTAGAGTTCGCCCTTCGATGGATAGTCGAGGTTATCCTCGAGGCGTAACCTATCATGAAAGCACACCAAAGTAAACACACATGACAATATGCAACAATATGATGCATGCTATGACATGGCAATATGGATGTGTGTTGGCCTAATGCAAGCGGAAATAATAGGGATGAACTCATTTGAATCAAGGATTCAAATGATAGCTCATTTGAGTTAGTCCTAAAGGTGCATTATCTTATTCTGGTTAAACAGCATAGTTAACTTGCTTTAACATGCATGAAACCTGTACCAATGGATAGAATGGATTTTTCTGATAATTTTTCATATATAAATCTTTGCATTTGGAGTTATAGATTAAAAGTTATAAGCATTTGAAATTTGAATTATATTCGAATTTACTATATCGAAATAAATCCAGAATTGAATTAATGCGTCGACCATGCGTCGAGATGACGCCGAGTCAACGGGACGTCCCAGGTCAAACCCGACAGTGGGTCCCGCATGTCGTGGTAATTAACTTAACTAAAGTTTAATTAAAACTAACCTATTTAGTTAGCGTGGCTGGGCCCCATCTGCCGCTGACTGTCGGGTCAACGAGGGCCCACAAGGGTCAACGCCCACGTCGGCTGCACGGCGACTAGCCGCCAGCGAGCCCGACGCCGGCGGAGGAGTGTTTTTGATTTATTCCGCGACCAAACGAGTCGCGGAAGGTAGCTACGGGTAGCTAGGAGCAACCCGCGTCTACTGGTGGAGTTGGTTGGGGTCGGGGTGGCCGGAGTTGGCGCCGGCGACGAGCTAGGCGGCCGCCGGGGTTCGGCCAACGACGGGCTTGGGGTTAGAGGGCTCGGTGAGGTGCGGGAAGTACATGGGTAGACCCCTTGGGGTGCGGTGAGTGCAACGGACACCATGGGGTGGCCGGAGAGTGACCGGGAGCACGTCGGCGACGAGCTCCACGGCGGCGGGTGCGGTGAGCGTGGCTCGGTTGCTCGTTGCTCGAGGGCGAGAGAGAGAGTGAAGGGGAGTTAGGTGGGCTCACGGGCGTCGCGTAGAAGCTTTCGTCGAGGTCGAGGATGAACCGGAGCGACGGCGGCGACGAAAGGGATCTCCGGCGACGGCGAGCTCGGTCGAGGTCGGTGGGATGGATTCGATGCACTAGAGCGAGCGGGACTCGGCTGGCTAGGGGTAGTGGAGTCGGCGAGCTCCCGGACATGGTGCGGAGGAGCACGGACGGCGGGGAGCACGACTTCGGGCGGTGGTCTTGGCGCGGCGTCGTCGGCCAAGATGGGGGAGAGCGAGAGATGATCCGGGAGGAGAGGAGTGTCCAGGGGTTCGGGGAGAGAGGAGGTCGGTCCTCGCCGGCAACAAGGCGAGAGGAGCGGCGAGGCGGCGACCAGGTGCGTGGCACCCATGCGGTGCCGCCGCCGAAAGCATTGGCTGCTGCTGGTTGAGCCAAGCAGCCATTGGCCGTGCTTCTTGGGCTGGGCAGCAGGTGGGCGGAGTGAGTCGCGTCGAGTAAGTTTTCTGTTTTTTTTAACTTTTCTAATTTCCTGCAACTTTGTGGGGTTTTCTAAAATACCAAAACAGTTTTAAAAATCACCAAAATGCTCCTGGTCCCTTGTTGGAATATTTCCAACATGAAACATTTTGGTTTGGCAATTTTTGGACATTTAAAATATTTTGTATAATTTAAAATGCTCAAGTTTAAAAACTTGGGAATTAATCCAAGGACCTTTGGATGACCTAGAAAATGATGCACCACCTTTGACATAGGTTCTGAACCAAAGCAAAGATGATGAGCATTTTGAAGGGCATTTCAGGTTCATTGAAATAATTTTTAGTAAACCCTAGTTGAATTTTAGGGGGGGGGGGGTGTTCTAGGGTTTCCTGCCTTCCCCATTTCAGATTCAAATGAAATTTAAACATGATGCACACCCTAATGCATGGTCTAACTGGGATGTGACAACTAAGTTATTTCCCTTCTGTTATTTTCATGCCGGGTATTCATGCCTCTTTTGAGTATGTTCAGTAAGGATGTTTTGAACATATGGTTATGCTCAATCTGTCCATGCCTCTGTTTGCATTTATAGATCTGGCCCAATTTCGAAATTTTCATATTAAGACTTACCGGAATTGTTATATGTTGTTTCTGACCTCATTTAAACTTGCTTTGATGTGTTGTTCTTGTATGCATCATCTCTTTCCATGAGTAACTTCATGTAGTCTGTCATGAATCATACTTGGTTGAGCATCATGCCTTGTTCATGTGTGGTGTGTTTACCATGTTGTGTGCTTCTTCTCGATAGTTCCCGTTTCGTTGCGATCGTGAGGATTCGTTCGTCTACGCTTGGTTCGTCTTCGTGGCTTCATCTTCTTCATGGACTCGTTCTTCTTCCTTGCGGGATTTCAGGCAACATGACCATCACCTTGGATCTCATTACTATCATTTCTATGCTAGTTGCTTCGTTCTATCGCTATGCTGTGTTACCTATCACTTGCTTATCAAGCTTCCCAAATTGCCATGAACCCCTAACCTTTGTCACACTTCCTAGAAAACCGTTGTTTGGCTATGTTATCGCTTTGCTCAGCCCCTCTTATAGCGTTGCTAGTTGCAGGTGAAGATGAACATTGCTCCATGTTGGATTATGTTTATGTTGGGATATCACAATATCGCTTATATTATTAATGCATCTATATACTTGGTAAAGGGTGGAAGGCTCGGCCTTATGCCTGGTGTTTTGTTCCACTCTTGCCGCCCTAGTTTCCGTCATATCGGTATTATGTTCCCGGATTTTGCGTCCCTAACGCGGTTGTGTGATTTATGGGACCCCCTTGACAGTTCGCTTTGAATAAAACTCCTCCAGCAAGGCCCAACCTTGGTTTTACCATTTGCCTCACCACCACCTAATTTTCCCTTGGGAGTCGCGCTCTCGAGGGTCATCTTTATTTAGCCTCCCCCCCCCCCCGGCCAGTGCTTCTCTAAGTGTTGGTCCGAACCGAGCCGCCTGCGGGGCCACCATGGGGAAACTCGAGGCCTGGTTTTACTCGTAGCCTGTCTCATCCGGTGTTGCCCTGAGAACGAGATATGTGCAGCTCCTATCGGGATTGTCGGCGCATCGGGCGGTCTTGCTGGTCTTGTTTTACCATTGTCGAAATGTCTTATAACCGGGATTCCGAGACTGATCGGGTCTTCCCAGGAAAAGGAATATCCTACATTGATCGCGAGAGCTTATCATGGGCTAAGTTGGGACACCCCTTCAGGGTTTGAACTTTCGAAAGCCGTGCCCGCGGTTATGTGGCAGATGGGAATTTGTTAATGTCCGGTTGTAGTAAACTTGAAGTAAACTCTTCTAAAATACACCAACCGTGTGCGTAATCGTGAGTGTCTCTTTGCGGGGTTGTTCGAGAGGAGAACACGGTTGTTTGGGTTATGCTTGACGTAAGTAGGTGACAGGATCACTTCTTGATCATTTCTAGTTGATGACCGCTTGCTAAGCTCCTCTTCTCGCTCTTGTTTTCGTAAGCTAGCCACCATACATGCTTAGCCGCTGCTGCAACCTCACCACGTTACCCCTTCCTTACCCATTAAGCTTTGCTAGTCTTGATACCCATGGTAATGGGATTGCTGAGTCCTCGTGGCTCACAGATTACTACAACAACAGTTGCAGGTACAGGCTTTGCGACGATCATGACGCGAGATCGATGTTACTTGTTTTGGAGTTCTTCTGCTTCTTCTTCGATTAAGGGATATGTTCCAGGTCGGCAGCCTGGGCTAGCAGGGTGGATATTTGTTGAGTTTCTGTTTATGTTTCATCCGTAGTTGGATGTCGATCTTATGTATGATGTATTGTTGTATTCATGTGACATTGTATGTCTTGGTTGTATCCCCACTATTATGTAATGTTGATGTAATGATATCCACCTTGCAAAAGCGTCTTCAAGATGCGCTTCTATCCTTGGTGGAACCTTCGAGTTCCTTTAGGATAGGGTCGCATCTTGGGCGTGAAAAGTTGGTAACAGAGCCTCGACCGACCCCTAGTGTTGGGAAACGTAGTAATTTCAAAAAAATTCCTACGATCACGCAAGACCATGGTGATGGCATAGCAACGAGAGGGGAGAGTGTCCGTCCACGTACCCTCGTAGACCGAAAGCGGAAGCGTTATATCAACGCTGTTGATGTAGTCGTGCGTCTTCACGATCCGACCGATCCAAGCACCGTTACTCGGCACCTCCGAGTTCTTAGCACACGTTCAGCTCGATGGCGATCCCGGGCTCCGATCCAGCAAAGCGTCGGGAGGAGTTCCACGGCTGCGACGGCGTGGTGGCGATCTTGATGTTCTACCGTCGCGGGCTTCGCCTAAGCACCGCTACAATATGACCGAGGTGGAATATGGTGGAGGGGGCACCGCTGCACTGCTAAGGAACGATCACGAAGATCAACTTGTGTGTTCTAGGGTGCCCCCTGCCCCAGATATAAAGGAGCAAGGGGAGGGCCGGCCGGCCCTAGGAGGCGCACCAAGGGAGGGGAGTCCTCCTCCTAGTAGGAGTAGGACTCCCTTTCCTAGTCCTACTAGGAAGAGGGAAGGGGAAGGAAAAGAGGAGAGGAGAGGGAAGGGGCCGCGCCTCCTAGTCCAATTCGGACTCCCCATGGGGGGCGCGCCACCTCCTGGTGCAGCCCTCTCTCTCCCTCTTGGCCCAATAAGGCCCATTACTTCCCGGGGTTCCGTAACCCCTCCGGCACTCCGTTTTCTCCGAAACTTCCGGAACCTTTCCGTGTCCGAATATAGCCGTCAATATATCAATCTTTATGTCTCGAACATTTGAGACTCCTCGTCATGTCCGTGATCACATCCGGACTCGAACTCCTTCGGTACATCAAAATACATAAACTCATAATATAACCGTCATCGAAACCTTAAGCGTGCGGACCCTACGGTTCGAGAACTATGTAGACATGACCTAGAACCATTCTTGGTCAATAACCAATAGCGGAACCTGGATGCCCATATTGGTTCCTACATATTCTACGAAGATCTTTATCGGTCAAACCGCATAACAACATCGTTGTTCCTTTGTCATTGGTATGTTACTTACCCGAGATTCGATCGTCGGTATCCAATACCTAGTTCAATCTCGTTACGGTAAGTCTCTTTACTCGTTCCGTAATACATCATCTCACAACTAACTCATTAGTTGCAATGCTTGCAAGGCTTATGTGATGTGTATTACCGAGAAGGCCCAGAGATACCTCTCCGACAATCGGAGTGACAAATCCTAATCTTGATTCATGCCAACTCAACATATACTTTGGAGACACTTGTAGAGTACCTTTATAATCACCCGATTACGTTGTGATGTTTGGTAGCACACAAAGTGTTCCTCCGTAAACGGGAGTTGCATAATCTCATAGTTGCAGAACTTTGTATAAGTCATGAAGATAGCATAAGCAACATACTAAGCGATCAAGTGCTAAGCTAATGAAATGGGTCATGTCAATCACATCATTCTCCTAATGATGTGATCCCATTAATCAAATGACAACACATGTCTATGGTTTAGGAAACATAACCATCTTCGATTAATGAGCTAGTCTAGTAGAGGCATACTAGTGACTATCTGCTTGTCTATGTATTCACACATGTATTATGTTTCCGGTTAATACAATTCTAGCATGAATAATAAACATTTATCATGATATAAGGAAATAAATAATAACTTTATTATTGCCTCTAGGGCATATTTCCTTGATCTCCCACTTGCACTAGAGTCAATAATCTAGATTACACAAGAATGATTCTAACACCCATGGAGTCTTGGTGCTGATCATGTTTTGCTCGTGGAAGAGGCTTAGTCAACGGTCTGCAACATTCAGATCCGTATGTATTTTGCAAATCTCTATGTCTCCCACTTGGACTTGGTCCCGAATGGAATTGAAGCGTCTCTTGATATGCTTGGTCCTCTTGTGAAATCTGGATTCCTTTGCCAAGGCAATTGCACCAATTGTCACGAAGATCTTCATTGGTCCCGATGCACTAGGTATGACACCTAGATCGGAAATGAACTCTTTCATCCGACTCCTTCATTTGCTGCTTCAAGCAGCTATGTACTCCGCTTCACATGTAGATCCCGCCACGACGCTTTGTTTAGAACTGCACCAACCGACAGCTCCACCGCTTAATAAAAATACGTATCCGGTTTGCGATTTAGAATCGTCCGGATCGAGTGTCAAAACTTGCATCGACGTAACCATTTACGACTAGCTCTTTGTCACCTCCATATACGAGAAACATATCCTTAGTCCTTTTCGGTATTTCAGGATGTTCTTGACCGCTGTCCATGATCCACTCTGGATTACTTTGGTACCTTCCTGCCAAGCTTACAGCTAAGCATCGTCGGTCTGGTACACAGCATTGCATACATGATAGAGCCTATGGCTGAAGCATAGGAACATTTTTCATTTTCTCTATCTTCTGCTTGTGGTGGGGCATTGAGTCGACTCAATCTTACACCTTGTACTACAGGTAAAAACCTTTCTTTGCCTGATCCATTTTGAACTTCTTCAAAACTTTATCAAGGTATGTGCTTTGTGAAAGTCCTATTAAGCGTCTTGATCTATCTCTATAGATCTTGATGCCCAATATGTAAGCAGCTTCACCGAGGTCTTTCATTGAAAACTTTTATTCAAGTATCCTTTTATGCTATCCAGAAATTCTATATCATTTCCAATCAACAATATGTCGTCCACATATAATATCGAAATGCTCTGAGCTCCCACTCACTTTCTTGTAAATCAGGCTTCTCCAAAAGTCTCAGATAAAACCATATGCTTTGATCACACTATCAAAGCGTTTATTCCAACTCCGAGAGGCTTGCACCGCACCATAAATTGATCGTTGGAGCTTGCACACTTTGTTAGTACCCTTTGGATCAACAAAACCTTCTGGTTGCATCATATACAACTCTTCTTCTAGAAATCCATTCAAGAATGCAGTTTTACATCCATTTGCCAAATTTCATAATCATAAAATGCGGCAATTGCTAACATGATTCGGACAGACTTAAGCATCGCTACGGGTGAGAAAGTCTCATCGTAGTCAACCCCTTGAACTTGTCGAAAACCTTTCGCAACAAGTCGAGCTTTGTAGACAGTTACATTACCATCAGCATCAGTCTTCTTCTTAAAGATCCATCTATTCTCAATAGCTTGCCGATCATCGGGCAAGTCTACCAAAGTCCATACTTTGTTCTCATACATGGATCCCATCTTAGATTTCATGGCTTCAAGCCATTTTGCGGAATCTGGGCTCACCATCGCTTCTTCATAGTTCGTAGGTTCACCATGATCTAGTAGCATGACTTCGAATAGGATTATCGTACCACACAGTGCGGATTTTATTCTGGTTGATCTCTGATTCGGTGACAACTTGATCTGAAGTTTCATGATCTTCATCATTATCTTCCTCACTAAGCTGGTGTAGGTGTTACGAAACTGATTTACGTGATTTAACTACTTTCAATAAGGGAGCTGGTACTATTACCTCATCAAGTTCCACTTTCCTCCCACTCACTTCTTTCGAGAGAAACTCCTTCTCTAGAAAGGATCCATTTTAGCAACAAATGTCTTGCCTTCGGATCTGTGATAGAAGGTATACCCAATGTCTCCTTTGGGTATCCTATGAAGACACATTTTCCGATTTGGGTTCAAGCTTATCAGGTTGAAGTTTCTTCACATAAGCATCGCAACCCCAAACTTTCGAAGCGACAACTTTGGTTTCTTGCTAAACCATAGTTCATAAGGCGTCGTCTCAGCGGATTTTGACGGTGTCCTATTTAACGTGAATGCGGCCGTCTCTAAAGCATAACCCCAAAACGATAGTGGTAAATCGGAAATAGACATCATAGATCGCACCATATCTAGTAAAGTACGATTCGACGTTCGGACACACCATTACGCTGTGGTGTTCCGGTGGCGTGAGTTCGAAACTATTCCGCATTGCTTCAAATGTAGACCAAACTCGTAACTCAAATATTCTCCTCCACGATCAGATCGTAGAAACTTTATTTTCTTGTTACGATGATTTTCAACTTCACTCTGAAATTCTTTGAACTTTTCAAATGTTTCAGATTTATGTTTCATCAAGTAGATATACCCATATCTGCTTAAATCATCTGTGAAGGTGAGAAAATAACGATATCCACCACGAGCTTCAACATTCATCGGACCACACACATCTCAGATGTATGATTTCCAACAAGTCTGTTGCTCTCTCCATACAACCGGAGAATGGTGTTTTAGTCATCTTGCCCATGAGGCATGGTTCATAAGTACCAAGTGATTCATAATCAAGTGATTCCAAAAGTCCATCTGTATGGAGTTTCTTCATGCGTTTTACACCAATATGACCTAAACGGCGGTGCCACAAATAAGTTGCACTATCATTATCAACTCTGCATCTTTTGGCTTCGACATTATGAATATGTGTATCACTACCGTCGAGATTCAATAAGAATAGACCATTCTTCAAGGGTGCATGACCATAAAAGATATTACTCATATAAATAGAACAACCATTATTCTCTGATTTAAATGAATAACCGTCTCGCATCAAACAAGATCCAGATATAATGTTCATGCTCAACGCCGCACCAAATAACAATTATTTAGGTCTAAAACTAATCCGAAGGTAGATGTAGAGGTAGCGTGCGACCGCGATCACATTGACTTTGGAACCATTTCCCACGCGCATCGTCACCTCGTCCTTTGCGGTGCTCGTCTATTCCGTAGTCCCTGCTTTGAGTTGCAAATATGAGCAATGAACCAGTATCAAATACCAGTGCTACTACGAGCTCTAGTAAGGTACACATCAATAACATGTATATCACATATACCTTTGTTCACCTTGCCATCCTTCTTATCCGCCAAATACTTGGGGCAGTTCCGCTTCCAAAGTCGGTTTGCTTGCAAGAAAACACTCGCTTTCAGGCTTAGGTCCAGACTTGGGTTTCTTCTCTTGATCAGCAACTTTCTTGCTGTTCTTTTGAAGTTTCCTTCTTCTTTCCTTTGCCCTTTTCTTGAAACTAGTGGTCTTGTTGACCATCAACACTTGATGCTCTTTCTTGATTTCTACCTCCGCTGCTTTTAGCATTGCGAAGAGCTCAGAATTGTCTTAGTCATCCCTTGCATATTATAGTTCATCACGAAGCTCTTGTAGCTTGGTGGCGTGATTGGAGAATTCATCAATGATACTATCATCCGGAAGATTAACTCCCAGCTGAATTAAGTGATTATTATACCCGCACATTTTGAGTATGTGCTCACCGACGAACTATTCTCCTCCATCTTGCAGCTATAGAACTTATTGGAGACTTCATATCTCTCAATCCGGGCATTTGCTTGAAATATTAACTTCAACTCCTGGAACATCTCATATGCTCCATGACGTTCAAAACGTCGTTGAAGACCCGGTTCTAAGCCGTAAAGCATGGCACATCGAACTATAGAGTAGTCATCACTTTGCTTTGCCGACGTTCACAACTTCGGTGCAGCTCCTGCAGCAGGCACGGCACCCAGCGGTGCTTCGGGGCGTAATTCTTACGGGCAGCAATGAGGATAATCCTCGTTTCGGACCCAGTCCGTGTAATTGCTACCATCATCTTTCAACTTTGCTTTCTCAAGGAACGCATTAAAATTCAACGGAACAACAGCGAGCCATCTATCTACAAGAAACATAGACAAGCAAAATACTATCGGTACTAAGTTCATGATAATTTAAGTTTTAATTAATCATATTAAAAACTCCCACTTAGACAGACATCTCTCTAGTCATCTAAGTGTTTACGTGATCCAAATTAACTAAACCATGTCCGATCATCACGTGAGATGGAGTAGTTTCAATGGTGAACATCACTATGTTGATCATATCTACTATATGATTCAGGTTCGACCTTTCGGTCTCCGTGTTCGAGGCCATATCTGCATATGCTAGGCTCGTCAAGTTTAACTCGAGTATTCTGCGTGTGCAAAACTGGCTTGCACCCGTTGTAGATGGACGTAGAACTTATCACACCGATCATCACGTGGTGTCCGGGTACTCTGAACTTTTAGCAACGGTGCATACTCGAGAGAACACTTCTTGATAATTTTAGTGAGAGATCATCTTATAATGCTATCGTCAAACAAAGCAAGATAAGATGCATAAAGGATAAACATCACATGCAATCAATATAAGTGATATGATATGGCCATCATCATCTTGTGCTTGTGATCTCCATCTCGAAGCACCGCCATGATCACCATCGTCACCGGTAGCGACACCTTGATCTCCATCGTAGCATCGTTGTCGTCTCGCCAACTATTGCTTCTCGACTATCGCTACCGCTTAGTGATAAAGTAAAGCAATTACATGGCGTTGCATTTCATACAATAAGCGACAACCATATGGCTCCTGCCATTGCGATAACTCGGTTACAAAACATGATCATCTCATACAATAAAATATAGCATCACGTCTTGACCATATCACATCACAACATGCCCTGCAAAAACAAGTTAGGCGTCCTCTACTTTGTTGTTGCAAGTTTTACGTGGCTGCTACGGGCTGAGCAAGAACCGTTCTCACCTCGCATCAAAACCACAACGATACTTTCAAATAGACTCCGTTTAACCTTCTCAAGGACCGGGCGTAGCCACACTCAGTTCAACTAAAGTGAGAGAGACAGACACCGCCAGCCACCGTTAAGCACGAGTGCTCGAAGCAGTGAAACCAGTCTCGCGTAAGCGTCTGGCGTAATGTCGGTCCGGCCGCTTCATCTCACAATACCGCTGAACCAAAGTATGACATGCTGGTAGGCGATGACTTGTATCGCCCACAACTCACTTGTGTTCTACTCGTGCATATGACATCAACGCATAAAACCTGGCTCGATACCATTGTTGGGAAGCGTAGTAATTTCAAAAATTTCCTACGATCACGCAAGACCATGGTGATGGCATAGCAACGAGAGGGGAGAGTCGTCCGCGTACCCACGTGAGACCGAAAGCGAAGCGTTATATCAACGCTGTTGATGTAGTCGTGCGTCTTCACGATCCGACCGATCCAAGCACCGTTACTCGGCACCTCCGAGTTCTTAGCACACGTTCAGCTCGATGGCGATCCCGGGCTCCGATCCAGCAAAGCGTCGGGGAGGAGTTCCACGACGACGGCGTGGTGGCGATCTTGATGTTCTACCGTCGCGCAGGCTTCGCCAAGCACCGCTACAATATGACCGAGGTGGAATATG
This sequence comes from Aegilops longissima, assembly GCA_021605205.1. Lineage (NCBI taxonomy): Eukaryota > Viridiplantae > Streptophyta > Magnoliopsida > Poales > Poaceae > Aegilops > Aegilops longissima. The sequence goes on along the minus strand of CM038678.1, from coordinate 375,226,319 downwards.
GTGGAGGGGCACCGCTGCGGCTAAGGAACGATCACGAAGATCAACTTGTGTGTTCTAGGGTGCCCCCCTGCCCCGATATAAAGGAGCAAGGGGAGGGCCGGCCAGCCCTAGGAGGCGCACCAAGGGGGGAGTCCTCCTCCTAGTAGGAGTAGGACTCCCTTTCCTAGTCCTACTAGGAAGAGGAAGGGGAAGGAAAGAGAGGAGAGGAGAGGAAAGGGGCGCCCCCTCCTAGTCCAATTCAGACTCCCCATGGGGGCGCGCCACCTCCTCTGGTGCAGCCCTCTCTCTCCCTCTTGGCCCAATAAGGCCCATTACTTCCCGGGGTTCGGTAACCCCTCCGGCACTCCGGTTTTCTCCGGAAACTTCCGAACCTTTCCGTGTCCGAATATAGCCGTCCAATATATCAATCTTTATGTCTCGAACATTTGAGACTCCTCGTCATGTCCGTGATCACATCCGGGACTCGAACTCCTTCGGTACATCAAAATACATAAACTCATAATATAACCATCATCGAAACCTTAAGCGTGCGGACCCTACGGTTCGAGAACTATGTAGACATGACCTAGAACCATTCTTGGTCAATAACCAATAGCGGAACCTGGATGCCCATATTGGTTCCTACATATTCTACGAAGATCTTTATCGGTCAAATCGCATAACAACATCGTTGTTCCTTTGTCATTGGTATGTTACTTACCCGAGATTCGATCGTCGGTATCCAATACCTAGTTCAATCTCGTTACGGTAAGTCTCTTTACTCGTTCGTAATACATCATCTCACAACTAACTCATTAGTTGCAATGCTTGCAAGGCTTATGTGATGTGTATTACCGAGAAGGCCCAGAGATACCTCTCCGACAATCGGAGTGACAAATCCTAATCTTGATTCATGCCAACTCAACATATACTTTGGAGACACTTGTAGAGTACCTTTATAATCACCCGATTCGTTGTGATGTTTGGTAGCACACAAAGTGTTCCTCAGTAAACGGAGTTGCATAATCTCATAGTCGCAGGAACTTTGTATAAGTCATGAAGATAGCATAAGCAACATACTAAACGATCAAGTGCTAAGCTAATGAAATGGGTCATGTCAATCACATCATTCTCCTAATGATGTGATCCCATTAATCAAATGACAACACATGTCTATGGTTTAGAAAACATAACCATCTTCGATTAATGAGCTAGTCTAGTAGAGGCATACTAGTGACTATCTGTTTGTCTATGTATTCACACATGTATTATGTTTCCGGTTAATACAATTCTAGCATGAATAATAAACATTTATCATGATATAAGGAAATAAATAATAACTTTATTATTGCCTCTAGGGCATATTTCCTTCACCTAGGAGGCCCCCTTGATTGATCGTGTAGTTTGGCCGTTGTTGAGTCTAGAAGAAAACTTTTTTGGAGTCTAGTTATATCGGAGAGTATGATTTCTTTTACTCCTCAGCCCCTTCGTCGCTCTGGTGAGAAATCTTGACGTAGGTGTTTTGAACTACTTCTCTTCCCCTTCGAAATTTTCCTTAGGATCACGCGGTTAGTTTTCGTTCGTTGTCCATCCTCTTTTATCCGGTGCATCTCTCGTCAAGTCGACTCAAAACTCTTTGTCTTTCGCAAGATCAATCCTCGGCTCTTTTCAATCGACGGTATTTCCCTGACCGAAGTTGTCCTTGTTTTTCCCACCCGCCCTCCCTTCTTCTTTTCGGAACCGGAGTCCATAATTGAGTATCCATTCTACTCGTGCGAAGCCTTTGCTTTCTCTCCTCAATTATTTCAACCGGTGCTTTTTCTCTTCAAGATATTCATCGATTCCTCGTTCAAGTTGTATGTGTTTTTTCCTACCCTCCCACCCCTTTTATTCCCGGAGTCTGAGCCTTTATTCAAGCATCAATTTCATTCGTGCGGACTATCTTAGTCTTTCCTCAATTGTTTCAACCTGTGAAGTCTCGTCTAGTTCATCATTGTTCGTCTCTTTTTTTTTCCGGTGGTTTCAATTCAAGCTTTTTCGATGTTGATCATATTCCTGTCCTCGACTCAAGTGCTTCCTTTGCTCGTTCGCCTCTCGCCATTTAATCGTTCCGGAGTGATGAAGACATCTCAGAAGATTCGTGTTATCATCCATTTAATTCGAGGTTGTCACCTCATTCAAGTCTTTCAGTTGTTCCGGTGCATCATCTCTTCTACAATCCTTTCCAACGGTGTCGTCTTTTTTAGTGGCCCCTAACCCACAGGTCTTTTCCCAGGATCTTACCTGACTCTTCTAATTTCCGGAGTATTCTCAAATTCTTTTCAAAGTTTGACGTAAGTATGGATTTCATCAGTCAGATGTTTTTCCAAGATCAATTTCAAATCATTTCCATTGTTGTCTCAACCTCTTCCCTTTTTCATTCTCCCGGAGTGTCTCAACAAATTTTGGTGTTGTTTCTCGTCGTCATTCTCATCTTTGAAGACCGAAGTAGAGTTTCTCTTAAATCTTGCCCGTTCCCCTGGAGATTCGCGGTGCTAGCTTGATGTTATCCTCTCAAATTATTTCAAATTGTGCAAATTCCTTTTCATACATCCGGAGCATTTCAGGAGTTTCTTTCTATTTCGATCATCCGGAGGCCATCTTTTCGAAATATCTTTTGTTCTATGTTTTTCAAATCGTTCTCCGATTATTCTAAAATTCTTGCCCCTTCGTTCGTCTCAATATTCTTCCGATGCTTCGTTCAAGTATTCTTTAATCAGTTCGCGATCTCTTCGTTCTTTTTTCTCTAAATTCCCTCAAGTATCTTCGGGCTTTTCTAATTCTTCCCGGTGATTCATTCTCCTTCGTCATTCAATTTTGAATTGTTATGGTGGTTCGTTGAAGATTTCTTTTCTGTTGTTATCGTCTCAATTCATTCGTTCTTTCCAATCCTACTGATGGTTCGTTGAAGACCTTCCTAAACTTCGCGCTATATCCCCCCTTAATCCTTTCCAACATGAATAAGTAGTATGCAAATCCATTGCTTCGCATCAATTTAATTGGTGGAGGATAAGCATAACGTAATTCTTATTCTTCTTTCATTAAGTTGATTAATTCTTTTCATCGGAGATTGTTCATGTTGAATTTCTCGGTTCTAAATTGTTCATCTTTTCTTTTCTGGAGTTCCAAGTCTTATCACTTGTCTCGTCGAAAGCTTCATCTAAGTCATCGCAAGGCTTACCCTTATTCTTTCCATCACTCAATTCTACCTCATCATTCTTTTGTTACCGGAGTTCTTACGGTGGTTCTTCCCGAGTTAATTCATTCTTCAAGTGTTCATCAAGATTCTTATAGGCGAAGCTCAAGTATTCTTCTTCTTGCTTCGCGAGGTGCAATTAATTCTCCGTATTCTTTTGAAGCGGAGTTTTGCATTTCTTCTTTCTTCTCAGCTATTTAATCTTTTCCGCTTGTGGTCGGCGATCACCTCATAACTTTGAGATATTATCCATAAGTCCACAACAAGCAATTCTTTTGTTGTTAATTTTCTCAACAACTTCATTCAATCTTTTCTTCGCAAGGATGCTTTTCAAATTCATTCGTTGAAGAAGTTGTCATTTTTTCTTCTCTGTTCTTTTCATTCCACTATTTCAATTCTTTCGGAGGTTTTGTATTGTTCCTCTCGTCAAGTATTGGTCCATCTTCTCAAGATCATGTTTTAATCTTTTAATGTTCAGCTGGAGTGCTGCCTAAATTCTTCTGTTCTTATTCCTTTTCTATCTTATTCTAACCGGAGTGGTTTCAAATTCAGTCTTATTCCTTGACCTTTTGCTTCTTGTCTTATTCAACATTCCTCTTTCCTACTCGAGTGTTCTTGATTTTGTTCATTTTCCCTCCTGCGTTTTGTTTCACCTCATCCTCTTTCCCCCCATCTCGTTCCTAAGATCTCGGTACGAGATCTCTTTTTAGTGGAGGAGAGTTGTAATGCCCTGGAACCGATGTGCCAGGTGTCTGCCAGTTATTCGCCATCGTTACCATGTCGTTTGCATGCGTGTTGCATTTTGCCATGTCATCATGTGCATTGCATTGCATACGTGTTCGTCTCATGCATCCAAGCATTTTCCTCGTTGTCTGTTTTGCAATCCGGCACTCCTATGTCCTCTGGTGTCCCCCTTTTGTCTCCTGTTGTGAGCGGGTGTTAAACTTTCTCGGAATGGACCGAGGTTTGACAAGCGTCCTTGGTACACCACCGGTAGACCGCCTGTCAAGTTTCGTGCCATTTGGAGGTCGTTTGATGCTCCAACGGTTAACCGGGTTGCGGCAAAGGCCTCTTTTGTGTGCAGACCAACACCCCTCCAAAGTGGCCCAATAACCCAACCAAACCCCCTCCATGCTCTCGGTCGTTCGATCACGATCGTGTGGGTGAAAACCGCTCCTCATTTGGACTCTCCTAGCTCCCTCTACCTATTTAAACACCTTCCCTCCCCAAATCACGGGCGAAACCCTAGTCTTCTTCATCCTCGCGCCGTCGGACACGTCCACTCCGCGCCGGACATGTCCGCACCGCCGCCTCGGCCAATCCGGCGCTGCCATCGCCTCCACCACGCAGACCGTCGCAGGCCCTGCGAGCCCATCGCGAGCACGCCGAGCCTGTTCGCCGCCAGCGCCCGGCGGATCGCCCGCCGCCGCCTCCTCTCGCCCGCGCCCGAGCCCGAGGCTCCTCCCGCCGCGCGCTGCCCCACCGCCGCCCGCCGCCCGTGGCTCCTCTCGCCCGGCAAGCCCCTGCAACGCCTTCGCCCGGTCGCCGCCATGCCCGTCGGCGACTTCCTCCGCCGCGTCACCGCCCCACGCCGCCCCGGATCCCGCTCCTCCCCAAGCTCCGGCCGCCGTCCCCTTAGTCTCCGGCGAGCTGCCCGGCCATCCTCGATCTCCGTGCCCGAAATCCTAGATCCGGATTCGGAGGGTAATTTTCTTCTAAGTCCCCGAATATTTTGACATTGTCATGCCTTGTTTGACATGCCATAACTCCATGCACACTACCCCGTTTCGTACATGTGATATACCTAAATGTTAAAAATGATGTGCTCTTCATTTTGTTCCATTGCGTCATGTTCATTAGAGGTCATATTGATGCCCAAATCATTGTTGCAAAAGTGATATATATTGTTGTCTGCTGTAGTTTATCAGAACATGCTCATTTGTCATTTTTTTCATCTTTTTGTGTGTTTTGCTTTTGAGCATGAAGTCTACAGGTGTTATGAGCTACAACATGCCATCTTTGCTGTGGTGCAATCCACTTCTCATGATATGCCATGTGTTGATTGTTACAAGCTTGCAAAGTGGCCTCCACGATGTTGCTGATTTCAGGGACTTAGAATTTCACTAAAGTTATTTCCCTGCTGTTATTTTCATGCCACGTATTCATGTTGCTACAGTGAGATCCATGCCCCGTTTGAGTATGTTCATTAAGGATGTTTTGTACATATGGTTATGATCTATCTGCCCATGCCTCTGTTTGCATTTATAGAGTGCTCTAGCATGTCTTAATCTTGCTCTATGTTTGCTATAAAATGTTCCTGACAGATTCTTTACATGTTATTCAAATTTGCCAAGACTGCTGCTAGTGATCCATGCAAGCTATGAGCTTGTTCTTGCGATGCTTAGCTTCATGAACATGTCTTGTTGCTGATTCTATGCTTATCTTGTCATGCAATGTCTTGTCGTGAGTTAATCAAGCTCGCAAAGTTTCCTTCATAATGCTGTTTATGCCATGCTCTGTTATTCAGTCTGAATCTGTTTACGAAACTTGCTATGTTTACATGGGTGCCATCATTTTTTCTGTGCATTTTTGGCTCATGATCAGTAAGTGACTTTTGTTATATGCGACTAGTAGATTCATGTCGTGCCTTTGTTTGCTATGATATGTTCCTGTTGCATTTTTTTTGATAGCTCTAAACATTGCAACCTGATGTTATTTCTGCCATGTCCTGTGAATTCTGCTAAGTCTGTGAACCTGTTATTATTTGCAATATTGCCATGTCTTTTTGAGCATGTTATGTTGATTTCTGGAGATAGCTCAATGTTCATGTTTGGTAGTTCTTTACCTATACATCATGTCCATGCCTTTTGTTTTCATATTGAGATGTTGTAACATGTTGTTTTTATGCTTGCAAGTTGCCTAGTTGCTGCTGTTTTGGACAGCTTGTCCTTTAAACTTGTATTGTGTGTATGTGTTGAACCGTTGCTCCGTTGTGAGTGTGCTATCTATGAAACTTGCTTAGTTTTGCATGTAGTTTCATATTACCTTGTTGCATCCATGTTTTGAGGTGTGTGCTTGATGTTTGAATGCATTTTGCATCAATGCCATGTTTATCTTGTTTTGCTCATATCTTCTAGGCCGTAGCTCCGAATGTAATGAACTTTATATGTAACATGACTAGAATTTCATGTAGTTCATCTTGGTGCATCTTAACTTGCTGTTTAACAACTTGAACATAAGGTTTATTCAGATCTGGACCAATTTCAAAATTTGCATATGAGGACTTACCGGAATTGTTATATGTTCTTTCCGGCCGCATTTAAACTTGCTTTGATGTGTTGTTATTCTATGCATCATCTCTTGCCATGATTAGCTTCATGTAGCCTTGTCATGCATCATACTTGGTTGAGCATCATGCCTTGTTCATGTGTGGTGTGTTTACCATGTTGTGTGCTTCTTCTCGATAGTTCTCGTTTCGTTGCGATCGTGAGGATTCGTTCATCTACGCTTGGTTCTTTTTTGTGGCTTCATCTTCTTCATGGACTCGTTTTCCTTCCTTGCGGGATTTCAGGCAAGCTGACCGTCACCTTGGATCTCATTACTATCATTGCTATGCTAGTTGCTTCGTTCTATCGCTATGCTGCGTTACCTACCACTTGCTTATCAAGCCTCCCAAATTGCCATGAACCCCTAACATTTGTCACCCTTCCTAGCAAACCGTTGTTTGGCTATGTTACCGCTTTGCTCAGCCCCTCTTATAGTGTTGCTAGTTGCAGGTGAAGATGAACATTGCTCCATGTTGGATTATGTTTATGTTGGGATATCATAATATCGCTTATATTATTAATGCATCTATATACTTGGTAAAGGGTGGAAGGCTCGGCCTTGTGCCTGGTGTTTTGTTCCACTCTTGCCGCCCTATTTTCCGTCATATCGGTATTATGTTCCCGGATTTTTCGTCCCTAACGCGGTTGGGTGATTTATGGGACCCCCTTGACAGTTTGCTTTGAATAAAACTCCTCCGGCAAGGCCCAACCTTGGTTTTACCATTTGCCTCACCACCACCTACTTTTCCCTTGGGAGTCGCGCTCTCGAGGGTCATCTTTATTTAGCCCCCCCCCGGGCCAGTGCTTCTCTAAGTGTTGGTCCGAACCGAGCCGCCTGCGGGGCCACCACGGGGAAACTCGAGGCCTGGTTTTACTCGTAGCTTGTCTCATCCGGTGTTTCCTTGAGAACGAGATATGTGCAGCTCCTATCGGGATTGTCGGCGCATCGGGCGGTCTTGCTGGTCTTGTTTTACCATTGTCGAAATGTCTTGTAACCGGATTTGAGATCGACCGGTCTTCCCGGGAGAAGTAATATCCTTCGTTGATCGCGAGAGCTTATCATGGGCTAAGTTGGGACACCCCTGCAGGGTTTGAACTTTCGAAAGCCGTGCCCGCGGTTATGTGGCAGATGGGAATTTGTTAATGTCCAGTTGTAGTAAACTTGAAGTAAACTCTTCTAAAATACACCAACCGTGTGCGTAACCGTGAGTGTCTCTTTTAGGGGTTGTTCGAGAGGAGAACATGGTTGTGTGGGTTATGCTTGACGTAAGTAGGTGTTTAGGATCACTTCTTGATCATTTCTAGTTGACGACCGCTTGCTAAGCTCCTCTTCTCGCTCTTGTTTTCGTAAGCTAGCCACCATACATGCTTAGCCGCTACTGCAACCTCACCACGTTACCCCTTGCTTACCCATTAAGCTTTGCTAGTCTTGATAGCCATGGTAATGGGATTGTTGAGTCCTCATGGCTCACAGATTACAACAACAACAGTTGCAGGTATAGGCTTTGCGATGATCATGACACGAGAGCGATGTTACTTGTTTTGGAGTTCTTCTTCTACTTCTTTGATTGAGGGATAGGTTCCAGGTCGGCAGCCTAGGCTAGCAGGGTGGATATTGGTTGAGTTTCTGTTTATGTTTCATCCGTTGTCGGATGTCGATCTTATGTATGATGTATTGTTGTATTCATGTGACATTGTATGTCTTGGTTGTATCCCCACTATTATGTAATGTTGATGTAATGATATCCACCTTGCAAATGCATCTTCAAGATGCGCTTCTATCCTTGGTGGGACCTTTGAGTTCCTTTAGGATAGGGTTGCATCTTGGGCGTGACAAAGTAGTACAGACTGGTCATCCAACCGGTCTCTTGGTCGAAAAGGGAAATATAGGGGTAACGCTGTACACAGTGGTATGACCAGGACTAGATTTGCTATCCACACATAGGAGTAGGTGGCTAGAGTGAACAAAAATGGGACCAACCCAGATATGTTTCTTGGATGTTTGTTTCTCGGGGCAACAAACTATGAATCACCACTTTATGCCCCTGTTTACGTACATGGTGCTGGATCATGGTGCACCCACCTGTCCCATGCCCTTATACCAAATATTTAGGCTCCGTTAAGTAATAAAGGGCAGAAAACATAGGTCTTGATGAAAATAGAGGAATAGGAAAGGAATGTAGGTATAAAACTATGGAACAGCGAACCGGAGTAAACTCTAAAGAGAATGTGTTCGGATGGACTACGAAATGTACAGATTTGTTTTTTTAGAGTAGCATGCTTGGCAGTATGAGATGCTATTTGTTATTCAGCTGCACAGTGACTACTCTTGTCCTCACCTCACGTACCACACATAGGTTGATTTTTTATTCCGCAACACAGACACAAAGAACCTGTCTAACGCATGGCAGCGGCGCTGCCTCGAAGCTTCCGCCCAAAAAATAAGCAGCGTGGATGTTTCTAATCCTATGGAATCAAGACTACCATACCAGCTTTCCTATGAAACACTATTCACCTTTCCCGTGTTCGAGCGGTTGGAAGGAAAAGAATACCGTCTAATTGTGTTCCTACGAAAATCCTGCACCAAACACAGGAACCGAACGCAGCCTTAGCTGTTCTTAATCTAATGTCCTGGTAAAATGAAGCCATGCCACTGTTATAAGCCATGACAAGTTTAGCCAAATGTTTTTGCCTGTAATTGTTTGAGACTCATTGTTTCCTCTGTGCCTTTTGTGCAAACAGGATATCCAATTCACACAGTTCTTTGTTGTGACCTTTTGGTGCATTGCACAAAACTCTTCTTAAAAGAAGTGACTTTTGTGATGTTTAACTGGAATGTCAAAATGGAACAGTTGGTTCATTTTGGTGGAACTGCACAAAGGGAGATCTGTGTTCCAATCCTCATCATCCATATTGGCGCCATAACCTTCCTTTAGGTAAGAATGATATTTAATGCATGTGTTCATCTCTATTTTCAGACTGCCATGAGAAAATAATGTTGTTTTTTACTAGTACACTTGTACTCCCTCACTGACAAAACCAATTCTGAATTAGAAGGCCAATCATGTACTTGGTTTCACCAACTGGTGAGGAGAAAGAGAAACAGAGCATGAAGAGGAAGAAGAAGAATAAATGTGCCAAGGCGATCTTGTTTGAAGCGAGGCCTCGATCGAGGCCATTCAAGGGCTCCGACAACGACTACCTTACATGTGAGACGATCCTCCAGGGAGCCCTTCCACTTCTGCTGTCTCACTTAATTAATTAGGAGTACTTAAGTACCACTAATTTATTACTGCCTAATTTTCCTGTTGGAGTTAAACAAATCTTTAGTAGGACCCTATGCTGAATCATGTACGTGTGTATGTTTGTCTATGGAGGTGAATCATGTGGTGGAGCAGAGAGGGAATATTATTAGTGTCATGACATAATAGTGATATTGTTTTGCATGTCAATTTATTGCCATTGGTTTAATGAGGCAATGTTTTGCGTATTGTCCATCATGAATTTGATGCTACTGTTTGAGTAATATGCTAATGTCTTCCTATCCTTTCTCACTAAGCTAATGAAAGTTTCACATTGTTCCTACTTATGCAAACAGGGATCATGTTGTGCCAATCATACATTTTAGTGGAACTACACACGACAATACAATGAACGGTATCCCAGGCAGTGCTTTAACTCTGCTGGAAGTTCTTAATAATCTTTCGATATAATCTCAGCACTGGTAAACAAGAGTGATTTCAACCATACATTTGACGTGCACAAAATATATACTATTGTGTGATTCCAAAGAGTGCTTTATCATCTCTTATGGGACTACATGAATAAGCTTTTGTTCTCGAGGTTGGTACGGGCGAAGGCCTTCATCCATATTAGTTTGTCATCATCTCTATTTGTACCGTACTCTTGTCATGAGAAACTCCTTTATCTTTGCACGTTAAAGTTTTGCAACCTATGATAAATGGCAATGCTTTGAGTGTTGAGTTGAGCCAATTGGCACTAATTAAATAAACTAATACCTCTCTTTAAGCAAGACTACTATGTTGCTAACTTTACCCATTATGATAATGAGGGTGCTTCTATTTGTTAGTGTATGTTTCATCAACTAGTCCCACTATTACAGTAATCTCACTCTCTCAATATATGTGCCAACAGGGATGCTCGATTTTGGTGGAACTGCACAAAAACTTTGGGTGCTTCATTGCCTCGAGATCTTCCATCCTTTCCAGTCAGTCGCTAATCTCCGCTTGCTTTCTTCCTTTCTTTGTCGATCGCTATTTATCTCGGCTTCGAAGAAAAGGAAATAGTAATTGATATGCTACCTCACACAGGTTGGTACTGGTCTTTATCCTGACTATTGTGCTGTCATATGTATTGGTAATTTGGTATTGTGCTACTTGTTTGCCGATTTCATAAAGGAGTAATTTGGAGCCCGAACTCATGAGCAAATCATTACATCGGGTGATTTCAGTAGAACTACACAAAATGATCAGATGGACAGGTACTTATGCTACTGCTATGTACTCCAAAGTTCACTTAGACAAGCATCGATGTTGACAAGAAGTTCCTATATTCATTCGAGTATCAACCGGCGTCAACCAATTGTCAAACTCCAAGTATTAGGAGAGTGAACGCCAAAAATATTGCTCGGTGCACAGCCCAGAAAAACGCAGTCCAGTCTTTGGTCCCAACTTGTGCCTTTTGGTTATCGGCACATATGGTAGCGAACTATATGGCATGGAGTCTAAAGATTCCAGACAAGTTGGTTGACGCGTATATTCATCTGGCACTTAATCAGTCTGCACGCCAAAGGATGCTCCATTTCAGTTGAACTGCACAAAAAATTTGGGTGGTTCATTTTCTCAACCGCCTCCTTTCTCGTTTGCAATGTAGAATTTTGGCGAGATACAAGACCAAGATGAGCCAGTAAACTAGTTGGATGAAAGTGTGGCCAAGTTGCTCAAACCTCCCTAGGCACGAGGCCACTATTTGAGGATAAACCTACAAGCAAAATTCAGATTGTCTGTGCTGCCTCTTATGTACTCGAAAGTTTACTCGTATAAGAACTAATTTTAGCAAGAAGTACCTCCTATTGAACACCATTTACTAGTCTGTACCCTAGGTAATTAAAGTTCGTCCATGGATCATATTGGCTGTGATCTCAATCATTTGGATGCATAAACATACTGAACATGTGTATATCTGAATCTTTTTGTGAATTATGTATGAATATTGTCGTGTGATCTATCAATCATTTGGATGCATAGATATGCTGAGCTTGTGTATATATGAATCTTTTGACTTGTTGATAGTGAATGTTGTCTATGAATATGAACGTGTCCTGTGAACCTGAGTTTGATATGAATGTTTACCTTTTCTATTGTATTTGTGTGTGAACTTGTTAGTATGCCTAACTGTGGGGTATAAAAGTAATGATGTGTTCAATTTATGTTTTCCCTTCTAACCACACTATATATATTTATATTATTACTATTATCGTATATTTTATAGAGACTTATATATACATTATAAAAACATCCCATGTGTTATTAACTTATAAAAGTAAATGTTTAACGGAAGTTGGCAAGGAAAATCCTGGTTCTTTTTTACTCACAGGCAAGGAAAATCCTGGTGATTGCGTACAAAAGCTTGCGAAGATTTTAAGGACCAATTTCATAATAACGCGCTCATTTCTATTTTGAGCAATAACTCGCTAATTTCTTAATTATATATATATATAATGTGCCTCTCCGGTTTATTCTTTGATACTAATTGCTCCTTCTAACATAACATTATATATATAACGAGCCCACCTAATACGTGTATTTCAAGGAAGTGCAAATGGGCTGGGATTTCTTAGAAAATATAAATGGGCCTGATTGACGCGAAATTATTTGTTCACCTAGCCCAGCAAATTGACTGTACATTCTAGAAAATATGGGTTAAATATATGCCACATTTTTGCAGCCTGACATGTGGGCCAATAGGTCGAACCCTACGCAGGGCATTGTCAACTTGGTCAACAAATCATTGTGTCATCCACAGCCATTGGATTTATATCCAACGGCCGGCATGCACCTTCAATCTCTCGTCTTCTTCCTCCAGCATCGCCGGGACCGCCTGGTCCGGCCTCCGGCGACTAGCGGCTCTGCTTAGCACACATCGCTGCGAAGCGCTACCCCAGCGCCGGCCAGGCTATCCCTCCACCCCTCGACACCTCGTGTTATTCTCCACAGACTACAGCCCCACGCCGCAACAGAACCAGTTATAACCTTCTCCTCCTCTCAATCTGCGACTCCACTGCCGTGTTTTCCCGTCTCTGAGTCGTTCCTGTCTGGGGCCTTGCCGTCGTCCACCGCCTCGCCGCGTTCGGTGCGGCGTGGTCAACAAACGAGAGTCATCGGAAGAGGACTGTACGTCGAGAGCCTGACGGCTGGGACCCACGAGGTCCATGGTCGCACGCAAGGAAAGTTCCTCCTTATTAACCTGAAAAACCATGTTTCCTCCACCTGACAGCTGGGACCCACCAGTTGTATCTTCGCACGGAAGGAAGTGCCTCCTTGTTTTGCGAAAAAAATTATTCATCCCGTTGACAGCTGGGACCCATCAGATTTGGTGACTGACTTGTGGGCCTATTAAGCAGACGTGTACGCACGGCTTTGTCAACTTAATCAACAAATGATTCTAGCAGCTGGACCGTTGGATGTTAATCCAACAGCCGTGCTCCTTCTGCAACCTCTGTTCTTACTCCTGTCTCCGTGGCGGCACTTGCGGCTGTCTTTGCCACGCACCCAACCAATGAAGTTTCCCACCTCTCCATATGCGACTCCACCGCCCGTCTTCCCCATCTCCGGTCGTTCCATGCTGGTGCGCTCGACGGTGTGGTCAACGTGGTCAACAACCGAGAGTCATCCGAAGATGACTGTACGTGAGAGGCTGACAGTGGGGACGCACCACACCCATGGACGCATGCATGCAACGGAATGCAGCGAGGTCGACGTGGTCAAGGAACGACTTCCATCGGAAGTATACTGTACGTGGAGAGTCTCAGCTGGGTCCACGGCCGCAGCAAGTAAGTACCTCCTTATTACGCGGAAAATAATGATTCCTACAAATGACAGCAGGAAATCACTGGACGGGCCACCATATTTTGTGAAAAAAATGTTTGCCCCTGACTGCTGGGACCCACCTGACGGGCCACCGTATTTCGCGAAAAAACGTTCCCCCCCGCTGTCAGCTCGGACCCACCGGAAGTGCCTCATTATTACGCACAAAAAAATGAATACTCCCCCGGCTAGCTGGGACCCACCTTGGTGGGAAGCTGACTTGTGGGCCTACTAAGTTGGCGGGGATGAAGCGCTTTGTCAACTTAGTCAATATGAACGATTCTAGCTCCAGTGACCGTACGATGTCCATCCAACGGCCGTAGTGCTTCTTCAACCTCTGGTCTTCTTGCTCCAGCCGCCCAAAGCAGCGCCGGTCGTGCCGCATGCTCCTGCCTCTCGTGGCCGGTTGTGCTGCCGCGGAGGCCTCACCGCCCCCTACTATTCCCACCGCTGGCCAGGCCCTGCGGCGACGGCAGCCGAACCAGTGAACCCTCGTACTCCTCTCCGCGCGGGCTTCCACTGTCGCGTCTTCCCCGGCTCCGTGTCGTCCCCTTCCTAGGCCTCGCCGTCGTCCATCGCCGTGGTGCTCTCCGCGCGGCGTGGTCAACGTGGTCAAGGAACGACTTCCATCGGAAGAGTACTGTACGTGGAGAGGCTAACAGCTGGGTCCACGGACACATCCCAGTTTTTTTGTGATTTGCCAAGTAAGTCCCTTTGTCAGGCCTGTTGGGCTGCAAATCTTTCAAGACAAGGAGAGCTTTCATTCGGCTGGCTGAGAAAATGGCCCATCAGTAATGAGAAATTGGTTGTACATTTTTAAAACACATCAAACCGGCAATTAGTTAAAAATATCTTTTTTTTCATTTCGAGATTTTAAATTACATTAATTTTTATGCGTGGGGAATTTGTTGGATTTTATATTGATATACATTTATTTTTAAAATCAGTTTGAATTTGAGTCGAAATTTCGGGATTAAAAACAGTTCGGACCGCACCAAAATATTCAAAATTTCGTATAATTTTTTAACCGTGGCCACAATATGGGCTGTAATGCTAACAAAAGAATATGGGCTCCAAAAAAACCTTAATAATTAGCAAATGGGCTGTAAATTATTAGAAATAATGGCTGATGGGTTGTATGCTGTTTTCCACAGATTTGAGGCTTTCCTAAAAAAAGGTTGACGCACAAGTAGTGATTGTTGGATGGCCATCCAATGGGCGTCATGCTTCTTCAATCTTTGCTCTTCCTGCTCCAAATTACTCAAACAAGCGCCGGCGGGACTGCCTGCTCCCTCCTCCCTGCGGCTAGCTCTGCTGCCGCGCAGGCCTCACCGCCCCATCGTACTCCCATCGCTGGCCTAGCCATCCCTCTACTCACCCACAGCTGCTATTATTCTCCGGCGACGACAGACGAACGAAGAACCCTCGTGCAACAGTACTCCCCTCCGCGTGGGAAACAATCGCCGAGTCTTCCTCGCCCGTGTCATTCCTTCCTAGGCCTCGCCGTCGTCCACTTCCACGGTGCTCTCGGCGCGGCCTGGTCAACGTGGTCAACGATCGACATGCATCTGAAGTGGATCAGACGTGGAGAGGCCGACACACAGGTCCTGACCGCACGCAAGGAAATGCCTCCTTATTACGCGCAAAATAATGATTCCTCCACCTGACATCAGGGACCCACCGAAAGGGCCTTTGTATTTCACAGAAAAAACGTTACCGCCGCTGACAGCTCGGACCCACTAGCTATATCTTCGCACGCAAGGAAGTGCCTCCTTATTACGCACAAAAAATGAATACTCCCCCTGTTAGCTGGGACCCAGTATAGTGGCAGGCTGACTTGTGGGCCTACTAAGTTGACGGGGAGGGAGGGCTTTGTCAACTTAGTCAATATGCACGATTCTAGCTCCAGTGACCGTACGATGTCCATCCAACGGCCGTAGTGCTTCTTCAACCTTTGGTCTTCTTGCTCCAGCCGCCCAAACCAGCGCCGGTCGTGCCTCGTGCTCCTGCCTCCCGTGGCCGGCTGCGATGCAGCGGAGGCCTCACCGCCCCCTACTACTCCCACCGCTGGCCAGGCCATCCCTCTACTCACCCACACCCCATGTTATTCTGCGGCGACGACAGCCTCACACTGCAGCGAACCAGTGAACCCTCGTACTCCTCTACGCGTGGGCATCCACTGCCGCGTCTTCCCCGGCTCCACGTCATCCCCTTCCTAGGCCTCGCCGTCATCCACCGCCCTGGTGCTCTCGGCGCAGCGTGGTCAACGTGGTCAAGGAACGGCTTCCATCGGACGTGGACTGTACGTGGAGAGGCTGACAGCTGGGTCCACGGCCACAGCAAGGAAGTGCCTCCTTATTACGTGCAAAATAATTATTCCTCCACCTAGCAGCGGGGACCCACCGGACGGGCCACCGTATTTCGCGAAAAAAACGTTTTCCCCTGACTGCTGGGACCCACTAGCTACATCTTCGCACGCATGGAAGTGCGTCCGAAAAAAAACGATTCGCCCCCCTGACTGCTGGGACCCACCAGCTACATCTTCGCAGGCAAGGAAGTTCCTGACAGTCGGGACCCGCCTGGTCGAAGCGCACGTGGCGTTGTCATTCTGGTCGTGAGCGATATGGTACATATATCTTTGGTCGATGTAGAGGTGCGCACGTGTCGTAGTAGAGGCGCGTACGTGTCATAGTAGAGGAGCGCACGTAGAATGTACACGTACGTACAGCGACCAGGGTGCAAGAAAGAAAATACGACCATGTATGTGTACATACGGGCGGGGTCTCGAACGCCTACTCGCGCATACGTATGGCCAGGGCTCGTGTACATGGCTAGGTCGGAACGGAGAAACAGCATCGCCGTCGTGTTCATGGGGAGGCAACGGAATGCGTCGTGTTCATGGGGAGGCAACAGAATTCGTCGTGTTCAACGGGAGGCAACGGAACGCGTGGGAGCCAACCGGCTGGGTCAGAATGGAATGCGTGGTCGTGTTCATCGGGAGGGCTTGGACGGAACAGGCGATGGAAACGAGGCCTGGCGTACAACAAAACGGAGGAAATGGACCTCCTAGGTTTGGAACGGGGTCCTGTTGATCGGGAGGGGTGTGGCGTACCGCAAAACGGAGGAAACGGACCACCTACGGTCGAAATGGGGATCCTGTTGATCGGGAGGGGTGTGGCGTAACGCAAAACGGAGGAAACAAACCTCCTACGGTCGAAACGGGTGTCCTTTTGATCGGGAGGGGTGTGGCGTACCGTAAAACGGATGAAACGGACCTCCTATGGTCGAAACGGGTGTCCTGTTGATCGGGAGGGGTGTGGCGTACCGCAAAACGGGACTCCACGGGATACTGTTCATCTCCACCGTCGACCTCCTCCAGCCTCCACGGGCTACGCTACGTCTTGAGCTTGCGTTGGTTTTCCCCGACGAGGAGAGGATGATGCAGCACAGTAGCGTAAGTATTTCCCTCAGTTTTTGAGAACCAAGGTATCAATCCAGTAGGAGGCCACACGCAAGTCCCTCGTACCTGCACAAAACGATAGCTACTCGCAACCAACGCGATTAGGGGTTGTCAATCCCTTCACGGTCACTTACGAGAGTGAAATCTGATAGAGATAATATTTTTGGTATTTTTGGTATAAAGATGCAAAGTAAAAAGTAAAAGCAAAGTAAAAACAAAGCAAGTATAAAAGTGATGGAGATTGATATGATGAGAATAGACCCGGGGGCCATAGGTTTCACTAGTGGCTTCTCTCAAGAGCATAAGTATTCTACTGTGGGTGAACAAATTACTGTTGAGCAATTGATGAATTGAGCATAGTTATGAGGTTATCTAGGTATGATCATGTATATAGGCATCACGTCCGAGACAAGTAGATCGAAATGATTCTGCATCTACTACTATTACTCCACTCATCGACCGCTATCCATCATGCATCTAGAGTATTAAGTTAAAAACAGAGTAACGCCTTAAGCAAGATGACATGATGTAGAGGAATAAATTCATGCAATATGATAAATACCCCATCTTGTTATCCTCAATGGCAACAATACAATACGTGCCTAGCAACCCTTTACATCCTTTGGTAAGGACACATGCAAGATTGAACCCAAAGCTAAGCACTTCTCCCATTGCAAGAACTACCAATCTAGTTGGCTAAACCAAACAGATAATTCGAAGAGACTTGCAAAGATAACTCAATCATACATAAAAGAATTCAGAGAAGATTCAAATTTTATTCATAGATAAGCTGGATCATAAACCCACAATTCATCCGTCTCAACAAACACACCGCAAAAAGAAGATTATATCGAATAGATATCCACGAGAGAGGGGAAGAACATTGTATTGAGATCTAAAAAGAGAGAAGAAGCCATCTAGCTACTAGCTATGGACCCGAAGGTCTAAAGTAAACTACTCACACGTCATCGGATGGGCTATGGTGTTGATGTAGAAGCCCTCCTTGGTGGATGCCCCCTCCGGCGGAGCTCCGAGACAGGCCCCAAGATGGGATCTCGTGGATACAGGAAGGTACGGCGGCGGAATTAGGTTTTTGGCTCCCCTTCTGATCGTTTGGGGATACGTAGGTATATATAGGAGGAAGGAGTACGTCGGTGGAGCGTCAGGGGGCCCACGAGGTAGGGGCGCACCTGGGGGCGCCCTCCACCCTCGTGACCGCCTCTGGCACTTCTTGGAGTAGGGTCCAAGTCTCCTGGATCACGTTTGGTGAGAAGATCACGTTCCCGAAGGTTTCATTCCGTTTGTACTCCGTTTGATATTCCGTTTCTTCGAAACACTGAAATAGGCAAAAAAACATCAATTCTGGGCTGGGCCTCCGGTTAATAGGTTAGTCCCAAAAAGTAATATAAAAGTGGAAAATAAAGCCCAATATAGTCCAAAACAGTAGATAAAGTAGCATGGAGCAATCAAAAATTATAGATACGTTGGAGACGTATCAGGCATCCCCAAGCTTAATTCCTGCTCGTCCTCGAGTAGGTAAATGATAAAAAGAGAATTTTTGATGTGGAGTGATACTTTGGCATAATTGCAATATAAATCTTCTTACTTGTGATATGAATATTCAGATCTGAAAGATTTAAGACAAAAGTTCATATTGACATAAAAATAATAATACTTCAAGCATACTAATCAAAGCAATCATGTGTTCTCAAAATAACATGGCAAAAGAAAGTTCATCCCTACAAAATCATATAGTTAGGCTATGCTTCATTTTCGTCACACAAAGATGTTCCCAACTTCTATACCCCCGATGACAAGCCAAGCAATTGTTTCATACTCAAATAATATCAAACTCTTTCAACCTTTACACAATACATGAGCGCGAGCCATGGGTATAGCACTATGGGTGGAATAGAATATGATGATGGGATTGTGTGGAGAAGACAAAAAAGGAGAAAATCTCATATCGACGAGGATAATCAACGGGCTATGGAGATGCCCATCAATTGATGTCAACATGAGGAGTAGGGATTGCCATGCAACGGATGCACTAGAGCTATAAGTATATGAAAGCTCTACCAAAGAAACTAAGTGGGTGTGCATCCAACTTGCTTGCTCACGAAGACCTAGGGCACTTTGAGGAAGCCCATCATTGGAATATACAAGCCAAGTTCTATAATGAAAAATTCCCACTAGTATATGGAAGTGACAAAATGAGAGACTCTCTATCATGAAGATCTTAGTGCTACTTTGAAGCACAATATATGAGACTCACTACATGAAGAACAAGGTGCTACTTTGAAGCACAAGTGTGGTAAAAGGATAGTAGCATTGTCCCTTCTCTCTTTTTCTCTCATTTTTTTATTTGGGCTTTTTCTCTTTCTTTCTTTTCGTCCGGAGTCTCATCCCGACTTATGGGGGAATCATAGTCTCCATCATCCTTTCCTCACTTGGGACAATGCTCTAATAATGATGATCATCACACTTTTATTTCTATTACAACTCAACAATTACAACTCGAAACTTAGAACAAAATATGACTCTATATGAATGCCTCCGGCGATGTACGGGGATGGTGCAATGAATCAAGAGTGACATGTATGGAAAATAATGCATGGTGGCTTTGCCACAAATACGATGTCAACTACATGATCATGCAATGGCAATATGACAAAAGTAATGTATGTCATAATAATGATGATGGAAGTTGCATGGCAATATATCTCGGAATGGCTATGGAATATGCCATGATAGGTAGGTATGGTGGCTGTTTTGAGGAAGATATAAGGAGGTTTATGTGTGAAAGAGCGTATCATATCACGGGTTTGGATGCACCGAGCGAAGTTTGCACCAACTCTCAAGGTGAGAAAGGAAATGCACGTACATCAAGAGGCTAGCAAATGCGGAAAGGTAAAAGTGCGTATAATCCATGGACTCAACATTAGTCAAAAGAACTCATATACTTATTGCAAAAATTTAGAAGCCATAAAAATCAAGTACTATCTTAATGCTCCTAGGGGATAGATTGGTAGGAAAAGACCATCGCTCGTCCCCGACCGCCACTCATAAGGATGCACAAGCCAGTACACTTCATGTTTCAAATTTGTTACACAACTTTACCCATACGTGCATGCTACGGGACTTGCAAACTTCAACACAAGTATTTCTAAAATTCACAATTATCAACTAGCACGACTTTGATATTATTACCTCCATATCTCAAAACAATTATTAAGCATTAAATTTATCTTAGTATTCAATTCACTCAAAAGAAAGTTTCACATATCTTGAACACCAAGTATATTAACATTAAGCAAATTACCATGCTATTAACGACTCCCAAAATAATCTAAGTAAAGCATGAGAGATCAAGTTTATTTAAAACAAATCCACCACCGTGCTCTAAAAGATCTAAGTGAAGCACTAGAGCAAAAATTATCACGCTCAAAAGATATAAGTGAAGCACTATGAGCAAAACTATCAAGCTCAAAAGATATAAGTGAAACACATAGAGTATTCTAACAAATTCTAAATCATGTATGGCTCTCTCAAAAGGTGTGTACAGCAAGGGTGATTGTGGTAAACTAATAAGCAAAGACTCAAATAATACAAGACGCTCCAAGCAAAACACATATCATGTTGGTGAATGAAAATATAGCTCCAAGTAAATTACCGATGGAAGTAGACGAAAGAGGGGATGCCTTCCGGGGCATCCCCAAGCTTTGAAATTTTGGTGTCCTTGGATTATCTTGGGGGTGCCTTGGGCATCCCCAAGCTTAGGCTCTTTCCACTCCTTGTTCCATAATCCATCAAAAGAATTCACCCAAAACTTGAAAACTTAACAACACAAAACTTAATAGAAATCTCGTGAGCTCCGTTAGAGAAAGAAAACAAAAGACTACTTTAAGGTACTGTAATGAACTCATTCTTTATTTATATTGGTGTTAAACCTACTGTATTCCAACTTCTCTATGGATTATAAACTATTTTACTAGCCATAGATTCATCAACATAAGCAAACAACACACCCAAAACAGAATCTGTCAAAAACAGAACAGTCTTTAGTAATCTGTAACTAACGCAAACTTCTAGAACCCAAACAATTCTACCAAAATTATACGGCCTGGAAAATTTGTTTATTGATCAGAAGCAATTGGAATCACTATTTTATCACGTTCTTGTGATTTTTAACAATTCGGGCACTGAGCGTAAAGATTCTGGAAATTACAGCAAGATCAAATAACTATCTCCCAAGAAGATCTAATAGGTTTAACTTGGCACAAACACTAACTAAAAGATAAAACCACATCTAAAAAGAGGCTAGATGGATTATTTATTCCTAAACAGAAGGAAAAATAAAAAAAATAAAAAAATAAAATTGGGTTGCCTCCCAACAAGCGCTATCGTTTAACGCCCCTAGCTAGGCATAAAAGCAAGGATAGATCTAGGTATTGACATCTTTGGTAGGGAATTCTTCAATAAGGCATATATATTTATTATAGATTTATTTCTTTCTAGTAATTATCAAACTTTTAGGCATAAGATCTAAAAATTCATTTGTAGCAAATGGTTCCTTAATGATAGTAAAAAGATCGGGATGAATACTTATAGATTTAAGATCTGCAGTTTCCTTACTAGATGATTCACCCTTATTTTTAGGAACATACATAAGCTTGGCAATTTTAGTGGGAGGACTAGGAGTATTCTTTACAGAAGAAAAAGCGGTTCCCAAGTTAGTAATGATACCCTCAAGTTTATCGATTCGAGTAGAATCTAGATTTATTTTCTCATTAACCATGGGTTCCTTCTCCTTAATATTTTTCAAAGTCATTCCTACCTTAGATCCATATTGAGTAATTTGATTATGGATCTTTTTACCTAGATTTTCAATGGATTCAATGGTAGGAACTTTGTTTTCAATAATTTCAAGCCTTTGCATAGCATGCTCCAAAGTTAACATAGTTTCATTAACCAAAAGAGGAGGTGAGCCAAATAAATCTATTAAAGCATTATAAGAATCGAAAGTATGGCTACCCAAGAAATTCCCTCCGGTAATGGTATCAAGGATATATCTATATCAAGGATTAGCACCTACGTAAAAATTATGAAGAAGAACGGAAGTAGATTGCTTCCTGGTAGATCTATTTTGAGCATTGCAAATTCTATACCAAGCATCTTTTAAATTTTATCCTTCCCTTTGCTTAAAATTTAGAACTTCATTCTCGGGAGATAACGGAGAAGATAGGAGACTAGTCATGAAGACAAGCAAGCAAACTAACACACGAGCAAACAAACGGACGAGGAAAAAGGCAACGAAAAAAGGAGGAGGAGATTGGGAAAGAGAGGGCAAATAAAACGGCAAGGGTGAAATGGGGGAGAGGAAAACGAGAGGCAAATGGCAAATAATGTAATGCGAGAGATAGGGATTGTGATGGGTACTTGGTATGTTGACTTTTATGAGACCTCCCGGCAGCGGTGCGAAATACTTCTTGCTACGTCTTGAGCTTGCGTTGGTTTTCCCGAAGAGGAGAGGATGATGCAGCACGATGGCGTAAGTATTTCCCTCAGTTTTGAGAACCAAGGTATCAATCCATGAGAGCCACGCAAGTCCCTCGTACTGCACAAAATGATAGCTACTACTAACCAACGCGATTAGGGGTTGTCAATCCCTTCACGGTCACTTAAGAGGGTGAGATCTGATAGAGCTAATATTTTTGGTATTTTTGGTATAAAGATGCAAAGTAAAAAGTAAAAGCAAAGTAAAAACAAAGCAAGTATAAAAGTGATGGAGATTGATATGATGAGAATAGACCCGGGGGCCATAGGTTTCACTAGTGGCTTCTCTCAAGAGCATAATTATTCTACTGGGTGAACAAATTACTGTTGAGCAATTGATGAATTGAGCATAGTTATGAGGTTATCTAGGTATGATCACGTATATAGGCATCACGTCCGAGACAAGTAGATCGAAACGATTCGCATCTCGACTATTACTCCACTCATTGACCGCTATCCAGCATGCATCTAGAGTATTAAGTTAAAAAGCAGAGTAACGCCTTAAGCAAGATGACATGATGTAGAGGAATAAATTCATGCAATATGATAAATACCCCATCTTGTTATCCTTGATGGCAACAATACAATATGTGCCTTGCAACCCTTTACATCCTTTGGTAAGGACACCGCAAGATTGAACCCAAAGCTAAGCACTTCTCCCATTGCAAGAACTACCAATCTAGTTGGACAAAACAAACGGATAATTCGAAGAGACTTGCAAAGATAACTCAGTCATACATAAAAGAATTCAGAGAAGATTCAAATATTATTCATAGATAAGCTGGATCATAAACCCACAATTCATCAGTCTCAACAAACACACCGCAAAAAGAAGATTACATCGAATAGATCTCGACGAGAGAGGGGGAGAACATTGTATTGAGATCCAAAAAGAGAGAAGAAGCCATCTAGCTACTAGCTATGGACCCGAAGGTCTGAACTAAACTACTCACACTTCATCGGAGGGGCTATGGTGTTGATGTAGAAGCCCTCCGTGGTGGATGCCCCCTCCGGAGCTCGAACAGGCCCCAAGATGGGATCTCGTGGATCTGAGGAAGGTGCACGCGGTGGAATTAGGTTTTGGCTCCCCTTCTGATCGTTTGGGGATACGTAGGTATATATAGGAGGAAGGAGTATGTCGGTGGAGCGTCAGGGGGCCCACGAGGTAGGGGCGCGCCCAGGGGGGCGCCCTCCACCCTCGTGACCGCCTCTGGCACTTCTTGAAGATCACGTTCCCGAATGTTTCATTCCGTTTGGACTCCGTTTGATATTCCGTTTCTTCGAAACACTGAAATAGGCAAAAAACAGCAATTCTGGGCTGGGCCTCCGGTTAATAGGTTAGTCCCAAAAAGTAATATAGAAGTGGAAAATAAAGCCCAATATAGTCCAAAACAGTAGATAAAGTAGCATGGAGCAATCAAAAATTATAGATACGTTGGAGACGTATCAGGCTACCGTCGACCTCCTCCAGCCTCCATGGGCTCCTGTTCATCCAGCCTCCACCGCACGCTACTCCACCGGCTACTGTTCAACCACCCCTCCATGGGCACCCCTCCATCGTCTACTGTTCATCCAGCCCTCCACACCATGGGGTCCTGTTCAACCACCCCTCCACCGTCTACTGTTCATCCAGCCCTCCACACGGGGTCCTGTTCATCCAGAGGAAACGCCACCGCTCACTGTTCATCCAACCCCCCCCCCACAACGCTCACTGTTCATCCCAGAGGCAGCATCGATCGGCTTCAGTTAGCTGCACTAGCAAAGGAATCGCACGATCGGGTTCAGTTAACAGCCATCGATCGATCGCTCGGGTTCAGTAACGCATAGCATGCGGTAATCGCTCGGGTTCGATTAGAGCCCAACGCCTCGCTTCGGGTTCGATTAGAGCTAACGCCGCACACACACGCCAAGATACGCACGTGTCGAGAAAGCGCGCATCGCCGCCCCGACCTCCCACCGTAACCGGGAACTCCCCGAAATTTTCCTCGCCCTTGCTTCTACCATGGTTTTTTCCGTCATGGACTGCCCAAAGAATGTCATGCAGCTGCGTCTCCGGCCCGCCCATGGCGAAAAGCCCATTTTCTGTCATGATTTTTTGTCATAGAAGTAGGATCCCACCACATTTACGATGATACCGGATTTTGTCACAATTATCGTCATAGAAGTGTCATATGTATGACAAAAAAAATTCGTTCGGCCCAAAATGTCACGAATGTGTCTTTTTTTAGTGTTGCCACCCACAACCGTAACACAGATCCGAAGTTTCCTTGGATTAGCCAGATATTATCGTCGTTTCATAGAAGGATTTTCCAAGATTGCTAAACCCATGACAGAGCTGCTCAAAAAGGATAAGAAGTTTGAATGGACTGAGGACTGTGAGAGAAGTTTCAACGAGCTAAAGATACGGCTGACAACTGCACCTGTATTAACTCTTCCGGATATCTACCGCAGTTTTGATGTGTATTGTGATGCCTCCAGACAAGGACTTGGATGCGTACTTATGCAAGACGGCAAGGTAGTAGCATATGCATCACAACAGCTACGACCCCACGAAAAAAATTATCCTACTCATGATTTGGAATTGGCCGCGGTGGTTCAGGCGCTAAAAATTTGGAGACACTACCTCATTGGAAAAACGTGCCAATTTTTTACTGATCACAAAAGTCTCAAGTATATATTTACTCAGCCGGATTTGAATCTCCGTCAACGAAGATGTCTTGAGTTGGTCAAGGATTATGATCTTGGAATAAATTACCACCCGGGTAAGGCTAACGCGTTTGCCGATGCACTCAGTCGAAAGACTGGTAGCCTAAATGTCATATTGAAATCCTTGCCTCCTGAACTTCAAGAGGAGATCGCTCAGCTCGACCTGGTCATAGTCAATGCTGGCCTTGCTAATGTTTTGGAAGTCAACCCCACACTTGAGGAAGAGATCTGCAAGGCCCAGCCAGCTGACATCGAGCTACAAAAACGTGTCAAGAGCCCGATGGCAGGGCAGACCCCAGATTTCTCAAAGGACAAACTCGGTACCCTCCGATTCCGTGGAAGGATTTGTGTACCCAATCAGCCGGACTTAGAGCAGGAAATCTTGTCGGAAGCACACGAATCCTCATATTCCATTCACCCGGGAGGTACGAAAATGTATGAGGGCCTTAGACAAATATTCTGGTGGGATGGAATGAAGAGAGATATCGCCTATTTTGTGGCTTGTTGCGACATATGCAACAAGGTGAAGGCAGAGCATCAGAAGTTAGCCGGACTCCTCCAACCGCTGCCGGTTTCACAATGGAAATGGGATGAAGTTTTTATGGATTTCATTACAGGACTGCCTAAGACTCAGCGAGGCAATGATGCAATCTGGGACATAGTGGACACCTTAACTAAGGTTGCTCACTTCATTCCGATCAGCACCAGATATCGAGCGGATCAACTTGCATAGCTGTATGTATCCAGAATAGTCAGTCTGCATGGAGTCCCCCGAACCATCACTTCCTACCGAGGTTCCCTGTTTACCTCTGCTTTTTGGTCACGTCTCCATCAAGCCTTGGGGACAGCGCTGAAATATAGTACTGCTTATCATCCTCAGACGGATGGACAGATAGAGCGGATAAACCAAATACTCGAAGATATGTTGCGAGCCTGTGCTTTAGCCCAAGGACCTAAATGGGAAGACTGCTTTCCATATGCCGAGTTTTCATATAACAACAGCTTCTAGACCAGTCTAAAAATGTCACCGTATGAAGCTTTGTATGGCTGTAAGTGTCGCACTCCTTTAAATTGGTCTCAAACTGGAGATAGTCGTATCTTCGGAACGTATCTCATGATGGAAGCTGAGCAACAAGTTAAGGAAATCAGGGACAGATTGCAATTGGCCAAATCTCGACAGAAGAGTTATTATGACGCAAAGCACCGACAGATCAGTTTTGAACCCGGAGAACACGTATACCTCCGAGTCACTCCTATGAAAGGAGTCAAGAGATTTCAGACTCGTGGAAAGTTGGCACCTAGATTTATTGGTCCATTTCCAGTCATGTCCCGAGTGGGCTCTGTTGCATATCAGTTGGAACTACCCCCTGAATTTTCGGACGTGCACAACATGTTTCATGTTTCCCAGTTAAGGCGATGTATATCCCTGCTTGAGAAAAGGGCTGCTATGGCTGAGATAGAATTGGCAAATGATTTAACCTATGAAGAGTGACCGTTTAGAATTTTGGATCAGATGGGAAGGGTCACTCGCAGTAAAGTAAGAAAATTCTACAAAGTTCAGTGGGAGCATCACACAGAGTCAGAATCAACTTGGGAGCGGGAAGAATTTCTACAGTCACATTATCCAGAGTGGTTTTCCCAAGCAACTGAATCTCGAGGACGAGATTCATTCTAAGTGGGGGAGGTTTGTGACAGCCTGGTTTTTGCCCTCCTTTATTTGCCTGATTTTTCATTTGAATTGATTTTGAAATTTGGAGTTTTTGAATCTTTTCATATGGACTTAAACACTTGGGTACCCTTGGCTTTCACCCAAGTGCATCATTTCTCTCCCTAACCATCATTCCCTCTTTGATCCTACCCAAAATAATATTTGGAATATTTTTCTTAAATGAAAATTATTCATTTTTCCTCTCTAAAACCCAAGCTAGTTCAGTGAGCTCTAAAGCAACCCCAATTTTTCTGGCTCACAAAAATCTGAGAAAATTTAGGAATATTCTTTGAACCCTAGGGCACCTTCCCGAGCAAAAATATTTCATCACTTTTTGGAATATTTTTGCTACAGAAAATATTTTCTGTTCTGGACAGAAATGGTGGTTTCTACAGCAACTACCATTTTACTTGCTCCATTGTGCCTGAACTTTCTTGTGCATCATCACCTTAGTAGATGATAGCTAGCCTCCAAAGCAAAGCCCCCAACTCCCAGCCATTTGACCTCAGTAACCTCTCAAAGCTACTGATCAGAAACTTACATGGCTTGTAAAATCTTCTCTACTGCATCTGGAGCCGAACCAAAGCGTGGTAATCTTCAAAACTACCACGAACAACAAGCCAGACATGATCTTTGGATGTTGGTCGGCCTGAGGGAAGAGTTCACGAGGTGACCATGCGTGTCCATGATGCCAGCATGCGTGTCGACGCGCTCTGAGTGCCGTCGAGCGCTCTGTTTCGCGCGTGCTCGCTTCCCCGACTGCCCGAGCGTGCCAAACTTCGCCACCATCTTCTTCCCAACTCCCTTAACTCCCCCTAGCACTCGCCGACGCCGGAGCTCGCCGCAGCGAGCACGGGCGCGGTCCGGCCAACGCCACGGTGCGCTCTGCACTATGCTCGTCGCCTTCCTCTTGATCCTGTGCTCGTCCCCGTTCGCCCACAGTCCCCTCGTGAGTTGCGTCGCCTTCTCCTCCTCTCACTGACACCGCTTGTCGCCGGGCACAGTGTCCAGGTGTCACCGGCGGAGCCCGATCCACCCCCGACACTCGCCTATAAAAGGAGCCACCCCCAGCCTCCTCGAGCACCATCCTCCACTCCCACACACTCCACAAACATGTAGATAGCCGTAGCCCGGCCAGGCAGGCCGCGGGCCGCCGTCCCCGAGCTCGAGCTCGCCGGCGATCCCCTCGGGTCGTCGCGGTAGCTCCAGCCCTTCCCAGGCCAGGGCGACCCTTCCAGAGCCTCTGCCTCTCTACGGTGAGGCCGTCCCGTCCACTTGGAGCCCTTGGAGTTGCCTCTGCTCGCCGTCTTCCTCATCTTCGGCGACCACCACTCTCTGCCTCCACTTGCGAGGTCGATTCCGAAGCCGTCCGACCACCCCTATCTACGCTACGGGTACGGGCAGGTGAGCCTCCATCCCATCTCTCGATCCCTCCCCCTCGTTTGGGCTAAGGAGCCCTCGTCGCCGGCGAGAGCTCCGGCGAAGCCGCGACCCCCTCTGCTTCCTCCTCCCTCTCCCCCTTGCCTGACTAGCGGGGCCCGCTAGTCAGCCACTCTGTACGCGCGTGAAGCGGTACGAGTGGTGGCGCCCTGAGGCTTTACGCCTTCGACGTCACCCCCCTAGTATGTTTTATTTAAATTCAAATTCATTTAATTTACAGAGAGCTTCAAACAGCTATAACTCTTCAACCATAAGTCCAAATGAATTGATTCTTTTTGCATTGTGTTCTTTGCAAAGAAATCTAGCAGCTCACCAAAGATGAGATTTTTCTGTGCTGCCTAGATTTTCTTGTGATTTTTGGAAGGGTTCTTGATATTTTCTTCTTGTGTTTAAAATTATTTTCAGAGGGTGAGGCTTTTCTTGAGGATCACCAGAAGGCTTGTGAACATCATCTGCACTAAGGCAAGCCACAACAACATTTTCATGGTGTCATTTGAATATTTATGATTTTCTTACTTGAATGAAAAGTTTAATCCATGCATTTAAATAACTATTATGTTATTTTTATTCTGTTAAGTGCTTGTTTCAATTAATATGCTTGATTTACAGAATGTTTGAATCTAACTTAGCTGGTAAAGAATCTAGGATTCATTTGTGTTGATGAAAGAATAATATTGTGATACAAATGAGTAATTACTTAAAGTTATTTTGTTGCATGAGTAAAATAATAAAAATTTGCTAGAAAATATTTTGGTTAAAGTAAGGTTTTTGCTAACCAGAAAAGTGGCATAAGTTGTTGATGATTATGCTTAGTGTGAATATGGTTGACTCAGTCATTTCCATTAATATGTGATACATAGGTTAAGTTGCATTTCATTGCATACTATGACACCGGTTATTTTTACTTTAAGTTGAACCTGAATATAACTCAACTTGAACATATCGTTGGTCGGGTCATGGTGCCACTGAATCGAGTTTTTCCCAGTGCAACCACATTTGCCTTATGGGAGGCCTTGATTCGGTCCGTTGTCATGCCTCTGGTCGGTGCCTCCAACTAGGGAAGGTTATGGGCTTGCTTATCCTGGCCCGGTAAGCAGACATAACCTTGTGTGCCCGTTGTTGAGATTATGGTACTGGGTCTCCTTGTGGGATCGTTTTGGCCACGACGGTGGTCGCTGTGTCTTTGGTAGACACGGGGCCACCCCGGACTATCCCAGTGGGGATTGTGTCGGAGTGGCCGGGAGAGTGTCATGGCAATGGAGGGGTTTCGTCGGAATGCCGTTGGTCCACCCAAATGGGAGTGCGAGGCCATGGGTTCCGTGGTGTTGGTACAGTGTGCTACCTCTGTAGAGTGTATAATCTATCGATAGCCGAGTCCACGGTCACGGACATGCTCGTAGTAGGTCCCACCATGGGTCAACGTTTAATAAATTTTGCACACTAAGTTATGAACTTTGCACTGTTGATGATGGCGGAAAGGCCATCGAGATGTTCGAGACCAAGCATTGGTCGTGGTTGTGATGGCCGTAAGGATCACGAGCCACCCATTCCAAGACCACGATGGTGGTTTTTGTGTGATCCGAGAACGATCACGGTTGGTAAGTCGGCCCCGAGGGACGTTTATCACAAGAGCATGATCACAGCGTGTTGAAACATTATTGCGTTATTAATTGGTTAATTATCATGATATGGTTTGTCATTATGATTATGCCTGTTGTGAGCTTGCAAGTACATTCAATGTACTGACCTGGCGTGTCATCCCAGATTTTAGGAAAGTCTCGTTGGAAAGGAGCGCTGCTCGAGTCTAGATCGTGTCCACATCGGTGTCCCTGTGCTATGGAGTTTCTGCTACGACGTTGTTCCGCTGCCGCGTAGTTGTTATGATCGAGGGCCCTTTATGTTCACTAAATAATGTACGTATTGTTCAGCCGCACCGTGTGTGCCGCTTGGCCTCGACTCTGTTGTAATATAAACTCTGGTCCGCTAGCATCAATAAAGCGGTTGTTTTCTGTATGAAGATGTTGTGTGTTGCCAGAAGACATGGTCTCTGGGCTGGCAATGCGTGGTAAACCGGCCGCTCTGAGCCGGGGTGCACATAGACAAGGGCACAAATGACCACAGCGGGGCTCCTTCCCGTGTAGGTTTCTTATACAGTCGCCAGGTCCAAGCGAAGGGAATCACACTAGTAGAAAAAGGGTCAAATGTGAAGCACAATAGTGCCGGTTTGAATTTCAGCCGGCACTAATGTGTACACTAGTGCCGGTTCGTGGCGGCGATCAATAGCACCGGTTCGTGGCGAACCTTTAGTACCGGTTCATGCCATGAACCGGTGCTAAAAGAGGCTGTGCCGACTGCGGTCGAGCTATGGCCCCACCATCACCATTTAGTGCGGTTCGTACCACGAACCGGTACTAATGAGGTTATGGCAAGCTGTTTTTAGTCCCACCTCGCTCCCCTAACAAGCCTTTTGCCACCTTAAATATGTTATTTCTCAAACTATCACAAGCACTTGGTCTTCATTGAACTCTATGTGTAGAATTTGTGGCCGCAATATGAGTCTTCATCGGTTTATAAATCGTTGATGACTCATATTGACAATTCAGATTGTACACACAAAGATCATTGATGATCAAATTATTTTTGATGTTATAAGATCATATTGACAATTTAGATCAGAAAGAAATATAAGATCATGATCTAAATGCTCTTATATTTTTTATGCTCAAGATGCACCATTCAAAGCGACGCCATCAACTTTCAACCGCTTATGCCTTCATTTGCTATTTTCATGCATTTAATGATTTGTTTTGGGAACTAAATGACCTGGAAATTGAAAAGCACTACAAATGAACTCTGAAAAGTTGAAACTTGGCATGGTATCATCATTTCACCCACATATCATGTTCAAAAAGTAGAGAGGGTTACGGCAAAACTGGATGCACTTCGTTTACAAACCGGACAATCTCTTTCAAGTATTCGGGTTTATGACGAAATTAAACTCATCTGTTACAAAAGCATTTCATTTTTAAACTTATTACAACTCCAGACTTTTTGTGCATTCAAGATGCACCATTCAACTGCTAGGCGGAGGAGCTCTTAAGTACCGGTTCCAACTGCTAGGCGGGAGGAGCTGTTTAGTACCGGTTCGTGGCGAACCTTTAGCACCGGTTCGTGCCACTTAACTGGTACTAATGAGGTTGTGTCGTAAGGCTGGGGCCCCATGAGCACCTTTAGTACCGGTTCATGGATGAACCAGCACTACAGCTTATTAAGTTGTTTTTAGTCCCACCTCGCAAAGAGAGAGGGACTAGGAGCGTTTATAAGCCCCGAGTGCGAGAGACGATGAAGAACAGGCTCAATGATCACGTTGTTAGCTTCAAGCCTTCAGAATATGGTAGACTGCACGAGCTATGCGCAGTGCAGTTTACACTATTCCAAAGGCTTGAAGCAAATTAACGAGCATTGCACCTCTTTTTATTTTTAATAACATATTACAACTCCGACTTCTTCTCATTATGGCAAAAACTAATTGCACATCGGCATTTTTTAAAACTTTGGTTATAACTCCAGACTTTGACCATCAAGTTTTGCGAGAAAAGAAAAATAGGAGAAAAGAAAAATAGCAGAAAAAAACTATAGCTGAAAAGAAAAAACTATATAAAATGACCGTGAAATTGAAAATCACTACAAAATGTTGAATTTTGGCAAACTAGATGAAAAACTACTCACAAATAAATAGAAGAAAATAAATATAACAGAAAAGAAAAACTATACAAAAACTATGCAGAAATAAATAGAAGAAAATAAAGCGAAAAGAAAAACTATAAAAAATTGGGCTGCTGCCTGGCCTGCTAGGCCACAGGCGTGCAATTACAGCCCTTAAAGGCCCAACAGACTCACAGTGGCAGCGCAGAATTTAGGCCCACAAGCCTGCTATATAGAGGAGTTCAAAGAGGTAGCCGCTGGGTTTATAAACCAAGTCGGCTGCCCTTCGCCCGGCGAGGTGGGACTAAACTTTGGGGTGGCAGCCCGAGGCCTTTAGTGCCGGTTGGTGGCTCCAACCGGTACTAAAGATCACCCTTTAGTACCGGTTGGAGCCACCAACCGGTACTAAAGGCCTACTCTTCCCGCCTCTTGGCCTGGCCAAAGTTGGCCTTTAGTACCGGTTGGTGGCTCCAACCGGTACTAAAGGCCCATCCTATATATATAGCACTTACGAAAATTTCAGTTACATCTCGCCACTTCGTCTCCAACCTCTCGCAACATCGCCGCGCGCCGCTCGATCCCGTCGTCGCCGCCCGTCGCCCGTCGTCCGTCGTCGTCGTCGCTGTCCCCGCCGCCGCCCGTCGTCGTCGTAAATATCGCGCCCGCCGCTTCAACGCTGCCGCCGTCTGTCGTCGCCGCCGCCATGATCCAGACGTCTCTCGCGCCCCGCCCGTCGCGGCGCCCCGCCCGTCTTGGCGCCCCGCCCAGACTGCCGCCGCCCCAGATCAGACGTCTGGCCCCGGCCAGACAGTCACGTCTGGCAAGGCGTGTGTACACACACATACACATATACACACATATATATACACACACACACACACTACACACATACACACACACATTTTTTTACTTATTTTCTGTTTTCTGTTTTTTAGAAAATTTAATTAGATATTAATTAGCTAGGTATGTGAGATTTGAACTAGTTGAATAATTAATATAACTAGTTTATTTTTAGTAAGAAAATTGTCGAACTAGTTTATTTAGGTATATATATGAGATTTGAACTAGTTGAATAATTAATATAACTAGTTTATTTTTAGTAATAAAATTGTCGAACTAGTTTATTTAGGTATTTGAGATTTGAACTAGTTGAATAATTAATATAACTAGTTTATTTTAGTAAGAAAATTGTCGAACTAGTTTATTTAGGTATATGAGATTTGAACTAGTTGAACAATTAATAGAACTAGTTTATTTTAGTAAGAAAATTGTCTAACTAGTTTATTTAGGTATTTGATATTTGAACTAGTTGAATAATTAATATAACTAGTTTATTTTTAGTAAGAAAATTGTCGAACTAGTTTATTTAGGTATTTGAGATTTGAACTAGTTGAATAATTAATATAACTAGTTTATTTTTAGTAAGAAATTGTCTAACTAGTTTATTTAGGTATTTGAGATTTGAACTAGTTGAATAATTAATAGAACTAGTTTATTTTAGTAAGAAAATTGTCGAACTAGTTTATTTAGGTATTTGAGATTTGAACTAGTTGAATAATTAATAGTAATGTCAATTGTTAGAGATGAATATAGTTAGATATATATTTGAATTGGCTAGATATTAATTAATGTTAGATAGTAATAAGTGTTTAATGTTTCACCTATA
This sequence comes from Aegilops longissima, assembly GCA_021605205.1. Taxonomy (NCBI): domain Eukaryota; kingdom Viridiplantae; phylum Streptophyta; class Magnoliopsida; order Poales; family Poaceae; genus Aegilops; species Aegilops longissima. Next base: position 375,192,432 of record CM038678.1, on the reverse strand, counting down.
TGAACATATAGGAAATGTCATCTAACGACGAAAAAGATTTCATTATGTGCGAACACTGTGAAGACCAGCGCGGCTTGTGCGACAGAAATTTCCTTGTTGATGGTAGGCTCTTCAGCATCAAGCTGAATGAGACATTCGAGGTGGATACAGTAAGTCACAACGGCAATTATTATTTGAATGCAAAACATATGCTTCATTTGCTTCAACTTATAATTTTAAAGCATGACTTATGCTTCATTTGCTTCAACTTATAATTTTAAATTTTCACTATTCTACTAGCGCATCCCCTGCCATGCAAGAATTTTTGTCTTGGATAAGATAGGTTTTAGTGCTATAGATGATATGGAGGTAAAGAGAGTTTACTTGAAGACGGAGCATGGGTATACTTTCAACGTCAAATTATATAATGGAGACACATACACCCTTTTGAATGCAAAACTTGGCAAGCACTATGCAAGGCTTATGCATTTGAGCCGGATATGGTTATCACCTTTGATATTCATCCGGAAGATGATATTGAAGGTAATATAGACATCTGGGTTGATGTGCAAACGCCTCCAGTTCTACCATTATGTGAGTTTTTCTCAACCATGCATGCATATGTTTATGTCTTTGATACAGTTTATTCAAAAATAGTTGACAACTAATTTGTATTGTCAGCTTATTTCGGTTCAAGCAAACGTGTCCGGCGCTTGGTAGACAGGACCTACTACTGCCCGGGGGCTCAACTAAACTGCGAGGAGATAAGTCATTATGTTTCATGGCTTGAGGATCTTAATACTGTCAACACAATTTTTTTTCCTAAACTTAGAAATGTTAGTACTCAAAACGTGCGACCAATGGTGATCGTATTGAACTACGGTCACATCTATAATCGAAAGATGGTAAGATTTTAACTATTTGTCCTTAATTAGTGCATCTTTGCATACATTATTTTTGAAGCTAAACTTTCATTACTTAGTATATTAATTACTATACGATGTTCTTTCATCAACAGGACTTCCGATGACAGTTGTGCCTCGGTGGATCGAGACAAAAGGTCGCATGTCAATGGTTAGCTTATTTACCAAGATTTCCTACATTGCACATGAGTGCATTCAGGATTTCTGAAAGCGAAGAATGCTTAATAGTGAAAGATTGGAGCAAAATTGTAAACGATCGCAGAGAAGTACTAGGGGCAGCAAGGAGAAGCGCAACCCAAGATTAGGAGACAGATTCATCTGCATGCTCCATATGATGAAGATGGAGAGCTATACATGTTCTATGCTATTCTACGAGAGGGAGCAACAGGAGTAGCTAGTTCATGCTCTTAATTAATTAGTACTTGTCCTCTCTCATGCATGTCCGTATTGTCCTGAACTTGATGTTGGTGATGATTATGTTGAACTCGATGATATCTTTGCTTCATTACAAAGTGAACTCGATGATTATGTTGGTGATTAGATAGCTAGCGGTAATGACTATGATGATTAAATAGTAGTGGTAACTATAATGACGACTATGATGATTTGTAGCTAGCTAAAGTTTATTTATTTATTAATATGCGATGATGATGATGATGATGATGATGATGATGACCACTACAACTCACTATAACGTAAAACAATCCTAAATTAAATTGATAACACAAATTTAATTGAAAAATAAAAAATAAAACAAAAACCCACAAACATTTAGTACCGGTTGGTGTTACCAACCGGTACTAAAACTCCGCCCCGGAGCTGCCTCGTGCCACGTGGTTGGCCTTTAGCACCGGTTCGTGCTGAACCGGTACTAAAGGGGGGCCTTTAGTGACCACACTTTAGTGCGGTTGTGGAACCGCACTAAAGAACCTTTGAACCGGTGCTATTGCCCGGTTCTGCACTAGTGTCACAACATAGTGAACTAAAGAACAAGAAATTGAGAAGTTTTTCAACCTAGCTTTTTCCTTCTGCCGCAATCTCCGTTGTGTGAAAAACGGAGGGAGTGCGAAAGACAGATGTTCTTTCCCCCTTCCTTCTTCCCTTGGAAACCTTGCATGCGAAGATTTCCTTCCTTTGCGTGTGGAACACGCACGAAGGATCTTGACGCGTCAGGAATGCCATCAGGGGTAAGCAAGGTGGAATTTGTCGTGGCACCCCAGGTAATGCCTTGCAATTACCAGAGGTGAATGAGCATCTACCGGGCTGGCAGCGACCCACGATCTCGCCAGGTATTTGACCCTGCCGGGCACCAGCTTACTAACAACCAGGCGAGGCATGCGTGCCTTATTGTCGGGGCCGCCCTCGCCAATCTCAGCTTTCATTGCCACGGCAAGGAAGCCATAGTTCATGCTTGGTTCGGCAAGATCACGCTTGCGGCTGCCCTAACGGCCCCGAAGGAGAGGTGGAGGTAAAGACTCCGAGTCATCTATGCCGCGACCACTGCCTTCTCCTTAATGTAGAAGTAGGTGTGTGCCTCCAGTTTCCTCGTCACCCACTTTCGTCGCGGCGGGCTTGATGACCGCGCCACCTGAGCTGGCTGTGCTCATCGTGATGCTTGCTCCGTCCGTTGCAGCGGCACCGCCGGTGCCATCCTCAGACAAGGGTGACGGGCGCTGGAGCGCATGGGGCTTGGCAGTCACAGAGGCTCCTTTCTTGAGCATCATTAGTGATGTAGAACATGTTGAGGATCGACGCGCTGGCTGTTGCTTCAGATTCGCACAAGCGAATCCCCCTACCTGGCGCACCAAATATGTCGTGGGGGATCACGATCACCTATGGGACCAATAGGCCCCTTTGTGGTTCGGCTGGGGATGATCACATTGCACAAAGAGCAGAGGCAGCAGGGCAGCGCGGTGAGGACAACAATCTTTTACCCAGGTTTGGGCTACTTGGTAGTGTAACACCCTATTCCTGCTTCAGTGGATTGATCTGGAGGAACACGAACACACGGAGCGCTCAAGCCCGGCAAGGGTGCCTCGGGGAGAGCGGCTACGCGCGTACATGTGTTGAGGGATCAAAAGTTCGAACCCTTTGCTAGGTTGCCTCGGGCCTCCTTTTTATAGCATAAGGGGCAACCACAGTTGCAAAACTGTCATTATAGTATGATTAGATAGCTAACAGTGCTATCATACCTAACTTTGGCAATTAGGACAAAATTCATTAAATGCATCTCTAAGTGTCATGTGGAGAGGTACTCCCGGCAAGGTTTATCCATCGCTTGCCTAACCACTTCTTATTTGCATGACACGCCTCTGGGACGGGTGTTGAAGGTAATCTCTTCACCCGCAGGCTGCCACGTGCATGATAGAATCCACCTATCCACTCGAGAGCTTGACAGCGCACTGATTAGTGATTGGTGCTTGGTGAGGTGGAGCGTTGGCGTTCTGGTGGGGCCTGTCGGCATGGAGCTTGCCGGGTTCTTGCCTTGTGGTTTGGTCTTAGGTCTCGGCAGACTCGAAGACCTTGCCGGGGCGGTTTGGCCTTGGCCCAGTCAAGATCTCGACCATGCCGGCCTCGCATCCCCAACAGGGGAGATCTTCCCGAGGATCTTAATGTTGTTTACTTGACTTATCTTAAGCTGGGGACACCCCCAGCAAGGCCTATCTGTTTAGGGAGCCACACTGGTCTGTGCACAAGTCAGGGGAACACAGACACCCCGGTTTGTGTTCAACGACATGGCTGTGCAAGTCCGCGAAGGGCTCCACCCATGAAGGGTAGTTCACGAAGAAGCAACCTTGTCTATGCCATCATGGCTTATGTCCACGAAGGACTAGCCTCACATGGGGTAGATCTTCATGAAGTAGGTGATCTCCTTGCCCTTACATACTCCTTGGTTAAATTCCACAAGCTTTTGATGCTCCCAAGTGACACCTAACCGATCTAGGAGCACCATTCCCCAAAAGGTAGTAGATGTTATTGATGATGATGAACTCCTTGCTCTTGTGCTTCAAAATATAGTCTCCTCAACACTCAAACCCTCTCTCACAAATTTTTCATGGTAGTAGGAGAAGGATTGAAGTGGAAAGCAACTTGAGGGGGCTAGAAATCAAGGATCGAATGGTTGGAGTGGAATCCCTTGATCTCAACACAAGCGTAGGTGGTTCTCTCTCAGAAAATGGATATGGAAAGTGGTGGCTTTGTCCTGGTTGCTCTCCCTGAGAATAGGTGGTGTGGGTGGGTTATATATAGCTTTCACCTAAAATCTAACCGTTGTACACCTTTATGCACAACTCGATGGGACCGGGTGAAAAACTCAGTGAGACCGATCAGTGCAAAATGTTTGAACTTTAGTCATTTCAGTGAGACCGGACGAATCCACTCAGCAGGACTGATTGATGATGACCTAAGAACTATCAACACTTTGGTAATTCAGATTGGTTTCACTCGGTAATTCCGAGATCAAAACAATGGGTTATAGAAGGTTTGCCAGTGCACTTCGGTGGGACCGAATGCCATCTTGGTGAGACTGAGTTTCTAGGGTTTTGGCAGTGGCTCTGTCAAGTCTATCTCAGTGGGTCCGGGTGTACGTGTATCGGTGGGACTAAGAAGAACTTTAGGGTTTTGGACATATTGAAATGTGAGGCCGTGGCTGAGGATTTGGAGCAATATCTTCAGGCACTCGAGCAAATGACTCATGATCAAAACCTCATCCCCTTTCAATATAAATGGTTTCCTACGGACTCAATGTGATCTTGTGAAAGGATCGAAATAGACCTAGAGGGGGGTGAATAGGTACAATTCCAAATTTTAATTGTTACCTAGCAATTTTAGGCAATAATGCGGAATGTGAGAGTGAGCCTAGCAATTGCAAAGGTAATACTAGTACTAAGCAAGAGAATGAATACAACAATTATTTAGACAACCAAGAACAAAATAATATAAGTTCAAGCTAAGAGACAAGTAACCACAAGTAGGGAACTAGGGTTAGGAATAGACGCAACTCTGAGAGACGAGGATGTATGCCGATGTTCACTTCCTTGGAGGGAAGCTACGCCACAGTTTAGAGAGGTGGATGTTACCACAAAGGCACACCAATGCCACGAAGGCTCACCCTATTCTCTCTTTGAGATATCACCACGAAGGCGATTCTCAACCACTAGTGGTAGATATTGAGGTGGTCTCCAAACCTTTACAAACTTTCCAGGGGAAATTTCAAAGGTTTGATTCCTCACCGAAGAACTCCTACCACCTAGGAGTCTCCAACCTCCAAGAGTAACAAGATCAAGGGAAACACTCAACACTTGCTCAAATCACAAATTCCTTTGGTCACAAGGGGGAGAGAAAGACGATCTATCTTTGGATTAGAGCAACACTCATGAATCCTCACAAAATGCACTCGAGATCTAGGACTTGATGTAGGAGCAAGAGAGTGGGAGTATTTGTGTTCTTGAGAGTCTTCACAGTGTGTTGGTCAACCCTCTCCCGTGATGGAAGAGGGGTATATATCGTCGGGGTGTAAAAACAGTCGTTGGAGTCACAAAACATTGTGAGGAGTGTCGATGTCAGAACCGATAGATCTCAGGTAGGGGGTCCCGAGCTGTGGATCTTGGATCAATGGGGAACAAGGGACTAGGGACACGATGTTTACCCTGGTTCAGGCCCTCTCTACGAGGTAAAACCCTATGTCCTGCTTGATTATATTTCTTGTGTATATGAGGATTACAGAGTCGATCTACCACAAGATTGAATGAACTAAACCCTAAATGGTAGGATGATGGTTGTTATTCTCATATCTACGGCCTAAACCCTCTGGTTTACATAGACATCAGGGGTGCTAGGGTTACACATGGTCGGTTACAAGGAAAGGATAAACATGTTAATTCTTCTTATCTTGACTTGGAGGATACACCAATGCACCAAAAAGCCTCCTGGCCAGATACGGGGTCTCCACTTATGTTCGGCCACCAAACATTGGCAATACGGCCCAACAGTCCGGCCCCTAGAGGTATACGGGCAGGCCGAAGACCCCCTAATCCAGGACTCCCTCAGTAGCCCCCGAACTTGCCTCCAACGCCGATGCTTCATCGTGTCTTGGGATCTCAATACCCAACGCCTCTGGCTTGTAGGGTGAGTTCTTCTCCTTCTCCATGTTCAACTCTGTCTTCTTCCACCAAGTTCCCAAAGCTTTCTGAGCTAGAATTTGGCCATGTGCTAACCAGGTAGTGTTTGGCATCCGAACTGCAGATATTACTTAACCTCAAAGGCCAACCGCCCAAGTATGAAGAGTACCATTGTCTGACAACTTTTTGGCGAAGGGTCACACCCAGTCATATATACTGAACCGTTGTAAAAACTTGATTCGTGGTTCGAGCCAGCGCCTCTATTGGCACATCCCATCGAGGTGGAAATTGTGCCCTTTTTTAAGGGATATGATCTATGATTTCAATTCCCCCATTCGCGCATAATGTCGCGATAATATCGGGAAGTGGCGAGGTTGGTGGCACCATTAAAGTACACTTGGCATTCACAGCTGCTTATAAAAGAGAAATGGCCACCACTTTCCTGGGCACGCCTTCTCCTTCCTTTCGCCATTGCTTTCCCCATTAGCAGAGCTCTAGTGCCCCAAATTTCCTATCCACAAGCGCTCCTCTCCCGCCATTCCCCAGATCCATCAATCGGCCTCTATCTTCACCAACTACGACATTGAGGACTTGAAGTGCGCCGGTTACCTCCTGGCCGGAGTCACTCATAGGGCCCTAGAGAAGGGTCGGGTCGTTCCCACGCCTCGACCAGGAGAGAGGGTGGTGTTCATCCCCCACATCATCTGGGGATTGGGCTTCCCGCTCCACCCCTTTGTCAGGGGGATAATGTTCTTTTACGGGCTAGATTCCCACGATCTGGCTCCGAACTCCTTCCTCCACATCTCAGCCTTCATCGTCATCTGCGAGGCCTTCTTGCAAGTCCAGCCACACTTAGGCTTGTGGCTAAAGGTCTTCAACATCAAGCCGAAGATAGTTGATGGCCAACAGGCGGACTACGGCGGGGCGATGATCAGCAAGCTTGCCCGAGTTGAGTGGCCGAAGGACACGTTCATCGAAACCGTCCGAGTTTGGCAGAAGGAGTAGTTCTTCATCACAGAACCACGGGAAGCGTCCTGGACGACAGCTCCTGAATTTAGATCTGGACCCCCAGCAAGGCTAACCTCATGGACCAAGAAGAGTCCTGACTGGGGTCCACTGCGGACGTGGAGGCGCTGCAAAAGCGCGTCTCCAATATGATAAAGGCGGGTGAGGGAGTCCCGGACTAGGGGGTGTCCGGATAGCCGGACTATCATCATGGCCGGACTCCAAGACTATGAAGATACAAGATTGAAGACTTCGTTCCGTGTCCGGATGGGACTTTCCTTGGCGTGGAAGGCAAGCTTGGCGATACGGATATGTAGATCTCCTACCATTATGGCGACTACTGTGTAACCCTAACCTATCCGGTGTCTATATAAACCGGAGGGTTTTAGTCCGTGGGGACGAACAACAATCATACCATAGGCTAGCTTCTAGGGTTTAGCCTCCTTGATCTCGTGGTAGATCTACTCTTGTACTACCCATATCATCAATATTAATCAAGTAGGAGTAGGGTATTACCTCCATCGAGAGGGCCCAACTGGGTAAAACATCGTGTCCCTTGTCTCCTGTTACCATCCGCCTAGACGCACAGTTCGGGACCCCTACCCAAGATCCGCCGGTTTTGACACCGACATTGGTGCTTTCATTGAGAGTTCCTCGTGTCGTCACCGATAGGCCCGATGGCTCCTTCGATCATCAACAACGACGCGTCCGTGGTGAGACTTTTCTCCCGTGCAGATCTTCAGATTCGGCGGCTTTGCATCATGGGCCAATTAAGCAGCCATCCGGAGCAGATCGAAAGCTACGCCCCTGGCCATCAGGTCAGATTTGGAAGTTTAAACAATACGGCCGATATCCGCGGAGACTTGATCTTCGACGGATTCGAGTCGCAGCCAAGCGCGCCGCACTGTCTCGATGGGCATGATCTAGCTCTGCAGCCGAACAGTGCCCTGGAGGCCGCACCAACATCCGCTCCGACACTCAATCCGGAGTCGGATTCCCCGATTGAGGACGAGTGGTTGGACACCGCCTCGGGGGCTACAATCTCTACGGCGATTGAGCCGAACTCCATCCCTGTCCTTTGTGAAGACCTCGACTCCAGGGTGCGGGACTCCTCTCCGTACTCCGAACCCCTCGCGCCCTTGCCAATCGAATCCGATTGGGCGCCCATTATGGAGTTCACGGCCGCGGACATCTTTCAGCGCTCGTCCTTTGGCGACATTCTGAATTCGCTAAAGTCTCTCTCTTTATCCGGAAAGCCCTGGCCGGACTGCAGACAGGAAGGTTGGGATACGGACGACGAAATTCAACGCCCACCCACCACCCACTTTGTAGCCACTGTCGATGATTTAACCGACATGCTCGACTTCGACTCCGAAGACGTCGACGGTATGGACGACGACGCCGGAGACGACCAAGACCCAGCGCCTACAGGGCAGTGGAAGGCCACCTCGTCATATGACATGTACATGGTGGACATCCCAAAAGATGGGAATGATGATGGAACAACGGAGGATGACACCTCCAAGAAACAGCCGAAGCGCCGACGTCGGCAAGGCCGCACTAAATCCCGCCACAATAAAACGGTGATTCCGCACGGAGATAATAACACCGGACGGTGAAGAGAACCCCTCCAGCAGGACTCAGCGCAGGAGGAGGGAGAAGCAAGTCTGCACGACAGTGCGGCAGAAAGAGAGGTTGAGGACGATAATTATGCGCCTCCCTCCGAATATGAGGCAAGCCTTGACGACGACGAATTTGTCGTGCCTGAGGATCCCGCCAAACAGGAGCATTTCAAACGCAGGCTTATGGCCACGGCAAGCAGCCTCAAGAAAAAACAGCAACAACTTAGAGCTGACCAGATCTCGCTAGGCGACAGATGGACCAAGTCCTTGCAGCCAAGAGTATGAACTCGACGCCCTCAAAAGCTACCCCAAACGCAGGCCGTTGCCTCGATCGAGGAGGAAGCACCCAAGTCACCAAGCACGACATGGCAGACCGGCCACCCGTGGCACGACGACGGAAGCCTCTCGGCCCTCCGCTCAAGCCACACCCCGACGCTCAAAAAGTAGCAAGGCACGGGAAAACGCGCGGACTTGCGAGATATATTGGAGGATAATGCAAAACATACAAGATCGATCTACGGATCGCGTGGGCGTAACGACACGGGATGATTACCGTCGCGCGGATACAAACAAACCGGCTGGGCGAACACGATGAACAAAGCTCATATGAGCTACGCCGTGATATAGCCCAATATAGAGGCGCCAAGACACCCACTATGCTTCACGGATGAAGTAATGGATCATCAAATCCCGAGGGCTTTAAACCCGTAAACATCGAATCATACGATGGTATTACAGATCCTGCGGTCTGGATCGAGGACTATCTCCTCCATATCCACATGGCACGCGGTGATGATCTACATGCCATCAAATACCTCCCACTCAAGCTTAAAGGACCAGCTCGGCAATGGCTCAACAGCTTGCCAGCATAATCAATTGGTTGTTGGGAGGACCTGGAAGCCGCATTCCTTGATAACTTCCAGGGCACATATGTGCGACCACCAGACGCAGATGACCTTAGCCACATAATTCAGCAGCCAGAAGAATCGGCCAGACAATTCTGGACACGGTTCCTAACAAAGAAAAATCAAATCGTTGACTGTCCGGATGCAGAGGCCCTTGCAACCTTCAAACATAACATCCGCGACGAGTGGCTTGCCTGGCACCTAGGACAGGAAAAGCCAAAATCCATGGCAGCCCTCACAACACTCATGACCCGCTTTTGTGCGGGAGAGGACAGCTGGCTAGCTCGAAGCAACAACTTGGCCAAACATCCTGACAGTTCGGATACCAAGGACAACAATGGCAAGTTGCGTCGCAACGAGAACAAGCGCCGCATTAACGACGATAATACTGAAGATACAGCCGTCAATGCCGGATTCAGAGGCTCTAAACCCGGTCAGCGGAAGAAGCCATTCAAAAGAAATACCCAGGGCCCGTCCAACTTGGACCGAATACTCGATCGCTTGTGCCAGATACATGGAACCCCCGAAAAACCAGCCAATCACACCAACAGGGATTGTTGGGTGTTCAAGCAGGCAGGCAAGTTAAGTGCCGAACTCAATGACAAGGGGCTGCATAGCGATGACGATGAAGAGCCCCGGCCGCTGAACAATAGAGGACAGAAGGGTTTTCCTACACAAGTGCAGACGGTAAACATGATATACGCAACCCACATACCCAAAAGGGAGCAGAAGCGTGCACTAAGGGATGTATATGCGATGGAGCCAGTCGCCCTGAAGTTCAACCCATGGTCTTCCTGCCCGATCACCTTCGATCGAAGGGACCACCCACTAGCATCCGTCATGGCGGCTTTGCCGCATTAATTCTTGACCCAATTATCGACAGATTTCACCTCACAAGAGTCCTGATGGACAGCGGTAGCAGCCTGAACCTGCTTTATCAGGATATAGTGCGCAAAATGGGCATAGACCCCTCAAGGATTAAACCTACAAAGACGACCTTTAAAGGCGCCATACCGGTGTAGAGGCCAGTTATGCGGGCTCGCTTACACTCAAGTGGTCTTCGGATCCCGGATAACTTCCGGCGAAGAGTTAATCTTCGACATCGTCCCATTCCGCAGCGGCTATCATGCACTGCTTGGACGAACCACATTTGCAAAGTTCAATGCGGTGCCGCACTACGCATACCTCAAGCTCAAGATGCCAGGCCCTCGAGGAGTAATCACGGTCAATGGAAACACCGAACGCTCTCTCCGAACGGAGGAGCACACGGCGGCCCTCGCGGCGGAGGTACAAAGCAGCCTCTCACATCAATTCTCGAGTCCGGCCACTAAGCGTCCGGACACTGTCAAGCGCGCCCGGAGTAACCTACAACAAGACCGCCTGTCACGATTCAAGCATGCGTAGAAATCCAGCCCCAACCCCCGCCCTCGCGAAATCGCGACGCCAGTATTACGCGTGCATAAGTACGCTCTGGAGATACCATGGGCAGATGGGGAGGGGCAAGACCACGACACGCCAAGAATGCGGCTGGACCGCACCAGGGGCTCCCGATTGTGTCATTCTTTTTCTTTTTTCCTTGTCTCTTTCAGGACTCCGTCTTTGAGAAGTCATGTTCGGCACTAGAATCGCCGAACTCACGATGCAACAGCCAGGGAAGCAGTAAGCCACGTCGAAGTGTTCAGGTGGTCTCTATTACGAGCATTATACCTGTTTTACATACCATCCCACAGCTTACCCCTGGAGGGGGACATGTTAGATAGTCCTATCCCTTGCTTATCGCACTATTTGTATCGTTCTGCTCTCATTGCAGTACTTTTTTGAATAAACAATACATAGCTTTTTGCTTATTATTGCTCTACTTCCCTTATCTATACATATGTCCATTTCACGACATGTTGCAACCGTACACTTTGGTACGGCCAATACACCAGGGGCTTAAGTATCCCAAAATTATGGTGTGATAAGTCCGAACACTTTCACAAGTGCGGCAGCCCGAACTTATAGCATTATATGAATCGGCTCGAATCATGTCTTGGGTCAATAGTTGGGTTTGCCCGGCTCCGTGTTTTGGTACCTTACGCCCGTTATATCGGCTAAGGTAGCACCGGAGAACCATCGCGATTGTGCCCAGCTTGAGCTGGGTCGAGCACCTCGATGGAGAAAGCTAAAACTGACCGTCATGATAGGGCGAGAGCCGATCGCTGTTCGAGAGGTTTTTTCGGGTCCCTAAAGACTTATGCCGCTTAGCGAGGAACCGGAATTGTCTGGCCAAGGCGTGGATAGCGCCCCGAACTCGGTCTTTCGAATACTAGGGGCTTCGCAGAAATTTAAAATTATAGAATTCCATGGCTAAGTGAGAGTGTTCAAGCATTATAAGTCCGGTTTCCTTGTTCGTTGTGTTGAGCGCCTCCCTAGATGGACCCAAGAATACAAGAGTGCTCAAGTTTATCCCAACACCCCAAAGACTGTGGCATGGGGCTGAAGCCAACGACTTGCCATCTCTCAAATTTGATAAACGACCGCACAGAAGGTAATATTTTAAATTAATAAGCGTTGCTTAGCGCATATGAACAAGTTTTTAGCGTACAGGATAACAAATGCGAGTTTATTCAAAAATTACATCTTTGGAGCACTCATCCGCTATTCGGCGGGCACCCATCAGGAGGCCCTCATAGTACATTTGGGGCGTGCGATGCTCATGGCCCTTCGGTGGCCCGTCCGTCACAAGCCTCTCCGCATCTAGCTTGCCCCAGTGCACTTTAGCACGGGCAAGGGCCCGACGGACACCTTCAATGCAGACGGAGCGCTTGATGACTTCAAGCCGCGGACAGCATCCACCACCGCTGCACCAAGCCAAGTATCTCCGGGCATGGCCTCCAATGGCCACAACCAGCTTATAAGGCCCTTCATGGCCTGTTCGGCGACCTTATGGAGCTCGACCAGCTGCTTCAGCTGGTCGCTCGAAACACCGGATGGTCGGCCTCAAAGATACTTGAGACCGAACACCTTTTCCGTTGAGCTCCCTCCTTGGCGTGGTAGAATGCGCAGCATCGGACACACCACGGGCAAATCTGCGAATGCTCCCGAGAGCTCCGAATCCGGGTAAGTAATAGGTAATTCACTTTCACATGCTTGCTTTGCATAAATAATGCCTTACCCGCCGCTATCTTCTTTAAAGACTCAATTTCTTGAGGGCTTTTTGGGCCTCGGCCTTAGCAGCTTTGGCACTCTTAAGAGCCGAGGCGAGCTCGACTCGAGTTCGAGTCACGCCCAAACTCTCGTGTTTTTCCACAAGAGCTTGAGCTATTGCCGCATTAGCCAGCTCGCCCCCCTTCTCTCGCTCGGTGTGTTCCGCAGCCGCTTTGTTTTCGACCACGGACACCGCTTCCTTCGTGGTCGCCACCTCGCTCGTGGCCCTACAGCACTCCAAGTTATTCCTGTTATTTTTGCAACCAAAACTTTTCTATAAGGTATTTCTTTAATAAGGTATTACTTACCTTCCTTGTCCTCGAGCTGCTTCTTGGCTTGTCCGAGCTTGTTCTCGGACCGCTCGAGGTTCTGCTTTAATGCATTGACCTCCGCAGTCAGTGCGGCAGAGGTCAGCACCGCAGCCTGCATTCCCATGTTGACATACTTATGTTAGACTCCTGCGTATATCTTTTTAAATCCTTAGTCCAACTTTTCTTTCCGAACACCGAACTAAGCATCAGGGGCTACTGTCTATGCGGTTATATTTTTACATATTCTAAAACTTACCTCAAAGCCTGTTAGAAGGCTGGTATAAGCTTCGGTCATCCGCTCTTGGCGGATCGAATCGTCCGGATCACCGCACTCATAACAAAGGCGGTGCTCTCCTCGATGGAAGCACCGTAAGCGCCTCCAGAAGCTATCCGGTGCCTCCGTTGGGCGGAGGACACGGCGTCTTACCTTCTTCCGAAGGGTCCGCTGCCGGACTCGAACCATCAAGGTTCCGCATGGAGACCGGACAAGGGTCGGGCCTAGAGCCCCGGGGTCTTGCCTCAGCGCTGAGTCCGGAGGTTGCCTTGTGGCACCTCCTGCGCTACCTCCTGCTGACCAAGCCCTCTTGGGGCCCGCCAGCCAGCGTCGCCCAGCGCGAGGGTGAGGAGGCGGTCGAAGCGAGGTACTCTCCATTTCCGACGAGCCCAGGGACCCGCTTGATGAATCGGCGAACTCGCCCTTGGGCGGGCTGCACGGTTGTTCGACATTAGAGAACACACTGCAATAATAAAAAGCCATGGTATCCGGACACTTACGATCTCGCCAGGGGCTTGGCCTCGAGGCCAATCCTCATCGCGTCGCCGACGTTGGTGGAGAAGTCCGGAGGAAGGGTTCTTCCTTCTGACCCTCCGCCTCCCGGTCGAGGCGGCCTTCCTTTTCTTCTCCTCCCCAGCTGGGGGAGGAGCTTCTTCTTCTTCCTCCTTGTCTTTAGGAGAAGATTCCGCTTCGGAATCTGACAGCACCTGGCGTCGGGAGCTCCTTCGAGTTCCCGTGGCCTCCTTCTTGGTCTTCTTCTCCGGCACCACATGAGGTGCCGGAGCCAGCAGCCCCGTCAATCGAGCGTCCGCTGGGTCCTCTGGCAAAGGAGCCGGACAGTTAATCTGTCCGGACGTCTTCAGCCAGTCCTGTCAAAAAATAGGGAGTTTTTAGATCCCACATAGAGTCAATCTATGAAAAAAGAGTCCCGTACAGGGTAAAATAACTTACCTCGCCGGCTGGACGCCGCAAGCTGTATCTGCGATCTTTGTTAGTGGATGCCGGGGCTTGGCGCCCTTTGAACAACACCTTCCGCATCTTCGTGCGTAGTGTCAAGAGCCGCTCAAGGTTCGATGCTGTGCCGGATCGAACTCCACAAGTTAAAGGCCCGTTGTTGGCAAGGGAGAATCCGCGGATGAGCATCACTGATTACGCTGACAAGCCCGAGATTCTTGTCCATCGTGTTTGGACGCATGTTTGAGTCCGGATAGCTCTTCCGAATTCCCCATGTCGGGCCCGTCTCTTTCCATGACGAGCCGTGGGGAAGCCAGATCTAAATTGGGGCCGCCACCCATTCGGGTCGCGTGGCTCGGTGATGTAGAACCACCCCAATTGCCACCCCTTTATTGTCTCCACGAAGGTGCCCTCGAGCCATGGGACTTTGGCCATCTTGCCAACCATGGCGCCTCCGCACTCCGCTTGACAGCCGCCCACTACCTTCGGCCGGACGTTGAAGATCTTCAACCATAAGCGAAGTGGGGCTGATGCGAGGAAGGCCTCGCACATGACGATAAACGCCGAGATGTTGAGGATGAAATTGGGCCAGGTCGTGGAAGTCCAGGCCGTAGTAGAACATGAGCCCTGGACAAATGGGTGAAGTGGAAAACCTAGTCCATGGAGGAAGTGGGGAGAAACACCACCTCTCATGGGGCCCGGGGTTGGAATGAGCTGCCCGCATCGGGCAGCTCAGGCGCAATGTCGCTGGACAAGTATCCAGCCTCCCGCAGTCTTGTGATGTGCCCCTCCGTGACAGAGGAGGCCATCCACCTGCCTCCCGCTCCTGACATGGTTGGAGAAGGTTTAGGTGGGATGTGCGGACTTGGGCGCTGGAGCTCGAGTGCGCGGAAATGGAGAAGCAAAGGAGGAAGAAGGCGTAGGTGAAAAGGTGGATCCTTATCCCCTTATATGGACGGACGGAGCTATGTGTCCCCCACCAGCCTGGTAAAACTCGCTTATCTCCCAAGCGCCATAATCAATGGCGCGGATGGGTTACCCACGTCCGTATTGATGAGAATCCCGGAATAAGGGGGCACGATATATGCTTTGATAAGACGTGCCAAGGAAACCGCCTCGCTAAACGCCCTAAGGTGAAACGGTCAAAAACGATTCATATGAAGGCCTGGCCGTGGTGTGATTTCACGCCGCGGAATACGTCAGCATATCTGTGCAAAAATTATTCTCTCTACGGTGTTATGTGGAACTTGTTTTGCAGAGCCGGACACTATCCTTGTGTTCATGACCTTCTATGAAGTATACGGAGGAGGAACCCGCCTCGCAATGCCGAAGACAATCAACGCGCCGGACTGATCGCCATTGAAGCCTGGTTCAGGGGCTACTGAGGGAGTCCCGGACTAGGGGGTGTCCGGATAGCCGGACTATCGTCACGGTCGGACTCCAAGACTATGAAGATACAAGATTGAAGACTTCGTCCCGTGTCTGGATGGGACTTTCCTTGGCGTGGAAGGCAAGCTTGGCGATACGGATGTGTAGATCTCCTACCATTGTGGCGACTCTGTAACCCTAACCTATCCGGTGTCTATATAAACCAGAGGGTTTTAGTCCGTGGGATCTAACAACAATCATACCATAGGCTAGCTTCTAGGGTTTAGCCTCCTTGATCTCATGGTAGATCTACTCTTGTACTACCCATATCATCAATATTAATCAAGCAGAGTAGGGTATTACCTCCATCGAGAGGGCCCAACCTGGGTAAAACATCGTGTCCCTTGTCTCCTGTTACCATCCGCCTAGACGCACAGTTCGGGACCCCCTACCCGAGATCCGCCGGTTTTGACACCGACAGCGGGCGCACAGCTGATCAACGTGTTCCAGGTGATGCTCTGCCGCTACCTCCTCCCCTACCAACAGAGGGCCACCCCAATATGGTCCTACAAGCTCACGAATCCGGTCACCATTTAATATTTCTATGACACCACCCACGATAAGCTGTGGAAGGTGATGTTCAAGCCTCAAAAGGCGTGGCCGGCCAAGGAGGAGGACATTGGTCTCGACGCCGCAAACCCCCCAATGGAGGTAACAAAGTTCTTTCCATCCTATATTCGAATATTGTTCTTATAGAAGACTTACTCCCTATTTTCGTACTCCGCCAGGGCTAGCTCAGGAAGGCCAAGAAGATCAATAGTCCGGCCCTACTGCCCGAAGACCCTCGGCCGCTGAGCTAGAGGAGATGCTGACCGTCAAGCCATACAAGGCACCAGAGAAGAGGGAGAAGATGAAGAAGGAGGAGGTGCCGGAGCACCAGGGAGGTCTACGCCCAAGGAAGCACCTGGGCAGAAAATCCTGAGACACTCAGACCCCCTCCACCTAAGAGGGGGAACAGGAAGAGGATGAGGAGGAGAGCGGCTCCTCCCATTTGAAGAAACAACGTAGGCCCAAGATGATCCTGCCTGACGACAGTTCGGACTCCGACAAGGAGTCCATGGCGTTCGAAGAGGTTCCAGAGAGGAACCCCAGGGTTAAGCACCCTGCTGAAAGGTACAAATTTGGACACTCCTCAGTTTATTTTGATATTACATTGTTTGATAGCATGTGGGCCTTTTACATTGCAGTCCACCGCGCACCCACCCCACTGACCATACCTCAGAGAGGACTTCCCTGCCAGCCAAACTAGCGGAGAGCGGGTCTGCGTCACGCTCCGCACCTACTCCTGTCATCGGGGAGACTGGGGAGATGTTTTCCCAAAGGACCCCTCCTTGCCCGGACACGGGAGGTGGTGGTGAGGCAAGATTATATCCGAGGCTAAAATCTCGACCCCTGAAGACCAAGAGGAAGGACCCCTCTTGGTAAACAAAGAGGGGGGCTCGGTCAATATGAGCCCTCCCAGAAGATGGCCTCGGATTCCTCAAGGCCCCTGAAAACATCAATTCTTCCCTCCATCAGGGAAGGAGTCTGGGCCCCGCCAGCAGTGCCAAATACCAGCGACCGAGTTGCGGCTGTGGGTGGTCGGAGGTGATGGAGGAGGCTCTGAACAGCTCCTGCATTATTGCATAGCACCGTGCCTTAATGGGTGTGGTGCTACAGAGTATTTGGGCTGTTAACAGCGGACTGAAGGAAGCCTTTGGTGGCCTCCTGACGGACTTTGAGGTAAGCCATGTAATGTTCCTTTCGTAAAGAGATTATTTGAAAAAAATAGTACATCCATTGTAGATAGCAGCCCCCGAGACTTTGTTAGGTTTGGAAAAACCTGGCAGAGGATCAAAAAAACATGTAATTCGGAGTCTGAACTATGTTAGTTGGTTTGTTATTGCAGGCCTCATCTCTTGCGGCGGTTGCTAATGCCAGAACACTAAATGAGATGAATCGGAAGCTCAAGAGCTCCGATGAAGAGTTCGACCTCGTCAACAAGCGGTTTGACGAGGCACAAGGTGAGTCCGGTCAAGGCCTTGCGTTTCCTTCATTGATCAATGTATTCGGGATGAGCTCTAAGCAAAAAGGTGCTTGATTGTGTTTGTAGTTGCCGCCATGGAGGTTGAAGGCCTTAGGGCCGAACTGAAGAAGGCCAAGGAGGCGACAGCCAAACAGAAGGCAGCAGCCGATCAAGCGGCCACCAAACTCAAGATGGTGAAAACCGTTAGTGGGAAGCATGAGGCCAGAGTGGCTGAAGTGCAGCAAGAGCTCAAGGGTGCCGTCACTAAATGTGAGGACCTTGAGCATAAAAATAAGGATCAAACTACTAAGCTATCGAAGATAGGTCAAGAGATCTGGAAGGCAAGGACGGAGTCACAAAGCGCCCTGGAGGAGCTCCACTAGGTGAAGCAAATTGCGGATGGTAAGCCTTACTTACTACAAAGTGTCTTTGGTGGTCAGAAGTTCTCGTTGCTCACATGAGTTTGGCATTCCTCAAGCACGTTTGTGGAGCTCCCGAGGAGTGAGGCAGATGCCACAAGGCACTACGCAGCTCAGGAGGGTGATGCCGAACACAGACTGTTTTGGGCGCAGTTTCAAGTGCCCGAACATCCTCCCATTCTTAGCAACCAGATGAATCAGCTGATGAAGCTGCATCGGATGGCTGAGCCAGCCACGAAGGACCTCTATGTCCGGCTGTGGCCCGCAGAGCCCATACCGAGCAACTATTTTGGCATGATGCAGAAGCTACATGATGTGTCCTCCCGTGTTGACGCTGTGAAGCGCTCCGCCTGCATCGAGGGGGCACGGATGGCTTTCGCAAAGACCATGGTGCACTTGCCAAAGATCAAGCCAATTGAGATGGCCACCGGCCCCCCACCTGTTGGAAAGGAGCATCGCCATCCCGGGCAGTGTTTTTCCATTGTTATGGTGTGGGGACACCGACTCACAAGTCGTTATCACCGAATGCACGTGTACAGTGATCCCAGAGATCAATGCTCACTGAACACACAGAAGCTGAATAACAAGATACTAACATCCATACATGCCGTCTTACACAAATAATGACCATTATGGTCAAGTCTTACATAGATAAAGCCTCGAGGGCTGAATACCAAATAAACTTAAGCAGCGGAAATCTTTGTAGATAAGTAGAACCCATGCCATCTGCCTTAACCCTACAGGCATTCTAACTGAGAAAAAACCTTGTTCACACGTTCGTCACCAAGGAACTCTTCCTCGAACTCCTGCTCTTCCATGCCTGGCCAATTAAATAACCAATGGCAAGCCAATGAGTACTTTGAATGTACTCGCAAGCAACCCATGATTGGAACAAGGCACAATAATGCAATGATATCGCACTAAGTAGGTCATTTGCAGAAAGCTAGTTTTGAGTGCAATGACATGATCTATCAACCTGTAAAGTATGCATCACGAGAGTAAAAATATCCTTATGAACAAGTTACAGATATCAACATAAGCAAAGTTGGACACCAATTCAACTTGATCATCGTGTCAAGTCATCTGACTTAACCCAAATAGTTTCATCAACACACACACGCGCGGTTTGTAAAACTCTGGACATAGTTTAAGCAACACCGCCCAACTGTCCTTGACCATGGACATGGCTATTCGAATAGTTTTACACTCTGCAGAGGTCGCACACTTTATCCACAAGATTCGGGGAACTTCCATGTCAAGCCACGACTCGTGGTATATTACATACCTGAGGTAAGCACCCGATCATTATCTTTCCCTTGACCATACTAACAAAGAGTCCACTCGTTGTTCAGTATCCTCACGATATACATCATACGAGACTCACTCGAGATCGTAACATCCGAGAGGGGACACAACGGTGTATCCGGTGCCCTGTGAAAACAGTCATGGCCGCCCTACCTGGCACGACCACGTCCAGAGAGTAACTCATACTCCCCCATTACTAGTAATGCGGGCTCCGAGCTAGTATTGACCAAAGTAATCAACAAAGCCCCGTCCCATAAGGGGTATTGTGGTTGTACATGTAAGGTTGGGACAGTCGACAAATCTTAAATCTAATCCGTTTTTTCGAAAGCACTCCCACACAACTTGCTCCGGTACACCACTTCTTTATCAAGTGGTTACCTAGCTCACCATCTCCCTCGAGCATTAGTGGCACCCGATGGGGTTTTCGAAAAGTCTTTGAGATTACTTTTGTTTCCAACGCCATGCATACCCGTCCCATTTGCGTAGCAACTACTTGAGCATCCTATCTACTCCCACCCGCATAGGTTATGCACAATGCAAGTATCAACATGGAAGTAACAGAGGCAACCCACCAAAGTGGTTACCACCATCATCATGATTCCAATGCAACGGTAATAAAGTGGTATATGGCATGCATACAAAAGGGTTTCATAGACATGGTCAAAGGGCTTCTTGCCTGCCTCAGCAAAGTCTATTGGGTCTTCAAAGTCTTCTGGTCCAACTCCTTCGTCAGCAACGCAATCTATCGTCGCAAAAATAATAACGAGAAAAAAGGCAATAGCAAAACAGAAAAATCAAAGTGCTCAGAAAAATGTCAACTAATTTTTGTAAAATACTAGAGTGTATTCTAAGAATGGGAAAATTCCTAGTCTTGGATCTGGAGTCATGGAAACAGTGCTAGGAATTTTCAAAGACAGGCATAAATGCTCAAATTCAAATTTAAATTTGAATAGTGAAGAAAAGTTGGTTTGATAAGAGTGAAAACTGCACCATTAAATAGGTGGGATTATTACAAGAATTTAGGAGTTGGAAATATTGCATTTGGATTATTATTTAATCCTGTGGAATTTTTGCAAGTTTAACAGAAAAGAAAAAGGAGAAGGGCACTTGTACTCGCTGGGCTGAGAATAGCCGCAGATCAGCCCAAGTCAGAGAGCGGCCCAACAGACTGGTGCACGCTGCTGCCAGTTTAAACCCCGACGAGCGGGCCCAAAGGCCAAGAAGAGAGAGAGAGAGAGGGGTGATGGAGGGGAGAGCCTGGCAGGCGGGGCCCGCCTATCATCCCTAACCCCGAGTCTGGACGGCCGGCGAGCTCACCAGCGACGATGCAAGGCACGACGAGGTCGGGCGAGGGCACGGCTGGACTCAGCGTCGAGTCATCATTCGGGTGGTGGTGGTTGCGGTCGCCGGGGTGGCCTAGTTCGCCAGCGACGAGGAGGCACGGCGGAGGAGCTTCGGGTGGCGGCGGTTCCGGCCGTTTCCGGAAGCTACAGAGAGGGGAAACAGTCGGGAAAGGATCACTGTGCTGCGTAGGTTCCAGATCGATAGGAAGGAGAGGCGGGACGGCCTGTACCTTGCGAACACCGGCGAGCCGAAGCAGCGGAGCTCGAGCTCGGGCGGCTCTAGAGAGGAACTGGGGGTGCATGGGGGATGATTTGGTGGTGCAGAGGGCGAGTGGTGAGGAGGGAGAGCTCGGGGGGCCTTATATAGGCTGGCCGAGCCTCACCCTGGACTCGTGCACCGGCGAGTTCGATGTCATCGCCACCGGTAGCGGGAGCTCGCTTGAGCGTGTCTAGGGTGCTCGTGAGGTTGGTGCAGGGTGAGGGGGAGGAAGAGAGAGAGAGCGGGGGAGGTCCAGACCATCACATGTGTGAGCGTGCTCATTGGAGCTCTCGGGCGGCGGGCGCGCATGCGAGCTGGGGCGAGAGGAGGGAGAAGTAGGAGGGGGACCAGGCCGTGGCGTGTTGCGGACGTCGAGGAGCATCGTCAGGCACGCTGGGGAGGCACGAGGTGGCCGGAGGTGCTTGGCAGGGGGCGGCTACAGTGCGGGAGCGCACTGTAGCACGCTCCAGAGCGCCCAAATAGCCGGCATGGCCATTTTCTATGCAATGTGGGCGCGGCCAAAGGTGTCTGGTAGCTCTAGGGGGAAGTAAAGAAGTGGGCTATGGCCTTGGATGCCCTGGGAAGCCACTGGAGTGAGGAGGGAGGTTGAGGGAGAGAGAGAGAAGTTGTTGTCCAGGGAGGTAAATGGGGGTGTTTCACCCCTCAATCATTGAGCAATGGCCAGGGGAAAGTTACTGGAGGTAGAAGAGGGTCAGGTGTAGTTGTCGTAAAAGGTTGAGGCCATGGAGATTAGTGGAAGAGGTCAAAGTAATGCTTTTGGAAAATTTGTAGAAGGTGTTTGATGTTGGTTTGGGCTATCAAATGGATTGCATTTGGCATGAGACTTAACAGGATCAAATGGCAAATGAAAATGAGCCAGATCACCAAGTTTGAGCTCGTTCCAGAAAAGTTCACATTGTAACTTTTGTAAACACCTAGAAATCAACAGAAATGGCCTTTCTTAGATCTTGCTAAGCTAAACTTTTCTCCTTGGTGCACCAATTAGTGTAGTGTCATCATTTGGGTATTTGAGCATGTCCACAAAGTTTGGGATCAAATGGAGAAAATTAGTAATGTAGAGATGCTCAAATTTGGATCTGTACAAGAAGGGTTTTGGGGCACTTTTGTGAACCAAAACTATATTTATTGAGATGAAATTTTGCAAGATCATCATATTATGCATATGTGACTCGCTAGAATTTTCTTGGATTTATTTGAAACTATTTCTTATAGAAATATATCAAATATTTGAAATGGACAGAAATGGTTTTGGAGAGTTTTGTCCAACATTTTGAACATGACCATGTGTTGAAACTCATATATATGGAAAATATATGTCCACTGAGTTTCTCTAAATTTTCTCAAATATTTTTGAAGCAGTTAAATAATTTTAGCCTATTAAAGACCATTTCTGGCCCTAAGAAAAAGCCTTTAAATAAAATAGGAAAATACCTTCTAAAATTATATTTTTGTGGTTTATGTGAGTCCTATACCTAATAGGAGTCAAATATGCACTTTGAAATATATTTCGTACCCCAAATCAAGTGCTTGTAATGCAAACCTCAATTCAGGGGTTTTCGGAAAACTAAATTTAGAAAATACTGTTTGCCCAAATTATTTTTGTAAGAAAATACCAAATATCACAATACACATGGCATGATCATTGGGCATAAGTTTGGGGCAAGGAGATGAAGTATAGAAGGTGGAGTTGTGTTGACTTTAAAGAGCTCTAGAAAATAGCAAATCAAATCCAATCAAGCAAAGACCAAAACACTCAAAAGTTTTTGTCAAACCACATTTTATCATGATTAATTAGCTTAAGTGTTGTGGCATGAAAATCATGGTGTGATATACCTATCCCCTTACAAGAATCTCGTCCCCGAGATTCCCAAACTAGGCGCGGGAAGGAATACGGAAACTTAGATGTGGGGTAGTCTTAACGTCCTCATACTGCCTCTGCTTTCGAGTGGTGCTCCTCTGAACATTGAAGTACTTGATGGTGTGGCTTCGTGTATAATGTTGCACTTGATCCAAGTTAATAATGGGTTTCTGAAAGTGCAACTATCCCTAGGTGGTTTTGGTAATTCATAACAACATATAGCTCATTGAGCTAATACTATTCCAAGACAAATATTTCAGGAAAGCTCAATGAATGGCATGGCATGGATGATGAAAGTGGATCCCCCAAAATATCAAGGACAAAGGATTGGCTCAAGCTCAAAAGCTCAAGGCTCTTCATTTTACATTTTATTGATCCAAGATCACATAGAGTCTATAGGAAAAGCCAATACTATCAAGAAGGGATGAGGTGTTGCTTAATGAGCCTCTTGCTCCATGTGCTTAGTGATATGCTCCAAAACCCTCCACTACTTTCTCACATCCACATATGACCTAAACCCAAAGTCAAACTCGGCCCTACCGATTCTTTCTATCCGGCGCCACCGAGTTCAAATGTCATAGCCACTGCCACAAACCCTAGGCAAATCGGTTTCACCGATAGGGATCTCGGTCTCACCGAGATGGGATTGTAATCTCTCTGTTTCCCCTTCGTAACTTTTCAATCTCACCGAAAGAGCGAATTGGTCCCACCGAGATTACAATGTAAACTTCCTGTTTCCCTTTCGTAACTTTTTGGTCTCACCGAAAGAGCGAATCGGTCCCACCGAGTTTACCTGACCAACTCTCTAGTTAGCTAATTACCAAAATCGGTCTCACTGAGTTTGTGTAATCGGTCTCACCGAGATTACGTTATGCCCTAACCCTAACCATATCGGTCCTACCGAGATGCATGTCAGTCCCACCGAAAATCCTAACAGTCACTAGGTTTACTAAATCGGTCCGACCGAGTTTGATGATTCGGTCCCACTGAGTTTGGTAAATTGTGTGTAACGGTTAGATTTTGTGTGGAGGCTATATATACCCCTCCACCTCCTCTTCATTCATGGAGTGAGCCATCGAACAAACCTACACTTCCAACTTACCGCCTCGAGAGAGAACCACCTACTCATGTGTTGAGGCAAAGATATTCCATTCCAACCACATGAATCTTGATCTCTAGCCTTCCCCAAGTTGCTTTCCACTCAAATATTCTTTCCACCAAATCCAAATCCTGTGAGAGAGAGTTGAGTGTTGGGGAGACTATCATTTGAAGCACGAGAGCAAGGAGTTCATCATCAACACACTATTTGTTACTTCTTGGAGAGTGGTGTCTCCTAGATTGGCTAGGTGTCACTTGGGAGCCTCCGACAAGATTGTGGAGTTGAACCAAGGAGTTTGTAAGGGCAAGGAGATCGCCTACTTCGTGAAGATCTACCGCTAGTGAGGCAAGTCCTTCGTGGGCGACGGCCATGGTGGGATAGACAAGGTTGCTTCTTCGTGGACCCTTCGTGGGTGGAGCCCTCCGTGGACTCACGCAACCGTTACCCTACGTGGGTTGAAGTCTCCATCAACGTGGATGTACGATAGCACCACCTATCGGAACCACGACAAAAACATTTGTGTCTCCAATTGCGTTTGAATCCTCCAAACCCTTCCCTTTACATTCTTGCAAGTTGCATGCTTTATTTTCCGCTGCCTATATACTATTTGCATGCTTTCTTGAATTGCGTGAGGATTGCTTGAATTGTTCAAAGATAGCTAATATCTGCCAAAGTCTAAAATTGGGAAAAGGTTAGGTTTTTATTGGTCAAGTAGTCTAATCACCCCCCTCTAGACATACTTCAAGGTCCTACAGTTTCTCGAGTAGATTAGGTTGGGCTAAAGGTCAATGGTTTTGGTGATCGATATCCTTGTAGATATCGGGCTTATCAGGAAGTTGGAAACACTTCCAGGGTTATGATGCATGGAAAACGTTGTGCACATCAGGTAACTTAGGTGGCAACTCCAGCTGGTAACCGTCTTCTCTTCGTCTCGTAACGATCTCGGAGGGGGTTATTAAATCTTGGTGTGAGCTTCTGTTTGACATGGAAATGCTTGGTTCTTCTAAGAGGACTGGCTTGCAGACACACATGGTCTTTGACGCGGAAGTTTACTTCTTGACGACAGCGGTTGGGATAGTTCTTCCTTCTTGACATGGCGGTCATCAAATGTTCCCTAACCAGCTGAACGACTCTTCTTCCGTTTTTGGGTAGACAAGTAGGTCACCAATTAAAGATGACAACCAACTTGTCCAAGTACTCTAGGAGGACTTGCTCATGGGGTACATAAAGTAGGCTAGGGTACTGGTGGTGGTCACAGTTGAGTGTTGGCCATGGTCTTCTCATCTAGAGCTAAACCCTATGGTCATGATCTGACCATGTTGTGTCTTGGTAGGGCTTAGGGGTTTCAAGGATTCTAGGGTGTGAGTGAACGTTTATCATATTATCCTTCGGCACAGTTTCTGAGATGCCAATCGTTCTATCTAGTCTTCCAAACAAATCACATCATATTACCGGAAGAATCATCCCGTATAGGTCAACTCCAATCATCACTCATGATATTCATATCCTCATGACTCCCCAACGGGAGGTCTAACAAAATCATACATGTCAACTATCCCCAAACTCATATCTATGCAAAAATCCATGGGTAGAACATACAAGCTGCTAAGCTTGAATTAAACACCACAATCCAAGTGTTCAGCCTATTCTTCCAAGGTCCATGATAGTGCATTTCTACCCTAAGGAAACACGTCGTATGCCACTCCAAGATCTTGTTTCCTTCCTATGAATCAACTCCAACAACCCATTAACTTCCATCAATCACTACATAATCCATTAATTCTACAAATCCAATGTCTATGGTGTTCCACACGGATCTATGTCCTATAATCCCCAAGTTCTTGAAAAGGGCTAGCCTCACTATAGTCAGTCCACCAATTTTCCCTTATCGCGATCAAGTAAACTCCAAGGTCAAGCTCATACAGATCACTAAATAAACTCCAACAATTAATCCCATCTCCGAGTTTATGGTCCACCAAGAAACATGGTATCAAGATCGAGATCATCAGTCTAAATCCAGTTTACTCCTAACCATGTATACTTACTCACCACCTATACTCCACTAGGATCACCTACTTAAATCCAAATTTCATGTCTAACGGGAAATTTCCTACACGTCTCCCCCCATGTCATTAGCGTAGTGCAAACTATCTCCTATCAATATCCCTTGGCTAAGTCTAATCCTTATACTCCCAAGAATTTCAGCTTGCGATCATAATTGTCCTACATAATCCAATTTACTCAGGGGCAATGAAAGTCATGCTACTCCATTAACATGATCCACCAAGTTCATCTACCAACATGAAAGCTTCATAATCCTCTAAACGGTCTCAGATATTTCCTCAAGGTTACTATTATAGCCTCATCAAGTCATTTGTCCTCTGTTCCTATATCCTCAAATTGTTCTACCCTATGGCATCATTAGTTCTTGTGCTATATTAAGATGACAATGTGCTCGCTTACTACGTCCACTAGTGTCATAATGAACCCTGTGTTGTGCAAGGTTACAGAGGCTTAACTGGTTTTCTTGCAATTTGCTGGTTAAGCTCATGGTTAAGGATTCGAGTGAAGTATCGAGGGATCTAGGGATGGGTTTTTGATCTTTGATGGGTAAACATAACTCCACGGGTTGCACTAGGTCGAGGAAGCTGTAGCAAAAAGTTTCCAGTGCTAGTTGGTCGCCGAAGTAGAATCCTTGGGGCATCTTGTCTTGCTGGCCTTCAGTTGAGGAGAGAGATGAGAGGGAAAAGTAGCATAGAGGATTTCACCACACCCATGGCATGTGATGGAAGCAGAAAGGTTGTTATTCAGTCTTGGGTTACGTCGTCGTGGGCCTGATGATGATCCTCTACGAGGTGGATATGGAAATCCATTCCTATGCCTCCTACGTGGGGCTTGGTTGCGGGCTTTCTGAAGTTTCTCGATTTGCTGCTCCTGATTGGCGATGTGAGTTTGTAGGGCAGTGATTTACTGTTCTCGCTCGACCACCTTCTTCTCGAGGTAGTGGAGGGGCAGAAGTGAAGGGAGGTCTTGGCGAGCCTTACGGAATGCTTCGGTAAGGTGACGTAGAAGGTAGTCTCCTTCATTGATGAAATGGATCTAGTACTTGAGGGTTGGATCCTCTTCTCCTGGGGAAATCCTCACTTGTGTCGGGGCTCCAAATCTGCTCTTGCTAGGTAGGTAGCGGGTGGCGTGTTCTTCTTTCATTTCTGGAAGGAGGTCTCGAATACGGAGGAACACTTCCTATGCCACTTGTTGAATGGCCAGCTCTCTTGTTAGCATGGGTGGTCCAATAAAGAACCACCCCTGGGGTGAGGTCTTGGCTGGCACAAAAACCTTGGCGTAGAACTCCTTCTCGAGCACATCATTTTCCAGTTCGTGCAGGGTGTACATGGGTAGCAAGGGATAGTGGCATTGTTGGAGGCAATCTCTTAGGAGTGATGGAAATCACGTCGTAAGAAGTCTCAAGGGGGCGACGGCCATCTACAAAAGTTGAATAGAGGGGGTCAATACGGAAATTATCCCTTAGGTTTGGGAAATCTCAGAAAAGAGGCGAGGTATAGATGGTTATGAAAATTTGTTTTACCCTAACTAACGACCATGCTAACTAAGACTTCCTACAGTCAGGATGGCTCTGATACTAGCTCTGTGGGGACCCCAACTCATAAGTCGTGATCACCGAATGCACGTGTACAATTATCCCAGAGATCAATGCTCACTGAATACACAAAAGTTGAATAACAAGAGTCTAACATCCATACATGCCGTCTTACACAAATAATGACCACTATGGTCAAGTCTTACATAGATAAAGCATGGATACCAAATAAACTTAAGCAACGGAAATCTTCGTAGATAAGTAGAACCCATGCCATCTGCCTTAACCCTACAGGCATTCTAACTGGGAAAGCATCCTAGTTCACACGTTCGTCACCGAGGAACTCTTCCTCGAACTCCTGCTCTTCCATGCCTGGCCAATTAAATAACCAGTGGCAAGCCAATGAGTACTTTGAATGTACTCGCAAGCAACCCATGATTGGAACAAGGCACAATATTGCAATGATATAGCACTAAGTAGGTCGTTTGCAGAAAGCTAGTTTTGAGTGCAATGACATGATCTATCAACCTGTAAACTATGCATCATGAGAGTACAAATATCCTTATGAACAATTTACATATATCAACATAAGCAGAGTTGGACACCAATCCAACTTGATCATCATGTCAAGTCATCTGACTTAACCCAAATAGTTTCATCAACACACACACACACACACGGTTTGTAAAACTCTGGACATAGTTTAAGCAGCACCGCCCATCTGTCCTTGACCGTGGACACGGCTATTCAAATAGTTTTACACTCTGCAGAGGTCGCACACTTTATCCACAAGATTCGGGGAACTTCCGTGTCAAGCCACGACTCGTGGTATATTACATACCTGAGGTAAGCACCCGATCATTATCTTTCCCTTGAACATACTAACAAAGAGACCACTCGTTGTTCCGTATCCTCATGATATACATCATACGAGACTCACTCAAGATCGTAACATCCGAGAGGGGACACAACAATGTATCCGGTGCCCTGTGAAAACAGTCATGGCCGCCCTACCTGGCACGACCCCGTCCCGGGAGAGTAACTCATACTCCCCCATTACTAGCAATGCGGGCTCCGAGCTAGTATTGACCAAAGTAATCAACAAAGCCCCGTCCCATAAGAGGTATTGTGGTTGTACATGTAAGGTTTGGACAGGCGACAAATCTTAAATCTAATCCGTTTTTCGAAAGCACTCTTTTGTAGGGTGGAACCCTAAGTGGAGATCTTTCACGAATTAGAGGGGGAATCCCCAAGAACAAGCTGAACACAAGAGGGAAAACAAGAGGAACACTCAAGAACAAGTCCAATCACACATCCACTAGACCAACAAACACACAACATCCACAAGGTACATGAACAATCAAAGGGAAACAAGATACATGGTAGAGTTCATCCCAAATCCTATAAAGGAGATGAGGGCTTGAAGATCTAGGTAGATCCTTCCCTCAAGGGGGTATTGAGTTTGGTCACTCCAAGAGGAGGTCTTGATCTCCTAGTGGAGTGGATCCATGGAGCAAAGCTCACAAATGTCTATCATATCCTTTGCTATCCTTCCAAAAGAGCTAGGGGGGAGGTACTTATAGTCGAGGGACTAAATAGAGGGAGAGAGGGATACAAAGGTCCAAAATGACCCTGAAAACACACACACACTCGGAGGGGTCCGGGCACCCGGAACGGTCAGTGGCCGGGGCAGCAGGTGGACCGGGCACCCGGGGGCTCCATGCCCGGGCACCCGGGGAGGCTCCAGGCGGTGGCGATGGGGGGGCCGGGCACCCGGGGCGATCAGGGGCGCTACCCAGGTGGCGGCCGGGCACCCGGGCACAGGGGCCAGGGCCAGCCGGCGGCTAGGGGTGGCCGGGCACCCGGGGGCCTTGGTGGCCGGGCACGCGGAGTGGTCCAAGACCTCTCTCGCTTCTCGCTCTCTTTGTCTTGCATCCTCCTCCTCCTCCATGGATGCTTGGGTCTCCATGTTCTCCTCTTCATGAACATCTCTTTGGTACCTAAGGATTCACACCACTTTGGTTTGAGGTAGGACCCAACTCTCGAATGAATTAGAGTGGAGCTCGAAGAGGAAGGATTTCACCTCGTTCTCGATGGCGCGTGCACGATCTCTCGTCATAGGTTCTCTCCGTGCTTGCGGTGGTGGTGCGACGTCCATGGTGATGGTCGAGGGATGCTCTGCATCATATCCCCCCTTGGGAGAGATCCGTCCATGGACCGTGATCTTCATCACCATGGTAACAAGATGGCGTCGCCGTGTAGAAGTGGACCACCAGCAAGCACTTGTCATGTGGAAGCTCGAAATGGGCACTCTCCAATGTCGCACCGTCTTGTAGTTCCTTCAAAAGGAGCAAAGATAACAAGCACTTGGAAAAACAAATGTGGTTGGAATTAAAGCAAAACCAAGCATTCAAGAGGTGATTCACCCAACAAGTGTTGTCATCAAGCATAGCATATGGTGTGACAAGGGAGTGTGGCATAGCATGTAAGCACATAAACTTAGCACAATCAAGGACATCATGGAAACAAGCATGTAAATGTGAGGTAGAGATGAACATATGTGTCATAAGATAGCAAGCATTAACCTCAAGATCATAGCAAACATGCATAAGACTCTCAATGAATGGTCTATGGTAGGCATAAGAGTCATCCACAACACCAAAGAAGATGATATGTCTAAACACAAGCAAGTGCAATACAATCCAAGCATAATGTGCATAGGTTGTGTTGAAGATAGTGTGGCACTCAACACAAGTGATATAGCAATTGTTCAACACGTGTGAGGCAAGCAAGTGAAGCAAGTGACAAGCAATGGTACATGGCATATGTGAATTAATGACATTGTTGCAACCAAACATATGAGAGGGGCAAGTAATCCAAGAATTGGATGCAACATGAAAAAGCATAGCAATCAAGTCGTGCAAACTAGTGGAGCAAAGATGCAACACACTAGAGGAAGTCATGGCAATCATGTCATGTGAGAACATAATATACATAGGCAATGCACATGACATATTGCGAGCACGAACACAAAGCAAGATCATAGTATCATCGTAGGCATGGAACACAAAGGAAACATGGGAAGAACAAGAAATATCTCCACCAAGCTTGCGAATACACATACAAGTAGTATAATCGAACATCATGTGTAATGCGAAGCATGGGTCACAAATGCATGGCAAAGGTATAGAGATGAGCATATCATGCAAAGTGAACATGGCAAGATGGGCATATAATATGTAATGGACGATAACCCATAACCATGTGAGAGCCATGTAGAAGAAATGCGCGAAGTCTTTGCGCGAAGAGAGCGGTGGGAAAGGAAATCCATGTGATCCCAAGTCATTGTTGCTCTCTAGAGCTCGCTTTGTCAACTCATGGGATTGTGAGGTTTACAAGTATTCATGGGTACCTACACAAAATAGACACAAACCAAAGAAAGTGTGTGCGTGGTAAATGTACACATCATCCATCATGATGTGTATGTGCATGTGTGAGTTAGCACAAGATAAGCATCGCTCAAACAAATTTGATGCATGGTATAAGAACATGTCATCCATCATGAAAGAATAGATGTTATGTATGACACGATGGGGACACAAATTGAGAATGCAAGTACATGGCACAACAATATCATTATGATTCATGGGGAGCATATTGTGCACATAATTATTTGGATCATGCAATGGATGGGATGGATCAAAATCTCCTAACATGGATGAGGAAACTATGGGGGTCTCCTCATGAGAATATTGGAAACATCATATGGAGAAAATGGACAACATCCAAAACAATGCATATCCAAAGCTAGGTGGTCATGGCATGGCATATGAGATAAAAGATGCAAAGGGAGCATACCAATATCATCACAAGAAAAACAAATGCCAACAACCATGGGCTTGTCATCTATGCCATATGTGCAAATTGGGTTTATGTTGATGACATATGCATAGTCACTATGAAGAGATTGTAAATATGACATATTGTTGATCTCATGCATAGCATATGACAAGTCAAGCGGATTGTCAAACATGATGTGACCAAGAGAATTATCACAAGAAATCCTATGTAACATGGCATCACAACTAATAGACTCCACATGGCAATCATCAAACTCATCATAAATTGGTAAATCATCGCATGGGGAAATCACACTAGCATGAAGCATGACAATAGGTGGATCAACATCATGCAAGCAATCAATGTCAAGAACGTCCACTAGTGGGACAAGAGCATCACCTTCACCTATGTTACCTTTATCGTTCGACTCAAGTGGTGTAGGTGAGGTGGGAAAGACCAAAGCGTGGTCAACATCATCTTCATCTTGATGGAACCATGTGGGGGTGCATCATATTCCACCATGTCTATCGTCTTGTCCATAGGAAGGACGAAGTCGTCGCGAATCAGCGCATCATCATATATGGGACCTAGCACCAAATGAGAAGACACAATAGAGGTAGAGGTCAAGTTGTTAGAAATGCAAATGGCCTCACGTGCCCTATCAACTTCCTCACTCTCTCTATGTGGTGGTGGCTCACTCACTCCCTCAAGGTAGGTGCACTCAATGTCACATATGGTGGAGTCACTCATCTCACTCAAGTGGTGGGGGTTGTGGCTCTCCTCACATGAGAATTGTGGAAACTCATCATATACGGGGCAAGTGGTGAAGTCACTCTCACTGGCAATATGGTGGCAAAAGTCACTCAAGTCATCATACGTCGTCGTGGTCGAAGGGAAAATCCCATGCTCAACCATCTCGTCGTCATCGCCGTGGATGAAGGCCGAAGATGGCACATCATCACTCTCGTCGTGGATGAAGGCCGAAGATGGCACATCATCACTCTCCTCCATGAACGAAGGGAAAATCCCATGCTCGATCATCTTCCTTGAGGGGCTTCTGAAGATGGAAGTGTCGCCCTCCCTCGTATGTGATCGCCTTGTACTTGAAGATGTCGAAGTAGGCGTACTCGTCGGAGGTAGGCGAACATGCCGTACGTCCAAAGGCGAAGATGCCTTGAGAACACTTGGCGAAGATGCCGAAGTAGTTGAAGTAGTCGTAGCTCCATCTTGGTGGTGCTTGTCTCGCGGTCTTCTCTTGTGCTCATGAAGTTTGGCCGTAGCTTGATGTAGAGCTTTTTGGGACTTGTAGGTGTATGCAACGCGCGCATCGTCATCTTGATGGTGTTGTAGTGATTGAGCTCGATGACGTTCCGAAGATTGGCCACTTGAGCATCGCTGCCTTGAAGATGACAAAGGGGAAGAAGACTTGTAGTTGGCCAACATGTCGCGTACTTGATCCCTTTGTTCCACCAACTTGGTGTCGATGTAGTCTCTTTTCCGTGCTTCAAGTTGATGAATGTCGACGGTGAGTCGCTCAATGCCTCGCATTGCTCGTTGTAGTCCAAAGATTGGCATTTTGGTGATGTAGTTGTTCGCGTCGTCGTTGTCGTGGAAGACCGGAGATGAAATGCCTTGCCTATCCATCACAAGACTCAAGCAAATGTGAGTAGGAAATGAGATAAACAATACCAAGTGACCTTTTCCCAAAGTTGAGAATGTATCCCGTTTCACTCAATGTGAGATGAAAGAATAGTTGAATTGGTACCGGACTTGTTCACTCACACCTATCAAGTAAAGCTTATGGTGGATCTCAGTGAGGATCGTGGCACAAAAATTTGATGCAAAATGTTAGCAAGAGTCAGTAATGTTGGAAAAGATTCACAAATTCGCAAGAGAAACAAGTAGACCAATAGCAATATGTGGCACACGGAAACACACACACGGATAGATAAATGGGGTCATGCAACCAAGGAATGAGCACGAAATGTGGAATCCATGGAAAACGCTCATGTTGCACAACTCAAGAGAGACGCTAGCATGATTGCTCAATAGGCGGATACGACACTTGTCGACAACCTATAAGATGCAAAATGTATGAGCTTTCTATCCCAAGTATGCTATGTGTATGATGTTCCCGGTGTTTCGCACACGATGATCCAAGATGATCAATATGGTAGTATGGTATGCAATGTGGCGATGCTATGGCTCTTGCTTACAATCTCTTTGCTCTCTTTTCCTTTTTGCTTAAAAGCTTATTCTTTTTTTTTTTGATATGGCCACTTATGCGAAATTCACAAACCAAGATAGCAATTGTGTATATGCGGGAACAATCTCGTGACACAAGTGATCATCTGATGATACCAATATGATATGGTATGTATGCAAAGGAAGGTACGGATCACTAATGTGCACAAGTAACGTTGCCGACAATACTCAATGGCTAGTATCGATAGGCAAGTCACGCAAAATGGGCTAAGGGGTTAACAATGTAATGGCAAGAATGTACAATGATGGGATACCACGATACCAAGATGATATAGAGGTTACCGTTCTTGCTTACGGCTAGGGTGTCAAAATGGTGAATTGGTCGATGTCGAAGACGACCTCGTGGCGGTGATCTTGATGTAGATACCAAGATGATGTAGACCCGTCCCTAAGTAGCCGAAACACCTTAGGAAACGTTAAAAACCGCAAACTCAAAATCTCCAAAGGCAAATGTCACATGGCGGTAGCGGAATCCGTTGGTGGCTCCGGAATTAGCAATGCGGAAGTGGTGGTGGTGGATGATGAAGAAGCAACCGTCCCTAAGTAGCCGAAACGCCTTAGGAAACTCAAGTCACCAGTCAAGCAACCACAAATGCTATATGGATTGAAAACGGGTTAGGTTGCGGAAAGCGGTGGTGGTTTTGCGTATGATATGGTGGATGGCCTATGCAAAGATGCCAAAAATGCCAAACTTTTGATGGAGTCAAATTGTGTTGGAACCTATCTAGGTGGATGGGGGCTGTCAATAGATACTCAACGAGCTAAAGAACGCGAAAATCGGACTCCGGGAGTGAAAGTTATGGCCGAAACGGTAAAGTGCACGCGGCTGAAACTGGGGGGTGCGGGTGCCCGGGGGAGGAAGGTGCGGGCACCCGGGGTGGTCTGAGGCAAACAGCCCGGGTGTGCGGGTGCTCGGTGTTTGGGGTGAGGGCTCCCGGGGCGGTCAGCAGGGGTGGGCGGGGGGGGGGGGGGTGCGGGTTCCCGGGGTTTGAGGTCCGGGTGCCCGGGGGTGTCGAGTTTGGGCGGAAATTCGTGGAAAAATGCAAGAAATTGGTGGATTTCGTGGAGGGAAAGGTGGAGATGGATGGGGGAATGCTAGATCCACTCGAAACCAAGCAAATCCATGGATCAAATCCAACAAAAACTCATCAAACCAACAAATCACAAAAAAAAAAATGGGGCTATTTTTGGTGGGGAATTTTCGAAATTGGGGAAGAACACAACAAAATTAGGCTAAAGAACAACAAGGGGGGCTCCAATTTCGTGAGAAACCATGGCTCATGATACCAAGATGTTGTAGGGTGGAACCCTAAGTGGAGATCTTTCACGAATGGGAGGGGGAATCCCCAGAACAAGATGAACACAAGAGGGAAAACAAGAGGAACACTCAAGAACAAGTCCAATCACACATCCACTAGACCAACAAACACACAAGATCCACAAGGTACATGAACAATCAAAGGGAAACAAGATACATGGTAGAGTTCATCCCAAATCCTATGAAGGAGATGAGGGCTTGATGATCTAGGTAGATCCTTCCCTCGAGGGGGTCTTGAGTTTGGTCACTCCAATAGGAGGTCTAGATCTCCTAGTGGAGTGGATCCATGGAGCAAAGCTCACAAATGTCTATCATATCCTTTGCTATCTTTCCAAAAGAGCTAGGGGGAGGTACTTATAGTCTAGGGACGAAATAGAGGGAGAGGGGGATACAAAGGTAGAAAATGGCCATGAAACCACACACACACTCGGAGGGGTCCGGGCACCCGGAGTGCGAGGGGGCTGGGCACCCGGACCGGTCAGTGGTCGGGGCAGCAAGTGGACCGGGCACCCGGGGGCTCCATGCCCTGGCACCCGGGGAGGCTCCAGGCGGCTGGAGGGAGTAGGCCGGGCACCCGGGGGTCCAAGGCCCGGGCACCCAGGGTGGCTCCAGGCGGTGGCGATGGGGGGGCCGGGCACCCGGGGGTTGAAAGCCCGGGCACCCGGGCGATCAAAGGCTGCCAGTGGAGGCCGGGCACCTGGGCACACGGCCCGGCACCCGGGCGGCCAGGGCGCTGCCAGCCGGCGGGTGGGGGTGGCCAGCGCCTGGGGCCTTGGTGGCGGGCACCGGAGTGGTCCGAGACCTCTCTCGCTTCTCGCTCTCTTTGTCTTGCGTCCTCCTCCTCCTCCATGGATGCTTGGGTCTCCATGCTCGCCTCTTCATGAACATCTCTTTGGTACCTAAGGATGCACACCACTTTGGTTTGAGGTAGGATCCAACTCTTGAATGAATTAGAGTGGAGATCGAAGAGGAAGGAGTTCACCTCGTTCTCGATGGCGCGTGCACGATCTCTCGTCATAGGTTCTCTTCGTGCTTGCAGTGGTTGTGCGACGTCCATGGTGATGGTCGAGGGATGCTCCGCATCACACTCCCACACAACTGGCTCCGGTACACCACTTCCTTATCAAGTGGTTACCTAGCTCACCATCTCCCTCGGGCATTAGTGACACCTGACGGGGTTTTCAAAAAGTCTTTGAGATTACTTTTGTTTCCAACGCCATGCATACCCATCCCATTTGCGTAGCAACTACTTTAGCATCCTATCTACTGCCACCCGCATAACCCTCATAGGAAGGTAGGGTTATGCACAATGCAAGTATCAACATGGAAGTAACAGAGGCAACCCACCAAAGTGGTTACCACCATCATCATGATTCCAATGCAATGGTAATAAAGTGGTATATGACATGCATACAAAAGGGTTACATAGACATGGTCAAAGGGCTGCTTGCCTGCCTCAGCAAAGTCTTCAGGGTCTTCAAAGTCTTCTGGTCCAACTCCTTCGTCAGCAACGCAATCTATCGTCGCAAAAGTAATAATGAGAAAAAAATAAGGCAATTGCAAAACAGAAAAATCAAAGTGCTCAGAAAAATGTCAACTAATTTTTGTAAAATACTAGAGTGTATTCTAAGAATGGGAAAATTCCTAGTCTTGGATTTGGAGTCATGGAAACAGTGATAGGAATTTTCAAAGACAGGCATAAATGCTCAAATTCAGATTTAAATTTGAACAGTGAAGAAAAGTTGGTTTGATAAGAGTGAAAACTGCACCATTAAATACGTGGGATTATTACAAGAATTTAGGAGTTGGAATTATTGCATTTGGATTATTATTTAATCATGTGGAATTTTTGCAAATTTAACAGAAAAGAAAAAGGAGAAGGGGCACTGTGCTTGCTGGGCCAGAACAGCCGCAACGCAGCAGGCCCAGTCAGAGAGGCGGGCCAGCGCACTGGTGCACGCGCACACACCTGGTTTAAACCTGACGGGCGGGGCCCAGGCGTCAGTGAGAAAGAGAGAGGGGCGATGGAGAGGAGAGGCTGGCAGGCGGGGCCCGCCTGTCATCCCTAACCCCGAGTCCGGACGGCCGGCGAGCTCACCAGCGATGATGCAGGGCACGGCGAGGTCGGACGAGGGCACGGCTGGACTCAACGTCGAGTCGCCATTCGGGTGGTGGTGGTTG
The DNA here is from genome assembly GCA_021605205.1 of Aegilops longissima. Classification (NCBI taxonomy): domain Eukaryota; kingdom Viridiplantae; phylum Streptophyta; class Magnoliopsida; order Poales; family Poaceae; genus Aegilops; species Aegilops longissima. The sequence goes on along the minus strand of CM038678.1, from coordinate 375,155,211 downwards.
CGGTCGCTGGGGTGGCCTAGTTCGCCGGCGAGGAGGAGGCACGGCGGAGGAGCTTCGGGTGGCGGCGGTTCCGGCCGTTTCCGGAAGCTACAGAGACGAGAAACAGGCGGGAAAGGATCAGTGTGCCGCGTAGGTTCTAAATCAAGAGGAAGGAGAGGCGGGGACTACCTGTACCTCGCGAACTCCGGCGAGCCGAAGCGGTGGAGCTCGAGCTCGATCTCGAGCTCGGGCAGCTCTGGAGAGGAACTGGGGGTCCAGGGGGGATGATTTAGTGGTGCAGAGGGCGAGTGGTGAGGAGAGGAGAGCTCGGGGGGCTTATATAGGCTGACCGAGGCTCACCATGGACTCGTGCGCCGGGAGCTCGTTGCCGTCGCCACCGGTTGTGGGAGCTCGCTTGAGCATGTCTGGGATTCTCACGAGGTTGGTCCAGGGCGAGGGGAAGGAAGAGAGAGAGGGGGGGAGGTCTATAGCATCACGCGTGTGAGCGTGCTCATTGGAGCTCTCGGGCGGCGGGCGTGCATGGCCATTTTCTATGCAATGTGGGCGCGACCAAAGGTGTCTGGTAGCTCTAGGGGGAAGTAAAGAAGTGGGTTATGGCCTTGGATGCCCCGGGGAGCCACTAGAGTGAGGAGGGAGGTTGAGGGAGAGGGAGAAGCTATTGTCCAGGGAGGTAAATGGGGGTGTTTCACCCCTCAATCAATTAGCAATGGCCAGGGGAAAGTTACTGGAGGTAGAAGAGGGTCAGGAGTAGATGTGGTAAAAATTTGAGGCCATGGAGATTAGTGGAAGAGGTCAAAGTAATGCTTTTAAAAAAATTGTAGAAGGTGTTTGATGTTGGTTTGGGCTATCAAATGGATTCCATTTGGCATGATACTTAACAGTATGAAATGGCATATGAAAATGAGCCAGATCACCAAGTTTGAGCTCATTTGAGAAAACTTCACAATGTAACTTTTGTAAACCCTAGAAATCAATAGAAATGGACTTGCTTAGATCTAGCTAAGCTAAACTCTTCTCCTTGGTGCACCACTTAGTGTAGTGTCATCATTTGGGTATGAGCATGTCCACAAAGTTTGGGATCGAATGGAGAAAGTTGGTAATGTAGAGCTGCTCAAATTTGGATCTATATAAGAAGGATTTTGGGGCACTTCTGCGAATCAAAACTATTTTTATTGAGATGAAGATTTTCAAGATCATCATATTATGCATATGTGACCTGCGAGAATTTTCTTGGATTTATTTGAAAATATTTCCTATAGAAATATATCAAATATTTGAAATGGACAGAAATGGTTTTGGAGGGTTTTGTCCAACATTTTGAACATGACCATGAGTTGAAACTCATATATATGGAAAATATATGCCCGCTGAATTTCTCTAAATTTTCTCAAATATTCTTGAAGCAGTTAAATAATTTTAGCCTATTAAAGACCATTTCTGGCCCTAAGAAAAAGCCCTTAAATAAAATAGGAAAATAACTTTTAAATTTATATTTTTGTGGTTTATGGGAGTCATATACCTAATAGGAGTCAAATATACACTTTGAAATATTTTTCATACCCCAAATCAAGTGCTTGTAGTGCAAACCTCAATTCAGGGGTTTTTGGAAAACTAAATTTAGAAAATACTATTTGGCCAAATTATTTTTGTAAGAAAATACCATATATCACTATACACATGCCATGATCATTGGGCAGATGTTTGGGGCAAGGAGATGAAGAATAGAAGGTGGAGTTGTGTTGACTTTAAAGAGCACTTGAAAACAACAAACCAAATCCAATCAAATAAAGACCAAAACACTCAAAAGTTTTTGTCAAACCACATTTTATCATGATTAATTAGCTTAAGTATTGTGGCATGAAAATCAGGGTGTGACATATGAATGGTGCTCGGGCAATAGAGGACCAGTGTCCCAAAGATGTAATCCTGGAGTAAACTTATCATGTAATGACAATTAGACCTTTTGCTTAATGCGGCCCTTCATATGGTTTATCATACTTGAATCTATTTTTTTTAATTTTGACTCCCGTGCGGCTTTTTTGAACCTGAAAGTTACCAGTTGTCGGCTTCAGCCCCCATGTAGATACTATGAGGGGTGTTCCTCCATCCGCACTGCGACCCTTAGCTGACGTCTCGGTGCCCGGAGGCGGCAGTGTGTAAGTGGAACAAGGCAATCAGACTATGCGGCTTTATTTACCTTCACTTAGGAGCTTGACTGTGACCAGCCCCCAGTGTGATATTCGGGAGAACCAAGGTATATACCTGTATCACTTGGCTTGGCCAACACACAAGCCCTTCGTATTACACGGTGTAATCGCCAATGATTTTTAGTTTGACACTTGTCATTGGATCGCCAACCAGTTCTCACTTATTATTATGACAATCAGTTTTCGGCTTTCTCTGCTGTGGTACGTAACCAGGCTAGCCGGAAGGACAATCGCAGTGCTTCTCCCTTTACCTTTTTAGCCGGACTAGCGGAACATAAGAAAGGTAAGCACATGAGTCAGGCAACCCAACTATTGACCCAAGACATAATTCGAACCGATGCATATAATGCAATACCCAAGATGCCAAACACACAAACAAAGAACAAGGTGCCAGACTTGAGGCATAGGGCGAATGTTATGGTCAAGCCCCCAGTCTATTACCCGATTATTGCCTTAAGGAAAAATTGTGCCGAACTAGCTTATAGTGGCGTCGAAGAGCGAAAGAAAGGTGCAATATAAAAAAACCGTAAAATTTGGTGTTTATTACGGAAGAGCTCATGGCGTCTATCCGTACAATTTGAACTGCCAAAGCATCTGTTACAGGCACTTTCTAAGAAAGAGAAAAAGTTCTACAGATGAAAGGTTTACACAAGGCCTTGAACGTGGGTTGATATCCCTATTGTGCCCTGCTGCACATCTATGCCTTTGCACCTGTTGGGGAAACAACCCCGTAGAGGGTTTGAGGGTCGGCTGACGGGCCCTTGATTAGGAGCCGTGAGAGGTCGCCGAGATGTTCTGGCTTAATCCCATATTGATCCGTAGTGCACTACAAAAAAAGACACATCCGTGACATTTTGGGCCGAACGAAAAAAAATTATGTCATGCTTATGACACTTCTATGACGATAATTGTGATAAAACCCGATATCATCATAGATGTGGTGGGCTCCTACTTCTATGACAAAAAATCATGATAGAAAATCGGATTTTCATCCCGGGCGGGCCAGAGAGGCAGCTACATGACATTCTTTGGGTTGTCCATGATGGAGAAAACCATGGTAGAAGCGAGGGCGAGGAAAATATCGGGGAGTTACCGGTTACGGTGGGTGGTCGGGGGCCGAGCGATGTGCGTTTCTCTCGTACACGTAGGCGCGTGGGTGCGAGGCGTGGGGCTCTAACTGAACCCGAGTGATTGCACTGCAGGCTACGTGTTACTGAACCCGAGCGATCGATCGGTAGCTGTTAACTGAACCCGATCGAGCAATTCCTTTGCTACTGCTGCTAACTGAAGCCGATCGAACACTGCTGTCTCCTTCCCTTGATGAAATGTGAGCGTTGTTGGGGGTTTAGATGAACAGTTCCCGGTGGGGGGTTGGATGAACACGACCCCGTGGTAGTAGAGGCCATTGCCGCTGGATGAATAGTACCCCGATTGATAGAGCCGGTAGAGGGCTGGATGAATAGTACCCCGATTGATAGAGCCGGTAGAGGGCTGGATGAAGAGGACCCCGTGGAGGGCTGGATGAACAGGACCCCGTGGAGGGCTGGTTGGACAGTAGCTGGTGGAGGGCTGGATGAACAGTAGCCCGTGGAAGGGTGGTTGAACAGGACCCCGTGGAGAGGGTTGGTTGAATAGTAGCCGGTGGAGGAGCGCGCGGTGGAGGCTGGATGAACAGGAGCCCGTGGATGACCAGTCGTAGGTGGAGGCTGGAGGAGGTCGACGATGGATGAACAGGAGCCCGTGGAGGCAGTCGACGATGGATGAATAGTAGCCCGTGCAGGCAGTAGACGGTGGAGATGAACAGTATCCCGTGGAGTCCCGCTTTGCGGTACGCCACACCCCTCCCGGTGAACAGGACCCCCGTTTCAACCGTAGCGCCCCAACACAAATCCGTTTCCTCTGTTTTGCAGTACGCCACACCCCTCCCGATGAACAGGACCCCGTTTCGACCGTAGGAGGTCCGTTTCCTCCGTTTTGCGGTACGCCAGACCCCTCTCGATGAACAGGATCCCGTTTCGACCGTGGCCGGTCGAACACAAGGTGGTTTCCTCCGTTCTACGGTATGCCAGGCTTTGTTCCCATCGGCTGTTCCGTCCAAGCCGGTTGGCTCGCGATGAAAACACGCGTTTCGTTGCCTCCCGATGAACATGACGCATTCCGTTGCCTCCCCATGAACACGACGACGACGCAGTTTCTCCGTTCCGACCCAGCCATGTACACGAGCCCTGGCCGTACGTATGCACGAGTAGGCGTTCGAGACCCCGCCCGTATGTACGTACGTGGCCGTATTTACTTTCATGCACCCTGGCAGCTGTACGTACGTGTACATGCTACGTGCACGCCTCTACTATGACACATGCGTCCCTCTACTATGACACGTGCCCTTCCTTACACGGCCATGGTTCATCGTTGCAGCCTGCAGACAAACCAATCGTATGTACGTAGACGTTCGCGACCAGAATGACAATGCTACATACGCTTCGACCGGGTGGGTCCTGACTGTCAGGCACTTCCTTGCATGCAAAGATGTAGCTGGTGGGTCCCAGCAGTCAGGGGAGAAACATCTTTTTGTGAAATACGGTGGCCCGTCCGGTGGGTCCCTGCTGTCAGGAGGAGGAATCATTATTTTCCGTGTAATAAGGAGGCCTTGCTGCGGCCGTTGACCCTGTCGGCGTTCTGGGAACTGGGGTACCCAGACTTGCCTGCCTACGGCCTGCGGCGTGGCTCAAGGAGTGGCCCAGTACGGCCCATCTTTATCAACACAAGCTCAAGACCCTCGCGAGGGGCCAAGCCTCACGGGGCGGACGACAGGAAGCTTCCTCGAGCCGACCTCGTCGAGGCTGGCTCGCGAGGCGGAGAGATCAAGGCGGGGTACCTCACGAGGTGCCCATGACGCAAGCCATGACGATCGAGGGCGCCAGGCGGGCGCCAGCCCGCGCAGTGTCCTCATTTCCTCTTTGGTGAAAAGGGAGCAAGCGCAGGCGAGAGCATCAAGCAAAGGCAACCATTTCGGTGCAACAAGACCAAGACCAGCAGAACGGCAGGAAGGAGGTCATCGTGGAGCCCAAGTCGGCGTCACCGTCAGATTCTTTGGCAGGCGAGGACCGACTTTAGTCAGGATAAGTGTACTAGATGTTCCCCTTCAAAATGACCAATTGTTGGCGCCCTTCCCGCTCAATACTTGGGAAGAGGCCCAGGGCCTCTGCCTATAAATAGGGCTAGCCACCCACAGGGTAGGGGGATTGGATCGGCATCTAGAGAGAGAGAGAGAAAGAGAGGCGACTGAACTCCCCTAGCAGTTCATCGCACCAGCTCAAGAACAGCCCCTCACGAGTCTGTTCTTCCTTGGGTTGTTCATCATCAGCCCCTGAGGCAATCCACTACACCACACACTGGAGTAAGGTGTTACACCACAATGGTGGCCCGAACCAGTATAAACCTTGTGTCCCTTGTGTTGTTCTTTGTGTAGTTTAGATCCTTGCGAGGCGACGAGACGTGGGTAGGTTGGAGGTGCGATCTCCGCGTGCACCCCAGAGTTTGAACCTAGAGGGTCTGCCGGAACCCGAGATCCGACATTTGGCGCGCCAGGTAGGGGTGCACCAGAATCCGCCTTCTGCCGCCTTGCGCCCGGTCGCATCATCATCATCATGTCCGGTGACCCAACGGGCAATCCCGATCCTGGGCAGCCTGGCCCGCCATTGAGAGCCGCCGCCCAGGCGACCTCAACCTGTGCCACAGGCAGCCCATGATCTGCAGGCGCTGCGGGCGGCAAACGCCTTCGGCGACGTCGGCTCTCACACGCGGCAGGTGCGGTCGGCGGCGAGGGCCTCAAGCCACGCCGCGGCCACGGCGCCATACTCACGGCGGGAACAGGCAAACTCAAGGGCCACGCTCATGGTAGCTCGAGAACTGCTACAATGCAGGCTGCTGGAGGGCGACCGCGACATGCTCTTTGGGCGGGTGGCGAGCTCTGGCCGCCGCATCGAGGCTCACCCTTCGCACCCAGCCGCTGCCTCAGGTCCAAGGCGGACCGCATGGAGGCCCCGCACGCGCCTGCGCAACTCCGAGCGGATTCCAAGGCCACTCCAACGCCAACCAGGCCGTCAGGACCGGGCTAACAGCGGCGCTGCCTCCGCCCCCGGCCAGCGAAGGAGGACTTGCCACAGCCCGCGGTCCCAGTGGGCCGCCGCGCTACCACCCCCCAGGTTGGTGCCTCAAGCAGGGCTGCGTGGCATACGGGGGCACTACAGTGAAGCATTTGGGGTGGCAGCCCCAGAAGAGTATGTGCCCCACATGATGGATCAAGGGCACGCGCAGGAGGAAGACCATGGCTCGCCCCTCGGCCCAAGCTGGGGGGAAGAGACACCCGAAGCTGAGCTCTTTCAGGAGCCCCGAGAAAGCCCCATCGATCGCGCTGGAGGCAGCGATTATCAGGTACCGCTAATTCCTCAGGAGCAGGCATACACTAACCATGGATCACAGGAGGTGCAGGTCGTCATGGCGGATGGCTGCCCCAATCCAGCAGCTTCCTACCCCTCAGGAGGAGGGCGCCGGGGGCTGCAGGAGAGGGGCCGAGATGCGGCATCACCACCGCGGCATTCGGAGCAAGGCATCCTCAGAAGGTAGGCCCTCTGTCGGGGAGGTGCCTCAGGGCCTACCCCCGGTAGAGGACCCGTGGTCGTCGTGGGAACCGCTGGCGACCGCTCTATCCCATCGGCGGCGTCCTCGGTCTCCGGCCGTCGTCGATGGCAATAGAGTGTGGCGCAAGGCGGGGCCCTCGTCTGGCGATATGAAGCAAGGTCGGTACCTGTGAAGAAGGCCCAGTGCCTGTGAAGCTCGCCGCCCCGTGACACTCTCACGTAATAATGAGTGGGGCTGTACACGCCCCGGAGTCTCCGGAGAGCCGCCCTCGGGCCTCGGGGGCTCCTGCCCACGCCCAGTGGCAGCACTTAGCTCCGCGCTGGTGAGAAGACGTCAAAGACTAGACTAGGTGCCGGACGCGGCCTTTCTGCTTCTTTTTGCCTTTCCTTTGGTTGTCTTTTCCCCCGGTTTGGATTTAAGTTGGATTTGAGCTTGAGACTTGTGTGTGTTCGGGGAAGGGGTGTTTAGTCTCGTTCGAGCAATCTCTCGCGTTCTGGTTACCGCTTTGCATCCATCCCGCCTTAGCTGCCTCCCCTCGTGAGCCCCTCGCGAGCCGGGCCAGGCCTAGCATGCGCGCAGCCCGGGCTGCCGTCACCACACCCTCTCAGGAGGTTCTCATTACAGGTTCAATGGGCTCGTTCAGGAGGCACTCAGGACACCACAGCCCTCCGCAGGCTATCTCGGGGCCCACGCGGGTCGAAGGGTAGAAAGCGGGAACAACACGCGGTCAATCGGATAAATCCCCCAATGCATCCTCAAGGGCACCTCCTGAATCGTCACTGGCGTCGCTGGCCTCGCCATCACCCTCCGCGTCGCCGTCGGCAGCGTCCGGGCCGTTCACCATGCCGCCTTCATCAGCAACCATGACCACGCCGTCGTTATCAGTAGTGAAGGCCCTGACGAGGGCATCTACGTTGTCTTCCACCCAGTGCGCCAGGTCGTCCCGGATGGCCAGGGGTACCGGGGCGATGGCGGCATCAAAGTCAAAGTGGGGATCCATGTTCTGAAGATGACTGAAGACGCGAGAAAAAGCACGCCCGAGCAGGGCATGGCTCCTCTCCTCCACCAACCTGTTGGCTCTGCCCGACCGCGCCTCCAGCTGCGTCACCACATCAGTGAAGAACTGGAGGTTACCAGCATAGTTAACCACATGAGGCTCCCCAATGGCCGCCTCACAGATGTTGCCCGAGGCCGTGTTAGGTCTTTCCCGGAGCGTGCGGAGCATAGGGCCATGCTCGTGCTCCAGGATCTGCCACTGGCGTATCTCGTCCTCCCTCCGCCGCGCAACGACCTCAGCCGCGTCCACCCTTTGACGAAGAAGAAGCACCTCGGCGCGGGAGGAAGTCAGCTCCTCCTACGCTGTGCCAAGGGCGGCCCGGGCAGCGTCTGCCCGCCGCGTCACTTCATCCAGCTTGGCCCTCAGGGCGGCGGTCCTGCCTTCTGCTTCGACCTTAACCAACTCCAGCCTCTCCTCGAACTCGCGCTCGAGGTTCGAGCGGGCCACCGCCACCCGACGATCAACCTCTTCCAGGACTCGGGCCTCCCGCGCAGCGACATCGTCCTCCGCCTGCGCCCCCAAGCGCTCTCTCACCTCCAGCCGCTCAAGGTCACGGGCGCGCTCGGCAGCTTCCAGCGTCAGTGCCTCCTCACGTCTTCGGAGCTCCGCCTGGTTGACCGAAGCCCCCTTCATCGACGCAAGGGCCGCCTCACGCAGCTCCACCTGCTGCTCCAGGGAATTGCTCCAGTCCTGGAGCTCCCGCGCCCGCTCCTCCATAGTCTTGCGCTGCCGGTCAGCCTCCCGGGCCTCCCCGACGGCCCGGGAGCGGGCCTCCCGAGAAGCCGCCAGCGACACCTCGGCTTTCTCATTGTCGAGGTCATGCTGGTAGCGCGCAAGGGCAACGGCCACCTTTAGCTTGCGCCTCTCTTCAGCTAGGCGCAAGCCCTCAGCTTCAAGGCGCGCGTCCTCGTCAGCAAGCTCTGCACCAAGCTGGCTCACTGCGTCAGCAGCCCTCCGGAGAAACCCTTGGCGAAGGGCGCGGCGCTCCCGGGCGCGCTCGAGCACGTCTTCCGCGTCGTCCTCCGCCCCAGGCGTGCGCGGGGGGCCACGAACCAGCACTCCCCCTCTGGGCAGGGGGCTGGCGCCCTCAAGATGGCCGGACGCGCCTCGCCAGAGGCCCGACCCAGAGCTGGATCATCCTCAATGGAAGAACGCAGGGCCGACCTCAGCCAGTCGCCGTCCACGACCAATCAAAGAGCCCAAGGCAGGCTGGCTATACCCTGGGAAGGCTCGCGAAGGAGGGTCGCGGGTGCGCAGAATCATGATGCATCACAGGATGGCTCACCTCTCCAACCGGCCTCACCACGAGGGCAGTGCTTGAGCTTGGAGCGCTTGGGGACGGTGGAGAGGGCGAGGCCTGGGGGGATGGCTCCTCAGCTGTCTCCGTGAGCTTGGCAGGAAGGGCCCTGCAAGGAAATGATCAGTTGAAGCAACGGGAAAGTGAGGAACTAAGAAAGGGGAAGGCTTACTCATCAATGGCGAAGTACTTCCTGCGCTTCAATAGGCGGTAAGGGTAATTGTCACCCAAGGCCTCCATTCTCTTTCGGAGAGCCTCGAAGTCCATGCGGAAGCGGCCCAGTAGCTCGGCGTAGGGGTCAGCCTGCGACGAGGAAGAAGCGCCAAAGTGACCAGCGTCAGGGGCATCATCCTGGCGCACGCTGCCAGACGCCGCACCAAGAAGGGTGGCCGGGGCCTCAGGGGCCTCTGCCACGGGAGCCGCGGGCCGCGGCTCAACACCTTCAGCCACCGCAGGGCGGGCCTCAGGAGCTGCCGCCTCAGGAGTGCCGCGTGGTGTCATCATCCCTGCGGAGGCCCCCTCAGCCCCCGGTGGCCCTTGCCTCCCAGCTCCACCACTCGAGGAAGGACCGTCGCGGGCAACCGGAAGGGCAACCACCACAACTGGGTTCTCACGAGGTCCCATGAGGCCTGCGGGGTGCAGCCCCCATTCGTTGAAGCTGGGCATCTGCTTCACGAAATCACCCATGTCCGAGCAAAGGAACAGCAGGGCACCCCCTTGCCGGATGCTGCCAGGGGAAGGGTCCCCAGTCAGGATCATGAGAACCTTCCTCAGCACTTCAGGCGTCAGATCTTCCTCCTGGAGCCTCATGCGGTCTTCACGCCCCCCGAAGGCCCACATTCGGCGGGAATGGCGCTGGAGAGGGGCAATGCGGCATAGGAGGAACTCCTTCACCACCTTGGGCGCCGTCACGCCGAGCGCCCTCAAGTTCGCGAAGCGATGCCAAACGAAGACGAGCCGGGGGCTCGTGAGCGTCTCCTGGCCCTAGCCCGAATTGGGGATAGCGGGCAAGGTTGGCTCCGAAAGCAGGGGGCTGGGCACCCCGACATCCACGTATAGCCACCGCTCACGGAACCCAGTCGCAGGCGGAGGAAGGCTGAAATCAATTCCTGAAGCCGCTGTTTCTGGTGTGGCAAGGAAGCTCACGCACCCTGAGCACTGGGTGGGGTCGCTGAGGCGCAAAGAGAAGAAGTGGCGCAGCAAGGCAATTGAAGGGGGAATGCCCATCATCGCCTCACAGACAAAAGCGAAGACGGCAAGAAGAGTAATGGATTCGGGACCCAAATGCATCATGTGGATCTGGTAATGGGAAAGCACAGCGTTGAAGAAATCGGAAAAGGGGGGAACCAGTCCCGCCCACAGGGCGTCGGCGAAGTACCGGACCTCGGTGACTATTATGTCAATGGAGAAGTGAGATGCGGGCCAGACCGTCGTCCTCCCACACTCGTTGAAGATGGTGGCAAGGGCCGAATTGACCTTTCCCAAGCCTTCCAGGTTGAGTATGATCGACCGATCGACAGCAGGAGCCGTCGGCGATGGCGAGCGGGGCGAAGGCACGGGCTTTCGCCCTTTCCCGTCCTTCGTCGACGCCATGGCGACAGGAAAGGGGAGGATTCGAGATTGGATTGGAAGCAGAAGCTGGAGCTCGAGAGGAGGAAGAAGCGGGAGGCAGCGGCGGCGAGAAGAGGATGACTGTGTGCAACTCTGAGTCGCCTAGGTAGGCGCAAAATAAGGGCGTGGGGAAGCGGGGCGCCCACGTCAATCAATCGCCACGGCGCGCCAAGGCCGCAGGCTGTTTGGGCCATGGCGCCGCACTTGCCCTTAAGCTTCTCTGTTAAGCCAAGTCCAGGGCGCCTTGGGCCGGGGCTCTTGTCGGCGTTACAGGAATGGGGTACCAGACTTGCTTGCCTGCGGCCTGCGGCGTGGCTCAAGGAGTGGCCCAGTACGGCCCATCTTTATCAACACAAGCTCAAGACCCTCGCGAGGGGCCAAGCCTCGCGGGGCGGACGACAGGAAGCTTCCTCAGGCACGGCCTTGTCAGGCTGGCTCGCGAGGAGGCGAAGAGATCAAGGCGGGGTACCTCACGAGGTGCCCATGACGCAAGCCATGATGACCGTGGGCGCCAGCGCGCGTAGTGTCCTCATTTCCTCTTTGGTGCAAAGGGGGCAAGCACATGCGAGAGCATCAAGCAAAGGCAACCATTTCGGTGCAACAAGACCAAAACCAGCAGAACGGCAGGAAGGAGGTCATCATGGAGCCCAAGCCGGCGTCACCGTCAGAGTCTTTGGCAGGCGAGGACCGACTTTAGTCAGGATAAGTGTACTAGATGTTCCCCTTCAAAATGGCCAATTGTTGGCGCCCTTCCCACTCAATACTTGGGAAGAGGCCCAGGGCCTCTGCCTATAAATAGGGCTAGCCACCCACAGGGTAGGGGGATCGGATTGGCATCTAGAGAGAGAGAGAAAGAGAGGCGACTGAACTCCCCTAGCAGTTCATCGCACCATCTCAAGAACAGCCCCTCACGAGTCTGTTCGTCCTTGTATTGTTCATCATCAGCCCCTGAGGCAATCCACCACACCACACACTGGAGTAGGGTGTTACACCACAATGGTGGCCCGAACCAGTATAAACCTTGTGTCCCTTGTGTTGTTCTTTGTGTAGTTTAGATCCTTGCGAGGCGACGAGACGTAGGTAGGTTGGAGGTCCGATCTCCGCGGGCACCCCAGAGTTTGAACCTAGAGGGTCTGCCGGAACCCGAGATCCGACAGACCCAACTGCCAGCCTCTCCATGTACAATACTCTTCCGATGGAAGTCGTTCCTTGACCATGTTGACCACGCACCGATAGCACCAGGGCGGTGGACGACGGTGAGGCCTACGAATGGGACGACGCGGAGCCAGGGAAGACGCGGCAGTGGGTGCCCACACGGAGAGGAGTACAAGGGCTCGCTAGTTCGGTTTTGGTGTGAGGCTGCCGTGGCCGCAGAATAACAGGGGTGTGGGTGAGTGGAGGGATGGCCTAGCAAGCGGTGGGAGTAGTACGGGCTGTGAGGCCTCCGCGGTAGCACAGCCGGCCACGGGAGGCAGGAGCAGGCGGCACGACCGGCGCTGCTTTGGGCGGCTGGAGTAAGAATACCAGAGGTTAAAGAAGCACTGCGGCCGTTGGATGGACACCGTATGGTCACTAGAGCTAGAATCGTTCATATTGACTAAGTTGACAAAGCCCTCCGTCCCCGTCAATGTAGTAGGCCCACAAGTCAGCCTCCCACTATGCAGGGTCCCAGCTAGCAGTGGGAGTATTCATTTTTTTGTGCATAATAAGGAGGCACTTCCTTTCATGCGAAGATATAGCTGGTGGGTCCGACCTGTTAGCGGGGGCTTTTTCGTGAAATATAGAGGCCCTTCCGATGGAGGAATCATTATTTTGCACGTAATAAGGAGGCATTTCCTTGTGTGCAGCCGTGGACCCAGCTGTCAGCCTCTTCACGTACAGTCCACGTCCGATGGATGTCGTTCATTGACCATGTTGACCACGCCGCGCCGAGAGCACCATGGCGGTAGACGACGGCGAGGCCTAGGAAGGGAACGACGCGGAGCCGGGGAAGACGCGACAGTGGATGCCCATTTGGAGAGGAGTATGAAGGTTCACTAGTTCGGCTGTGGTGTGAGGTTGTCGTCGCCGCAGAATAACAGGGGGTGTGGGTGAGTAGAGGGATGGCCTGGCCAGCGGTGGGAGTAGTAGGGGGCGATGAGGCCTTTGTGGCAGGCTACACGACCGGTGCTGCTTTGGGCGACTGGAGCAAGAAGACCAGAGGTTGAAGAAGCACGACGGCCGTTGGATGGACATCGTACGGTCACCGGAGCTAGAATCGTGCATATTGACTAAGTTGACAAAGCCCTCCCTCCCGTCAACTTAGTAGGCCCTAAGTCAGCCTGCCACTATCTTTGGGTCCCAGCTAAGCGGGGAGTATTCATTTTCGATTCTGACCGTTGGATGGACATCGTCAGTCCTTTGTAGCTAGAATCGTTTATAATGACTAAGTTGACAAGGCCCTTGGTGCGCGTCAACTTAGTAAACCTGAGTCAGCCTCCGAAATGGTGCGCCCTAGATGTCGGGGAGGAATCATTTTTGGTAATTGAAGCTAGAATATCCGAGATTGAAGAAGAAGCACGACATCCGTTGGATGGACATCCAACGGACACTGCTGCTAGAACCGTGTGTTGACTATAAGTTGACAAAGCCTTGCATACACGTCAACTTACTTTTTTTTAGGGGACGCGTCAACTTAGTAGGCCCACAAGTGTGTGGCAGATAACTTATAGCCCATTTGCGATTTGTAAGAATGTACATCCCATTTTTGAATTCTAATGGAATTTACTACAGCCCATTTATAGTTTGTTAAATGTACAACGCGTTTTCTAGCATGGACAACGATTAATAATTTCAACCAACCGTTCAAAACAGAATTCAAAAAAAAAAATCCCACATTTTGACGGGATCCGAAATATTTTTATCCCGAAATTTCTAGTCAGATTAAATACAATTTTAATATAAATTTGTATTACGTAAAAATCCAACAAAACATTGCGGGTGCAACAATTAATGAAATTAAAATTTTCAAAATCCAAAAATAATATTTTATAAACTAATCATGTGTTTGGTGCATTTTTTATAGTTATTGCCATGTTTTGATAATTACATCCCATTTAATATTTATTAAAGCCCATTTTCCGTTTAAGCCTAATGCATCCCTCCTAGGAAAAGATTTGCAGCCCAGCGGGGCGGAGAATAATAAGTTGAACTTGCCTGGGTATTCCTCAAAAAAAGTTTAGCTGGGCTAGCCATTTTTAGCTTGAAAAAAAATTAAAATCTGGGCTGGATATCTGGCCTGGGCTAGAAGGGCCATAGCCCGCCCAGTTAATACCCTGCTCTCCTATGAACAACAACGAAAACATCGCTCAAGAAAAACTCTGCAGTGCTCACACCTCAAAAACACAAATACTGCTCGAGCTGCTTGGTCCTAGCTGTCGGCCGCTCCTTGTGCAATTCTCTCATTTGTTGACTACATAGGTTGACAATGGTGTGGGACCGTGACGTCAGGAAACCAGGAGGAAGCAAAAAAAATAGTTGTACATAATAGGGAGGCACTTGCATACATACGTCAATGGCCCTATTGGGTCCCTACTGTCATCCAGTCAAAATAAAGTCATCTCCTGAATCCTCATGTTAGTTGACCATGTTGACAATGCTCGGCGCCATGGCGAGCGCAACAACTCGAAGGGCGGCGGAGAGGGCCTCGCGGGCCCTACGGATGGTCTGATACAGCATCCGCTGCTCATTCAAGCAGCCAGGATCAGACACCTATGAGCACCTTTGAGAGGCGAGAGCGGCATGAAGCAGTAAGGCCGCGCTTGGGAGCTCTGGTTTATTTCACACCTGTATTAAGATACAAGTGTAATTTACTCGTCATCGGAAATAACGCGTAAAATACAGGCATAATGAAACTGAGGGCCCGAGGTCTGTAAGTAAGACTGGCAGGTTACGCGTATAATTTGAGAGACCGGTGTATATTTTACTAGTCTAAATCGACCAACCAAGTGCTTCGCCCGAGACCATCTGCTTTTATTTACAAGCGTCAGTTTTACAAGTGGTTTTGGTTGGAAAATGACGACCCAATCACGGCCTAAGATGATGAGTTGGTCAGAAGATCATATGGTTTCACCTCTAACCTACCCGAGTTGTCGTATAGGCTAAGAATGAAACATAAGACAATGAACTTCTTAAGCACAGAAACAACAGAAGAGGATGATCTTCTTAACATGCAAATCACGGGCATTAGATCAACATGCAAAACAATATGAAGCATTCACTACTAGCGAAAACCTTATACACAAAATCTTAGCAGCAGCGCGGCTCAAAAAGGAGCGCTGCTGCTAATTAGTAGTAGCGCGGGTGCGGGAAACTCGCTACTGACAAGTTTTTAGCAGTAGCGCGCCCGGTGTAAACCGCGCTGATACAAATATCGACCGGCAGTGTCCACCAAACTCCATTTTGCAGCAGCGCGGTGCCGCGAGCCATGCTACTGCTATGGATGTAGTAGTAGCACGCTTTTTCTGAAGTCGCTGCTGCTAAATTTCAAATTGGCGCACTTTTTGGTCCTGGTTAGCAGTTGCGCCGTTGCCGAAAGCGCGTTGCTTCTACATCCTTAGCGGCAGCGCGTTTTTGGTCCCGCGCTACTGCTAATCCGCACCAACCCACCACCTTTTCCCCACTCGTCCCTCCCCCTCCCCCTCCTCTCTTCCCTTTCCCCTACCTCCCACATGCTCCCACTCTCACTCTTCTTCTTCCTCAATACTTCTCCCCCATTACTCTCCCTCTTCTATCTACCTTTCTCTCTCTTCATTACTCCTACCTAACTACACCACCTCCATTAATGCATCTCCTTTCTCTTTTTCATTCCCCCTCCACTAGTTGAAGTTGTCTCCTCCCAAATTAAGTAGCTAGGTAGATGTAGCATTTAGTTAAGTGACCTATTTGCCCCCTAACTAGATTTATATTTGTCAAGAAGAGCCTTGTGCACTTTTGATCTCCCTACAACATCATCTCCACCGTGTGCTCGATCTCGAGATAGAGGTGATTAAAATTTCATGCTTTTGCAAAATGGAAATATGTTTATGTGTGTGTGATATGTTTATGGAAATTGTGTGTGTGGCATGAGTTGACGCCAAATTGTGCTTTTGAGTTGCCTATGTTTTGTCGAAATGTCGATTTATTTCCGTTTCGGCGAATTCCGGGCTAGATCTATATATGTCCTATTTTTAAGGAAGGTCATGCCGAATTTTTGTATGACTTTGATGCATGCACGCATTTTTATAATCAATTTGTTTATTATTACCGTGCAGAGTTGGCGATGGTCGATTGGAGCGATGGTGGACAGGTGGTTGCGATTCGTGGTGCGGGACATGAAGGAAAATAACCGGACAAAGGTTTTATGTCCGTGTCGAAAATGCAAAGGAATAGTTTGGCTCGACCCCCATGAGGATGGTCCTGTCGAAGCGCACCTGCTCATGACTGGTTCATGGATGGCTATACTCGGTGGATAATTGAAGATGAGGATGACGATGTTGAGGATGCCGACGGGGCAGGCAATGATGACACGGGGCAAGATGAAGAGATGATCGATAATGGCAGCGGGGAAGAGGCCGGACATGGCGGCGGAGAAGGGGCCGGACATGGCGGAGGAGAAGGGGCCGAACATGGCGGAGGAGAAGGGGCCGGACATGGCGGCGGAGAGAAGGACATGGACTCCACGCAGCAGAGTTCGTCGGTACTAAGTTCAATCGTGTGGGATCCTCATGTTCAAGCATTGCTTCATGAGGAGGCAATCTTGAGAGAGCTGCTTCTAGAGAGGAGGCTAAGCTGGAGCAACTGGTGGTAGACTCAAACACTCCATTGTATGACGGTTGCAATCCTGAGGTGACCCGCTTGAGTTTCAAGCTCCAACTCCTGAAGACGAAGGCTAAAAACAAATGGACCGACACTAGCCTCGATGAGCATCTCAAGTACCTAAAGGATGTTCTTCTCGCGGGTAATCTATGTCCTACTAGTGTTGATGAGGCCAAGAAGATCGTGTGACCTCTTGATCTGCCACACGTTAGATACCATGCATGCATCAATGATTGCATAATTTATTGGAAGGAGCACGCGGAAAAAACAAGATGTCCGGTGTGCAATGCTTCTCGATACAAGAAGGCTGGGAAGAAATGTCCCCAGAAAGTTGTATGGTACTTACCGATCACTCCCCGTCTCTAGAGGTATTTTGTAGATCCCAAGGAAGCAAAGCTAATGCACTGGCACATGGAGAGGAAGAAGCCTGACGATGGAGATGATCCGAAGCTGAGACACGTGAAGGATGGAAGCCAGTGGAGAGCGTTGAACACCTTCTATCGGTATTTTGAATGTGATGCAAGGAACATCGTTCTTGGCGCGTGTACCGATGGCATGAATCCGTTTGGCAACCAGAACACCAACCATAGCACATGGCCCGTGTTTGTATGGATGTACAACCTCCCCCTTGGTTGTGCATGAAATCGAAGTACATTCACATGAGCATGCTTATTCAAGGGCCGAAACAACCAGGAAATAATAATAATTTGTATCTGGGGCTACTTCAAGAGGAGTTAGACACGTTATGGAAAACACTGGCCAAGACATGGGACGCCAGCAAAGGCGAGTATTTCAACATGAGAGCCGCGCTGATCACGACAGTGCAGGACTATCTCGGTTAAGGATATGTGGCAGGCCAAGTGTGCCATGGATATTGCGGATGCACGTGGCGCATGGATGATACGACGTCTCAGCAGCTAACGTCAAGGAAAGATGGCGGGTCTGGGAAAATCGTGTACATGGGGCATCAAAGATGGCTCGAACAGGACGACCCGTGGAGAAACCGTGGAGATCTATTCAATGGTCACGCTGAGCATCGAGGACCTCCATGTAAGCGGAGCGGTGCGAAATCGATGAGCTGTTGAAAAAGCTGGAAGGAGTGCCCCGCACCGGAAAGAGCGATGAGAAAGGCGCGGGCCGCTGCTGAAGGTATGGAAGGCGAGGTCGTGTTGCGGGACTAGAGTCTTGGCACAAACTCGATACACCTCATTGCCTTGATCAAATGCATATCTGTAAGAATGTCCTTGAGAGCTTGCTCGCAACAACGATGAACATGCGGATAAGACCAAGGATGGGCGAAGGCAAGAAAAGACTTGCATGATTTGAAAATCAGGAAGATCTGCACATGCCGCCCGTAAAATGTCGACGAGACAGAGATGGAGACAGAGGCGGGGGAAGAAGGGCAAGAAAATAAAGAACGAGGATTATTGCCCCCTTCTTGCTTCACCTTAAGTCAGGTGAGATCCATCAATTCTTTAAGTGCCTTACGGAGTCAAAGTTAGTTCCGATTCTTGTGGCAAGATAAGCGGATATCTGACACGGACAAGAAAAGGTTCAGCGGGATGAAGTCCCATGACATCATGTGATGATGGCGCAGATACTACTGTTGCCCTTAGAGGGATAATGGACAAGCACGTCCGTGACACGCTTATTGGTCTCGCAACTTTTTCGGCGTCATCTCTCGAAAGTCGATCGGTGTGAAGCAGCTCCGAAGGCTACAGGAAGAGATCGTTGTGATCTTGAATGAGCTTGAGATGTACTTCCGCCCGCGTTCTTTGACGTGATGGTGCATCTGTGTGTCCATATTGTGGATGACATAATAGACTTGGGGCCGTCATTCCTGCACAACATGATGCCGTTTGAGAGGATGAATGGGATCATCAAAGGATTCATTCATAACATGTCCCGTCCGGATGGAAGCATCGTCCAGGGCTATTTGACACAAGAGTGCATCTCTTTACGTGAGAATTTTCTATATGGCGTAGACCAGCCGCTGGTGTTAGTGTTGGTTTGCCGTTAACAAGCACGATGGGAGGCTCGAAGGAGAAGGTCACTGCAACGGTCGCGAGGAACTGCACGTGGCATACTCAGATCGACGCAGCGACTTTGATAGAGCAAACTTGGTAGTGCTACAACATCTAGACGAGGTAGATCCTTTCGTGGCACTGCACAAAGAAATTATCACAAAGAAGTATCGTGGCCGGGGGGTATGCAAGACGGACGCCGAAGTTACTATAGAGCACAACTCCACTTTCCTGCATTGGGTCAAAGAGCATATTATCGCTAATCCCCCGGAGGAGGGCTCTAACGACAGATTTCTCATATACGCCTTAGCACATGGCCCCTCGCCCAACCTTGTAACCTATCAGGCATATGATATCAACGGATACACGTTCTAAATGGAGGCCAAAGATATCAATAATGATGATCAGAACTCAGGGATGACGATGGAATGCATGACCGGCAGCAACAACGGCGCAACTGAACGATTTTATGGAAGGGTCGAGGAGATCTGGGAGCTTGACTACTCTGGACTGCACAACACGACGATGTTCCGTGTCAGATGGGCTAAGAATGTCGAAAGACAAAACCGGATTTTCACTACCATGACTATACCCGACGCCAAGAGCGCTACCATGAACGCTATCGCAAAAAACAAGCCATGGGTACACGCTAAGCACGTGACACAATGCTTCTTCATAACCGACCCATGCAATCCCAGTCGTGTTGTCGTGAGGAGAGGCAAAAGGAACATCATTGGAATGGATGGAGTCGCCAACGAGGAAGACTATGATCGATCGGCAACCCAATGAGGAAGATGGCGATGATGATGAAGTATCGTCAAAGAAGAATCAATACTACATTATCTAAGAAAAATCGTACTCCATGGAAAAGGCAAAGTCACAATGAGGGGCTCAATTATTCTTGACGAACAAGAAGGGAAAGAAGCTGACTCAAAAGCGAAAGCGTCGGTACGAGGAACCGTATGTTATCGGTCAAATGATGTAATATATATATATATATATATATATATATATATATATATATATATATATATATATATATATATGTGTGTGTGTGTGTGTGTGTGTGTGTGTGTGTGTGTGTGTGTGTGTGTGTGTGTGTGTGTGTGTGTGTGTGTTCCTATTTTGTATACACATTAGCCATTATTATGCATGGGTCCAATGATGTAATATATATGTTCCTATTTTGCATACATATTTAACCATCAAATGATGCAATATATATCGCCTTCCCTTCGTTCACTGCTCTCGGGAAATAAAAGTGGGAGAAAATAAAGGAAAAGAAAAAGGAAAACTGGCAGTAGCGAATGTACTAGCGGCGCGTTTGGTCTAAACTGCTACAGCTACTGAAGCTAGTAGCAGCGCGTTTTGTCAAAACCGCTACAGCTACTGAAGATACTAGCAGCGCGTTTTGTATAAATGCGCTACAGCTACTGAAGTTAATAGCAGCCCGTTTTGTCTAAACACGCTACTGCTACGTCCACTTAACCCAAAATTCTCACTCTCCCTGCTTCATCCCGCCTCTTTTCCCCCCAAATCCCCACTCTCTCTTCCCCCGTCGCACCGCCGCCCCCGACCCCGGCGCTCTCCCTTGACCCGGCCCTCGCCCCCGACCCCGGCGCTGGCGCCTCCCTCCTCTGCTTCCTCCCCTCCCAACCTCGGCCGTCGTCGGGCCTGCCTCCTCGCCCCTGCACCCTCTGTAAACCCCCGCCCCCCTCTCTCTCTGCTAGTTAGGGTTCTTCGGTTAATTTACTTAGGTTTTAGTTAGGGCAGTATGTTAATTAGGTTATCTATTTAGTTACGAATTTAGCTAGGTTTCAAAATTAGCTGAATTTATATGCAAATTTGAACTGGACATGTCATGTTTAGGACATGTCATGTTCGGAATTTGAACATGTCATATGGACGTGTGATGTTTTGGTTCAATTTTGGTAAATGATCCGAGTGGCCTATATGTTACGCCAGAATGTTGATTCATTTCCGTTCCGGTGAATTTCAGGCGCTCGATATGTCCATTTTTTTAGAAAAGGTCATGCCGAAATTTCCCGTGAATAAAGGCATGATTTGTGCTACATAGTTGGCATATCAAGTGCTGGCACATATATTTCTTTTTTATGTCATTTCTCATTTATTCATACTTTTAGAAATAAATGAGGACACTTAATCATAGGAAACATCTCAAACAACGAAGAAACTGGGCCTTCTGACCAAGATGCAGACGAGATGGATTATGAGGGTGAACAAGAGTACCTCGACTATTTGACTGCTAAGCAAGGTTTGCAGGTCGGCCTCAATGATGGTACTGACACCGACATCGACACCGACGGCGCCGGCACCGATGGAGGCGCCGAGACCGGTGGGGAAGGTACCGGCAGGGAAGATACCGGCGGGGAAGGTACCGGCGCCGTTGCCGCTACCGAAAAGAGGAAGCATAAGAAGTAGAGGATACGAAAACCTAACAAACTAGGGATTGGACGACTTATGATCACAAAGATGGCACCTGGCAAGTTTGAGCCGTTAGAGCCGGAAGAACCTCGCAAGTGCTATGCGAACCAAGTAGGATGCATCCTACGGGAATGCGTGAGCATCAACGATGATGACTTAAGGAGTAAAGAACATATGATGCAGTTGCTCCTAACAAAGTTGCACAAGAGATTCAAGTTCCCCGACCGGGATGATAACATAGAACAACCGTGGGATGATCCGAAGATGAAAAAGATTAACCATCACGCCATGGGCATGTTCAGCAATGATTTGGCCTCCTGGAAAGGGAGGGTGAAACGAGCTATTGAGGCTAAGGAACCCCTGTCCAAGATTCTGGAGGAAAATCCGACACTTACGGAAGAGGAGTTCGAAAAGTTCAAGGACACTTGCGCTACCGAGGCAGCCAAGGCTAAGGCTGCGAAATTCAAGAGCCTTGACAAAAGGAACACGGAAGCATCGCCTCGGAAGCCATGGCTACCTCGGTAAAAGGCCCATATGGGATAAGGAGGGCCGCGGACGTGAAGCCGCGGGTCTCCAGACCCCTTCGCGAAGTTCACCAACCCCTTGGAGCGTGACTTCATCAGGGCCCTCTACAAGTGGAACAAGGAGAAAAAGGGTTTTTACACGGACCAGATCACGAGGAAATTGGTTAGACTACTAGAGAACCAACACCAGCTTGCAGCCAAAAGGGTGCTGCTATGGCCGAAAAATCTTATTCGTCTGGAGCCGGCCGAGAGCACACCAATAACCACACATCAACAAGCATGTGCGGAGACCACCACCCTGCCTACGCAATTACCAGCTCTCATGAGTGCCGGTGAGGCGGCGGACGACATGATGAAGGGGTGCAATAGTCTTGGCTGATGTAATTTGTCTGTAGAATAGAGAATGGATGATGAGACGGAGGTCGACCCTATGGATTTCCTCAATACAAACGCGTATGAATGTGACATAGATATGATGAGTCAACCATATGATGAATCGGGCTATCAGTTTGCTAATGAGGATATGGATGATATGCCCGGGCAGGAAGGTCGTAGTAGGGATTGCAAAAAGTCTCTCTTCATGAAATCCTCACAGGACACGCCTGAAGATGCCACCTCAACACAGGCTCAACTAGCCGGGCGCGAGGGTCGTACAGTACTTAGCCCGGGAACACTGGGGCAGGGGTTAAGGAAGGGTCTGGAAGATGTGCCCAAGAAAAAGGAGAGGAAGAGATCGGGGAAGATAGCTGCCTCCAAACAAGCCAGAGCACATAGCAGCCAGACGATGCATTCTGAAGAGCGTGTACCCGTGAAAGGTGCGGCCATGTTCCATCTCACGGCCGAGCCGATGCTACCGCCGAAACCGCTGGAGGCACTATCAGCGGATCTCAGGAGACTGCACGACCATGTGCTTTGTCGACTGAGAAAAGCCTACTAGCCTCAAAGGATCCCGGATACCTGACATACGTGGCTCGTGTGCTTGAGGGGAAGTGCTACATTGAGACACGGCCCGCGGAGGTGTTCTTCCTGCGGTTTGACCATATCTTTGAGATGTTTCTGACAAGGCGGCTTGATTTTACAATCGTCCGCCTTTTTGCGCTACATATGAGCTCCATCATGAAGAGTGAAGAAGTCTCACAAATCTGTGTGGCGGATCCGTACTACATGCACGACTCTTTCTTGAGTCTCGGCGACTTTGAGCGTGAAACTGCTAGGGAGTACCTCCAAAACATCATGGTACAGAATAAGGACAGGGAAATTGTCCACGTGCCTTATCATCCAAAGTAAGTCAGTTCCGGACAACCCTTTCGTACATTTCAATCATTCCTTCCCTCTCTGTGGTGAATAATTTGTGGTGTCTTTTCCCCGCAGCAACGGGCGCGCCGTCCTTATCGTTCTTTACCCGCAAGTCTCCCACGCCGTGTATTTTGACCCTTCCAGAGACTACGAGAAAAAAGACTACACCCACATAATGAATATTCTAGATGATGCTCTCCAAGGCTTCACATTAGAGGTGGCCACATGCGATCAGAAACAAAGGAACAAGAAGATGGGTTTCAGCGCATAAAACTAACTTCTCCTGAATCCATGTCCCAAAACCAAGCAAGAAGGATGGATTCTACATCGTCCATCTCATGATTCAGTTCAACACGGATCACCAAAGCTTCATGAGAAGTAGAAATGATGATCATATCCACAAGTGGCTAGAATCTCATGGAGAAGCGGATTATAAACTTAGAGATGACTTCTTTCGCATCCAAAGGGACATCGCGATGATCATCATGAAAGAAGTCGTCGATGAGAAGGATGTTCCACCACGACCCTATATCGCGGTGACGTCCGAACTTCGCATAGGCATGCAACGTCTAGACCTCACGCCGTTCAAGAAGCTAGGGTCCATTCTAGATGATATGGAAGGATGGAACTTCTAGTGATTTATGATGCCGGTGATGATGATATGTGTCGATTGAACTTGTATACTTTTGTAGCGATGAAACTTTGTGATGTCCACGGTCCTGCCGAACTTGCGTAACGCTACTTTGTTAGTTTGCGTACGATGACCTGCGTACCTCTAGTTAATTAGCTTGCGTACTGTATGTTGCATCTAGTTGCTAATCCTTTCTTTTTCGATGTTGCTCTAGTTTATTTTTTTGCATATATATGATTGTACATCCTCTTCATGAACATGCATCTCTAACAGGTACCTAGTTTCTTGATGGCGAGATGGAAGTGCTATGTCGTGTACAAAGGGAAGGTTCCGGGGGTGTACAACGAGTGGCATGAGTGTCAGGCACAAGTGAATGGGTTCTCGGGCGCCAGCCATAAAGGCTTCAAAAGCAGAAAAGAAGGAGAAGCTAGTTACTTGAGGTTCACGCTAGCGCAAGAGAGGACTCGTAACCGCCACCTCATGTACTGCATAGTTCTACTCTCACTCATAGTGATAGCTCTTCTCGCGTATACCTTTGTTTAGATGGATGACGTTGTAGTTGCAAGTATTCGAGACTTGCATGTATCACTATTTTCGAGATGATGACAAGATACCACTTTGTGTTGGATGATGATTATGATGAGACTATTTGTATGTATATGTTATGATTACATTTGTGATCTCGCAGGCATTTGTATGTGTATCATGATGACATTTGTATGTGCTAAAGATTCTTCTATAAAGCCTGTTCAAATAAAAACAAATATGCCGGAAAAAATCTACTAAAATTAGCAGTAGCGAGTGGATAAAAGTTAGCAGCAGCGCCACGATAGCAGTAGCACGTCTAGGCAAAGCACGCTAGAGCTACTAGCAGTAGCGAGCTTCCACTAAGCGCGCTGCTGCTACACTTGTGTAGCAGTAGCGCTGGTGAGCACGCGCTCCTGCTACGTGTTAGCTCTAGCGCCTTATTAGTAGCGCATGTCCGCGCGCTACTGATACACCTAAAACCCGCGCTGCTGCTAGCCTTTTCCCTAGTAGTGATTATTCTTAGGAGGCACGGTGAATAGCTCGTGATGCCGCATGCCACATCATTCCAAGCTCAACTTTGCAATCAAACTCACAAGGCCTAGCATTGCATAGAAAACATTCAGAACAAACTCTTAAAATACCTTACATAAGTCAACATTCATGTGATTATGCATCTCAGCAGAGTAAATATTTACTTCTGAAATGAAGACAGGAATAGGAAAAAACGATCTACATTGCTCATAGCAAAGGGCGTCCCACTCAAAAATATCAACTACATGTCTTCTGGCTAACATCAATGAGCAAAACTTGACAAGGTTTTCCAATTCCAATATATTAAACTAATGTCTTCTTGCTAACATCAATGATTAAACTTTGACAAGCTTTTCTCATTCAAAATATGTGATGCCTATGATTTTGGAACGAGCAGGGTTTGTCATCAGTTTGTCATCTGATAGTCCGGTGGCTCAATGTGACGATGAATGATTAGAGAACCATTCGATGTATTATGCTTGATGAAGTATTATGGAGGACACGAACCATCTGAACATTTTGTGCAGTTCCCCTAAAATCAAGCTGAGCATCCCTATGGATTTCGTATTTATATGCTGCCAGAAAACAAAGACACATCAGCACACACATGAATATTGGCCCGAGTGTCAACCCACCAATCGGTGGACTAACAAACTGAAAGTACGGTAAACAGATTACCATACCCAGATGCCCCATCATTGTTGCTCAGAGTGACATTGACAGACTTGGAGTCATGTCCTGGCTTCTTGGTACTTGTTTGGGCACTTGTTTGCCTAGTGTTCCTCCGAACCACAAGTAAAGCACCCATCTCTCTTTTTGTCTTTCTTCTCACCCTTCTTAATGGTCGATGCTGGCAGCTCCATTCAAACATATAGTCCGGTGGTTCAAGGTGACGACGAATGATTAGATAACCATTCGATGTATTGTGCATGATGAAGTATTATGGAGGACGCAAACCATCTGAACATTTTGTGCAGTTCCACTAAAATCAAGCTGAGCATCCCTGTGGATTTCGTATTTATATGCTGCAAGAAAACAAAGACACAACAGCACACACATGAATATTGGCCCCAGTGTCAACCCACCAATCAGTGGACTAACAAACTGAAAGTATGGTAAACAGATTACCATACCCAGATGCCCCATCATTTTACTTAGAATGACATTGACAGATTTGGAGTCCTGTCCTGGCTTCTTGTACTTGTTTGGGCACTTTTTGCCCAGTGCACTCCACGTGTTGTAGAGTTTCCTATGCTCTCTGCAGACTAGTCATGTTACCAGCGTCTACTAATACTCTGTAAAGCTTCTCGATTATTCCTTGTGTAATGTAGCACAAACAGTGACTGCTTCTTTCTACAAAGTAGTAAGACCAACTGGACCCACTAATGCAGCAGTTTGCCTTAGACACATTGGCTCCTTTTGTGCAGTTCAACTAAAATCAAAGTCGGAATAAAACCGAGCTTTAATTTTTATATCCCTGTAAGCAACAATAGGTATAAAGGAAACAATTACTCAGAAATAATGGTTGATGACTTGTAACCTCAGAAGAAAAACATCTACTGATCTACCTTATCTTAATGGGAAACAAAGTAGGAGAGTAGCAATTCTCAATCAGTGTGATTCATTCATATTAACTGAGACATTATCTTAACAATGCCTTGTTTCAACATGTATAAAGAACGCCAAAGCAGAAAAGTACCATTCCTAAAACAATGCGACTGATTCATATTAACAGAGACATTATCTTAACAATACCTTGGTTAAACATGTAGAAAGAACTACAAAGCAGGATAGTACCATTTGTAAAACACTGTAACTGATATATATAATAACAAAGACATTATCTGAACAATACATTTCTTGAACATGTACTCCGGCCAATCCCTAACAGAAATGGTACTCTCGCCGATCCCTAACAAGTGTTGTAGTTTTGAACTAAGATTCAGTAGTTAATTCTGAGGAAAGTCGGTACTGACCTTTCAAGACTAAGATTTGAAACAACTCGTGAGGAAGACCTAAAAGAGATCTCAACACATAAATGGAAATCTGGTCTCCTTTTGTGCAGTTCCACCAAAATTAAGCGAAGCAAAATGTCGCAATAGCAATAAGTTGAATAGATATCCCTGTTTTAACAGAGGCAAAAAAGGAATCAATTACTGGTCAATAAAGGAGGATGAAACATGCGGCCACAAAAATGGTAATCCCGCCAATCCCTAACAAGTGTTGTAGTTTTGAACTAAGATTCAGTAGTTAATTCTGAGAGTGGCATTGCTTAATTTTACATGCGGCATTAGATTAACAAAAAGCATAAACAGTTCCAGGGGAGAGTGGGCGCAACAACAACATGTGCTTCCATCTACTTATAAAGGGGGTGATGCAGAGTTTGTTGTAACAAAGCAACAAGCATCATGTCTGGGTTGGTCCCATTTTTGTTCACTACTTAATGGGAAAAGACAGCAATACAATAGCTTCAATTCATCATTTATTTCAAATAGTACCAATCTTGATGAAACATGCGGCCACAAAAAGAAGCATCTACCTTATCTTGATGGAAAACAAAGTATAGGACAGTAGCATTTCTAAAACGGTTGCATTGATTCATATTAACAGAGAAATTCTCTTAAAACAGTTCGGTAGTTAATTCTGAGAGTGGCATTGCTCAATTTTACCAGTGGCATTAGATTAAGAAAAAGCATAAACAGTTAGAGGGGAGAGTGGGCGCAACAACACCATGTGCTTCCATCTACTTAAAAGGGGGTGATGCAGATTTTGTTATAACAAAGCAACACTGCAGCATCATGTTTGGGTTGGAACAATTTTTGCCCACTTAATGGTAAAAGAGAGCAGTTCAATAGCTTCAATTCAACATTTATCCAAAACAGTACCAATACAAGTAGCACAACATCTCAAAGCACACTGCAGCATCATGTGGATGAAAGTCGGTACTGACCTGTCTTGAGCAAGATTTGAAACAGCTCGCAAGGAGGACTTGAAATAAATCCCAACACATATATGGAAATCCATGATCTCCTTTTGTGTAGTTCCACCAAAATTAAGCAAATTCGCCGGTGTGACATTCAAGTTGAACTACACAAAACACTCCTAAAACAAAAGTGTTTCGCGTAGCGAAGCAAAATGTCGCAATAGCAACAAGTTGAATAGATATACCTGTTTTAATAGAGGCAAAAAAGGAAGCAATTACTGGCCAATAAAGGAGGATGAAACATGCGGCCACAAAAATGGTAATCCTTCCAATCCCTAACAAGTGTTGAAGTTTTGAACTAAGATTCAGTAGTTAATTCTGAGAGTGGCATTGCTTAATTTTACCAGCGGCATTAGATTAACAAAAAGCATAAACAGTTCCAGGGGAGTGGGCGCAAGAACACCATGTGCTTCCATCTACTTATAAAGGGGGTGAAGCAGAGTTCGTTGTAACAAAGCAACAAGCATCATGTCTGGGTTGGTCCCATTTTTGTTCACTACTTAATGGGAAAAGAGAGCAATACAATAGCTTCAATTCAACATTTATTTAAAACAGTACCAATACAAGTAGCACAGCATCTCAAAACACACTACACGATCATGTGGATGAAGGCAAGTACCAACCTATCATGACGCACACAAGATCACCTACGAATCCGCCAACACGAATAGGAAATCCAATCTCGTTTTGTGCAGTTGCACTGAAATCAAGCAAAGTCGCAGGTGTGACGTTTAAGTTTGCTATAGCAACAAGTTGAATAGATATCCCTGTTTTAACAAAGGCAAAAAATGAAACAATTACTGGCCAATAAAGGAGGATGAAACAAACGACCACAAAAAGAAGCATCGAACTTATCTTGATGGAAAACAAAGTAGGACAGTAGCATTTCTAAAATGGTTGCATTGATTCATATTAACAGAGACATTCTCTTAAAACAACATTCATTAAGAATGTAATTTACTTTTAACAGTGGCATTGCTTCAGTTTTCCAGCAACATTCTTAGATTACAACATCAAAATAGTTGTATGGGACATGCCAGTACCATGTGCGTCCACATGTATAAATGGGTGATGCAGAGTATGTAGCCAAGCAGCATATCTGCATTGGTCCCATATTTTTTCTCTTTGAACCTTTTTCATATGCGAGGGCAGCAAATCTAGTCCTGCACAAACTAACCGACCCCCAGTTTCTTTCCCTTTTCAACGAAGAGATCGGTTCCCTACAGATGTGTGTACTAGGTTACCCCCTTTTCCCTTTTTGACCAACAAAGCGGCTGGATAGCCAGTCTATACTACTTTCCCTCCCACCTTTCCTCATTGAACCACATTCTAGACTCATGCTCCACCCAACCGCACCCTTCTTTCCTATTTGAACCAAGACCTAGATTCGACTACAGAATCGGAGCAATGACGGCTTCAAAGAAACTTATACCTTAGGGTCGTCGGGATGTGGCAGGTGTGCGGCGGGAGGACAGATCTGCCCACACTATGTACGATAGCGAGGAAGAAGGGATCGGTGGCCCTCCCGCATAGGTGTTGGGTGAAAGAGAACATCACAGCTGGCAGTGGATTGCCTCCTGATGACCCACAAGTATAGGGGATCTATCGTAGTCCTTTCGATAAGTAAGAGTGTCAAACCCAACGAGGAGTAGAAGGAAATGATAGGCGGTTTTCAGCAAGGTATTCTCTGCAAGTACTGAAATAAGTGGTAACAGATAGTTTTGTGATAAGATAATTTGTAACGAGCAACAAGTAACAAAAGTAAATAAAGTGCAGAACGGTGGCCCAATCCTTTTTGTAGCAAAGGACAAGCCTGGACAAACTCTTATATAAGGAAAAGCGCTCCCGAGGACACATGGGAATATCGTCAAGCTAGTTTTCATCACGTTCATATGATTCGCGTTCGGTACTTTGATAATTTGATATGTGGGTGGACCGGTGCTTGGGTGCTGTTCTTACTTGAACAAGCATCCCACTTATGACTAACCTCTATTGCAAGCATCCGCAACTACAACAAAAGTATTAAGGTAAACCTAACCATAGCATGAAACATGTGGATCCAAATCAGCCCTTACGAAACAGCGCATAAACTAGGGTTTAAGCTTCATCACTCTAGCAACCCATCATCTACTTATTACTTCCCAATGCCTTCCGCTAGGCCCAAATAATGGTGAAGTGTTATGTAGTCGACGTTCACATAACACCACTAGAGGCTAGACAACATACATCTCATCAAAATATCGACGAATACCAAATTCACATGACTACTAATAGCAAGACTTCTCCCATGTCCTCAGGAACAAACGTAATTACTGACAAAGCATATTCATGTTCATAATCAGAGGGATAATAATATGCATATAGGATCTGAACATATGATCTTTCACCAAGTAAATCAACTAGCATCAACTACAAGGAGTAATCAACACTACTAGAAACCTACTAGTACCAATCCCGGACTTGGAGACAAGAATTGGATACAAGAGATGAACTAGGGTTTTGAGAGGACATGGTGCTGGTGAAGATGTTGATGGAGATTGCCCTCTTCCGATGAGAGGAGTGTTGGTGATGACGATGGCTATGATTTCCCCCTCCCGGAGGGAAGTGTCCCCGACAGAACAGCTCTGCCGGAGCCCTAGATTGGTTCCGCCAAGGTTCCGCCTCGTGGCGGCGGAGTTTCATCCCGAAAGGTTGCTTCTGATTTTTTCCTCGACGAAAGACCTCATATAGAAGAAGATGGCCATCGGAGAGCCAACAGGGGGCCCACGAGGCAGGGGGCGCGCCCCCCACCCTCGTGGCCAGGTGGGTCCCCCTCTGGTGAACTTCTTCCGCTCAATATTTTTTATCATTTCCAAAAATGACTTTCGTAGAGTTTCGGGACTTTTGGAGTTGTGCAGAATAGGTCTCTAATATTTGCTCCTTTTCCAGCCCAAAATTCCAGCTGCCGGCATTCTCCCTCCTTATGTAAACCTTGTAAAATAAGAGAGAATATGCATAAGTATTGTAACATAACATGTAATAACAGCCCATAATGGAATAAATATCGATATAAAAGCATGATGCAAAATGGACGTATCAACTCTCCCAAGCTTAGACCTCGCTTGTCCTCAAGCGGAAGCCGATAACGATATGTCCCCATGTTTAGAGGTAGAGGTGTCGATAAAAATAAAATACGGACATGAAGGCATCATGATTATTCTCATAACAGCAGCATATATAGATATTGTCATATGATTTCTTATGCTCAAGTAATAATCTATTCACAATGCAGAGTACGAATCATAAACTTTATTGAAAACCAACAAACTATAATCTCAGTCATTGAAGCAATCGAAATTTATCATAACATCAGAAAGAGTCTATGTTAGAGCTTTATAGCAAGTCCACATACTCAACTATCATTTAGTCTTTCATAATTGCTAACACTCACGCGATACTTGTGGTTATGGAGTTTTAATCGGACACAGAGAAAGATAGGGGCTTATAGTTTCGCCTCCCAACCTTTTACCTCAAGGGTAATGTCAACAATAATAACTCATGCTCCCCTACATCCAATTAGATATATCTATCAGGATCTTTCCAACATACTGTACTTGCCAAAGGATAAAATGTAAAAAGGAAAGGTGAAGATCACAATGACTCTTGCATAAGGTAGAAGATAATAATAAAAGATAGGCCCTTCGCAGAGGGAAGTAGAGGTCGCCATGCGCTTTCATGGTTGGATGCACAAAATCTTAGTGCGAAAGAACGTCACTTCATATTGCCCCTTGTGATATGAACCTTTATTATGCAGTCCGTTGCTTTTATTTCTTCCACATCACAAGATCGTATAAAGCTTATTTCTCCCACACCAATCAATCATACATATTTAGAGAAATTTTTAGTGCTTTGCACCGATGACAATTTACTTGAAGGATCTTACTCAATCCATAGGTAGGTATGGTGGACTCTCATGGCAAAACTGGTTAAAGGGTTTTGGAAGCACAAGTAGTATCTCTACTTGGTGCTGAGAATTTTGCTAGCATGAGGGGGAAAGGCAAGCTCAACATGTTGGATGATCCATGACAATATACTTTATCTCAGATATTAGAAAACATAACCCATTACGTTGTCTTCCTTGTCCAACATCAACTCTTTAGCATGTCATATTTTAATGAGTGCTCCCAATCATAAAAGATGTCAATAATAGTGTATTTATATGTGAAACCTCTCTTTCCTTATTACTTCCTATTAATTGCAACGATGACCAAAGCTATGTTTGCCAACTCTCAACAACTTTTAATCATCATACTCTTTTCTATGTGAAGTCATCACTCTCGATAAGATCAATATGATCTCTTTGTTTCTTTTTATTCTTTTCTCTTTTCTTTTATTCACTCAATATCATGGCAAAATAATCAAGCCCTTGACTCAACACTAATCTTTATTATATAGCTCATGAACTCGATTACATAGAGAGATCATAAAGCAAAAACTCAAAACTGGATCATGCCATAAACTTTATTCTACTAGATCAAGATACTACTAATAAGATCGAACTAAGAAAAACGGTAAAGATAAGAGATGTGGTTGTGATACGATACAGGGGAACCTCCCCCAAGCTTGGCAGTTGCCAAGGGGAGTGCCCATACCCATGTGATTATATCTCCTTTGTTGTTGGTGAAATATTCTTGGCGATGATGCCCTTCAGGATACGATTATCCTCCTCGAGCTTATTGACTTGCTGCTTGAGGTCCATTATTTCCTTATGAAGCTTTCCTGTAACAGCTAAAGCTCCTTGCACCCAAGGGTGCTGCATAGCTGCGGGAGAACAAGTGACACTCCTCTTCATATTTTCATAAGAAAGAAATCTAACATTGGAAGGGATAACCAAGTTTGGAATAGCTGAGCTCTGTAGTTCCCCCATCATGAACCCAGCTCGGAAGCGAGAAGTGACTTCTTGATCTTCCATGGCATCGACCCTCATCAAGTCAGCCTCCATCTCTTCCTCCGTTCCTGGCCCAAAGTGGTCAGCGTTGTTGTTTACCCTTGGTTCCGATGCCGGATGAGACACCCGGCTCTCCCCGACTGACTCTTGAGAAGACATCTTGCTCTAATCTGCAGCAGCAATAGCTCAAAACAAAAACAGAGGATAATTGCGTGATACAAGAGTCAAAATCTTCGAGAGAATATAATGAATTTTTACCGACCAAAATACGTATCCTGCAAGAAAACGGTGTCCGGAAGGCACACGAGGTGCCCACGAGGTAGGGGGGCGCGCCCTCCACCCTCGGGGGGCCCTCGTGTCCTTCCCGGACTGCTACTTATTTTTCTACTTTTCTAAATATTCCAAAACAGAGAAATATTGCCTTAAAAATTGTTTTGGAGTCGGTTTACTTACCGTACCACATACCTATTCCTTTTCGGAGACTGAAACGTTCCGGAAAGTGTCCCTTATGTATTCCTCCGGGGTTACGGTTTCAATAACATTGGTTTCAACAGTTATAGGATTACCTGAGATATAATGTTTGATTCTTTGACCGTTCACCACCTTCGGATTTGTGCCTTCGAAGTTGTTGATTTTTATGGCACCAGAACGATAGACCTCCTCGATAACGTAGGGTCCTTCCCATTTAGAGAGAAATATTCCTACAAAAAATCTTAAACACAAGTTGTATAGCAATACATAATCACCTACATTAAACTCACGCTTTTGTATCATTTTGTCATGCCATCTTTTGACTTTTTCTTTAAACAACTTGGCAGTTTTATAAGCTTGGTTTCTCCATTCATCAAGTGAGCTAATATCGAATAACCTCTTTTCACCGGCAAGTTTGAAATCATAATTGAGCTCTTTAATAGCCCAATATGCCTTATGTTCTAGTTCTAGAGGTAAATGACATGCTTTTCCATAAACCAATTTATACGGAGACATACCCATAGGATTTTAATATGCAGTTCTATATGCCCATAATGCATCATCTAGTTTCTTGGACCAATTCTTTCTAGACCTATTGATAGTCTTTTGCAAAATTAATTTGAGCTCTCTATTACTCAATTCTACTTGACCACTAGACTATGGATGATAAGGAGATGCAATTCTATGATTAACATCATACTTAGCAAGCATTTTACGAAAGCACCATGAATAAAATGTGAACCACCATTAGTCATTAATTATCTAGGGACTCCAAACCTCAGAAAAATAACTTCTTTGAGCATCTTAATAGAAGTGTTATGATCATCACTACTAGTTGGAATAGCTTCTACCACTTAGTAACGTAATCAACAACAACTAAAATATGTGTATAACCATTAGAGGCAGGAAAAGGTCCCATATAATCAAAGCCCCAAACATCAAATGGTTCAATAACAAGTGAATAATTCATAGGCATTTCTTGACGTCTACTAATATTACCAATCCTTTGACATTCATCACAAGACAAGACAAACTTACGGGCATCCTTGAAGAGAGTAGGCCAATAGAAATCGGATTGCAATACCTTATGTGCAATTCTATCTCCAGCGTGGTGTCCTCCATAGGCTTCGGAGTGACACTTGCGTAGGATCTGTTCCTGTTCATGCTCAGGAACACAACGTCTAATAACACCATCTACTCCTTTATAAAGGTGTGGGTCATCCCAAAAGTAATGTCTCAAATCATAGAAGAACTTTTTCTTTTGCTGGTATGTGAAACTAGGTGGTATAAATTTAGCAACAATGTAATTAGCATAATCAGCATACCATGGAGTACTACGAGAAGTATTTATGACATTTAGTTTCTCATCAGGAAAGCTATCATCAATAGGTAGTGGGTCATCAAGAACATTTTCTAACCTAGACAAGTTGTCTGCAACGGGGTTCTCAGCTCCCTTTCTATCAACAATATGTAAATCAAATTCTTGTAGCAAGAGAACCCATCTAATAAGTCTAGGTTTAGCATCTTTATTTTCCATAAGATATTTAATAGCAGCATGATCAGTGTGAATAGTTACTTTAGAATCAACAATACAACTGCTAAGAATTCTTTTTCAGTAGTAGCATAATTTCTTTGAGCATTGTCTAGAGTCTTACTAGCATATTGAATAACATTTAATTTCTTATCAACTCTTTGCCCTAGAACAGCACCTATAGCATAATCACTTGCATCACACATAATTTCAAAGGGTAAATTCCAATCAGGTGGCTGAACAATAGGTGCAGAGATCAATGCTTTCTTAAGTATTTCAAATGCTTCTACACAATCATCATCAAAGACAAATGGTATATCTTTTTGTAATAAATTAGTCAGAGGCCGAGAAATTTTTGAGAAGTCCTTAATGAACCTCCTATGAAATCCAGCGTGACGAAGGAAACTTCTTATACCTTTGATGTCCTTGGGACATGGCATCTTTTCAATAGCATCAAACTTGGCTTTATCAACTTCAATACATCTTTCAGAAACTTTATGCCCCAAGATAATACCTTCATTAACCATAAAGTGGCACTTTTCCCAATTCAAGACAAGATTAGTTTCTTCACATATCTGCAAAACTCGATCAAGATTGCTCAAGCAATCGTCAAAAGAAGATCCATAGACGGAAAAGTCATCCATGAAAACCTCACAAATCTTTTCATGAAAGTCAGAGAATATAGCCATCATGCATCTTTGAAAGGCAGCAGGTGCATTACATAAACCAAAAGGCATATGTCTATAAGCAAAAGTACCAAAAGGGCACGTAAAAGTAGTTTTTGATTGATCTTTAGCCGACACAGTTATTTGAGAGAAACAAGACTAACCGTCTAAAAAGCAATAGTGTGTATGTTTGCATAATCTCTCTAGCATTTGATCGATAAAAGGTAAGGGGTAATGATCTTTCTTAGTAGCCTTATTTAATTTACGGAAATCAATTACCATCCTATAACCTGTAATAATTCTTTGCGGAATCAATTCATCCTTATCATTAGGGACAACAGTAACACCTCCCTTCTTAGGGATACAATGAACAGGACTTACCCACTGACTATCAGCAACGGGATAAATTATACCTGCCTCCAGAAGCTTTAGTATTTCTTTTCTTACCACTTCTTTCATCTTAGGATTCAGCCGTCGTTGATGATCATGAACCGTTTTGGCATCTTCTTCCAAATTTATTTTATGTTGACATAGAGTGGGACTAATGCCCTAAGATCATCAAGAGTATATACAATAGCAGCACGGTGCTTCTTCAGAGTTTTCAATAATCTCCCTTCTTCACGCTCTAAAAGGTTAGCACTAATAATAACAGGATATATCTTCTTTTCATCAAGATAAGCGTATTTAAGATTATCAAGCAATGATTTAAGCTCAAACACGGGATCACCCTTGGGTGGAGGGGGATCCCCTAGGATTTCAACAGGCAAATTGTGTTTCAGAATAGGTTCCTGTTTAAAGAATACTTCATCTATTTCCCTTCTTTCATTCATAAACATATCATTTTCATGGTCTAGCAAATATTGTTCTAAAGGATCACTAGGAGGTACGGCTATAGAAGCAAGACCAATAATTTCATCCTTACTAGGCAATTCTTCTTCACAGTGTTGTCTAGTAAATTTAGAGTAATTAAACTCATGAGACATATCACCCAAACCAATAGTAACAACATTCTTTTCGCAGTCTATTCTAGCATTGACAGTATTAAAGAAGGGTCTACCAAAAATAATGGGACAAAAGCTATCTTGTGGGGAACCAAGAACAAGAAAATCAGCAGGGTATTTAGTTTTCCCACAGAAGACTTCAACATCTCTAACAATTCCCATTGCTGATATAGTATCTCTATTGGCAAGTTTAATTGTAACATCAATACCTTCTAACTCAGCAGGTGCAATTTCATGCTTAATTTCTTCATATAAAGTATGCGGTATAGCACTAGCACTAGAACCCATATCACATAAGCCACGATAGCAACGATCTCCTATTTTAACAGAAATAACAGGCACGCCTACCACAGGTCTATGTTTATCTTTAGCACAAGGTTTGGCAATTCTAGCGGTTTCACCACAGAAATGAATAACTTGCCCATAAATATTATCAGACAAGAGATCTTTAACAATAGCAATATTACACTACAAAAAATATACACTTCCGGGATGATACGTGTTTGTCACAGTAGGTCGCGGTTTTTGTCATGCATGTACATCCATGACAAATTTATGATAGAATCAAGATAGTCATACCTATGCTGTCGTAGAAGTGTTCCATGACATTACCAAAATTATCATAACGGAAGTGTCCACTTCCATGACGATAAATCGCACGTCACAGAAGTGCTTTCGTCAAGGGTGACCGACACGTGGCATCCACCGTAACGGAACGCCGTTAAGCTATCGGGTCGGGTTTTGAATCCGATAACCCGTTAACAGCCCCGACCAATGGGAAATTTCCACTGTAAAATTCTTATTGGCCAAACGAAACACGTGTCAGCTCGTCAGTGGGTCAGCTAGGCGCCTATGATACGTCGACACATGGCAAGGCCCAACAGAGGCCCATTCCTGTGAAAAGGCCGGCCTGTTTGACTTGGTCAAAAGGTGGCGGGCTGGCCCATGGAAAGCCTGTTAACGGCATGTTCACATATAGCCCATTTACAGCCTGCTAACCCAAGGCCCGTTACGCCCTATCCGAATTAGGCCCTGTAGCGTCATCTGGGCCATCCAATATGATTCCAGCCCATTTTTACTTCTGGCCCATGTATGGCCCATGACGTCTTTCTACCCATATGAGGCCCTATGTAACTCTTGGCCTATTAACGGCCCATGGTGAAACTGGCCCGTAATGAACAGTGTATCACTTTACACCTATTAACGGCCTGTGGTGAAACTGGCCCGTAATGAACAGTGTATCACTTTATACCCATTAACGACCTGTTATTCCGTTGGGCCGTTTCCAGCCCATGTTATCTTTCGGCCTTCTCAGAGCCCATTTATTCTTGGGCTCATTTCCAGCATTCGTTTATTTACGGCCCGTTACTGTCATTTTCTGCTTGTGGGCCAAATTCAGCCCGTGGTTACAATCGGCCCGTTTGTGGTCCGTTAATCGTTGGGCGTTTTCATAGCGTCATCAACACGGCCTATTAACGATGGCCCGTTCGGCCGCCCATGAACAGACGATTCCAACTCTAGCCCGTTTACGACCATAATGCGGCTGTTATTGGCCCATGTTTGGCCAATCGATCATACGGCCCGTATAAGGCCCATTGATGATACGGCCCGTAGAAGGCCCATTGTTTCTACGGCCCATAGAAGGCCTACTGTTTCTACAGCCCGTAGAAGGCCCACTGTTTCTACGGCCCATAGGAGGCCCAGTGTCACTACAGTAAATATTAGCCCATGGTTATTGTGGCCTAGTTTTAAAAAATAGGTTATTGCAGCCACTAGTTAACCGTGGAAAAAGAACTGCAATGACTACAAGCAAACAAATAAACAAGACAACAAGGAAATAAATAAGCAAGCAACTAACGCTAGGCTATCACGGCTATTACACATATTACATCCACTGGGCATCAAAGTTCGCCACCAGTGCAAATATAGGGAACAAAGCAGCATATCATATACACTGGCCGTCAAAATTGGCCACCAATGCAAATAAGCGGCAGCAAAACAAAACATAACTGAAACAACTTTAGAAGAGCTCAAGAAACGTTATCCGGTATCCACCATGCGGCAATAAGCAGCAAGCTGATTAGATTTGTCATGTTTGGCGCTAAAATCCTCCAACGCTTGTTGTTGCACCAGAAAGTATGCATCTGAATGCTCCAGGGACTTCATGCATCCTTCCGCTTCTTGTCGCAACCACAGCTGATCGATGTCTTTCAACTTGTAGTTGAGACTCAAGAAACCGAACTGATTCAGACAGTGAGTTTGAATAGCTTGTGCAAGCGGTAGTGGCCAGTAACTCCAACACTAAACCAAGATAGGATGTGTCACTATCCTAAACCTTATCTGCATTACTTCCTTTACCGTTTCTTAATAAGGCACTCTTCCCCAATATTCTGTCAGCATTCTAAAAGAAGAAACAACCAGACACATAACAATTTTAGCATGTACTAGTATATGAAACTCATTTCGGTGAACCAGTTCATTAGTAAGGTGGACAGGATTAAACTACCAAGTCTTCTATTGCCAAGTACTAGTACATAATAAAAGCATCAAACAAACATATATCTATGCCCTATGGTAGCAATGGAATCTTAAATTAGAACAGTTGTTCTTCAGGTTTAGGCACTTGTTCTACATGAGCAGAAAATCGTAAGACGCAAGAATATAATACTTAAAAATAGAAAATGAGCTCATAGACCTTACCACATTCTTGCTTGGGACCAATCTGAACAAGGAGTTCCCGATCATCGTCCGATAAATGTGTCTCGGGAGAGCGTAAGGGAATTTGATGAGTTTCTTTGCGGTGAAATACGTTTTCTTGAGTGTAATTCCTATACTGCCACCAAGCATTCTTGAAGATAGCGAGAGGTATTAGCACAGGTTACCTCATCCCGAGTTTCCAAATCGGTCCTTCTCTATAGAGAAAATGGGAAATTTGTTGTATTATAACCGTCATGGAGGTAGGATGTATGGGGCGAAGCAAAGTAATTGCCATGAATAACATTACTTACACATAACTCTGGACAAACACACCTGAATCGGCATTTTCCTTCATCTTTAGTATAATATTTCCAAGATGGGAAGATACGCACATATGATTTAACAACATCAAATGTGATAGATGCTAAACTACGACTAGCTGGTTGTGCTTCCTCCACAGGAATAGGTGTACTAACTGGTGGAGTTGGGGTTCGCCGTGATAGTACTGGCCCTTTGGGCATTGGAGCTGCCTTACTAACTGCTCTTGTTTGGGAGCTCTGTGGTGGAGATGGTGCTGTGTCAACAGGAACTGGGTTACTATCGGCTGGGGTTCGGGTTAGATTGGCTGAAGCTGGTTCTCTGTCCATCATTGTCGGATTTCGGGTTCCGGCAGACCCTCTAGGTTCGAACTCTGGGGTGCGCATGGAGATCTCGCCTCCTGCCTACCTGCACCCCGTCGCCTCGCTGGGATCTAAACTACCTAAAGAACAACAAAAGAGACACAAGGTTTATACTGGTTCGGGCCACCATTGTGGTGTAACACCCTACTCCTGTGTGTGGTGTGGTGGATTGCCTCTTGGGCTGATGATGAACAGTACAAGGAAGAACAGCCTCGCGAGGGTCTGTTCTTGGCTGGTGCGACGAACTGCTAGGGGGAGTTCGGTCTCTCTCTCTCTCTCTCTCTCTCTCTCTCTCTCTCTCTAGATTGCTTGACCTCTAGCTCTGTTCTCCGTTCCCTCTCTCCTCTCCTGTGGGTGGCTAGTCCTATTTATAGGCAGAGGCCCTGGGCCTCTTCCCAAATATTGAGCGGGAAGGGTGCCAACAATTAGCCATTTTGAAGGGAACATCTAGTACACTTATCTGACTAAAGTTGGTCCTCGCTTTGTCAAAGGCTCTGGTGGTGGCGCCGGCTTGGGCTCCACGATGACTTCCTTCCTGCCGTTCTGACGGTCTTGGTCTTGTTGCACCGAAACGGGTGCCTTTGCTTGATGCTCAAGCCTGCGCTTGCCCCTTTGCACCAAAGAGGAAGCGAGGACATGCTGCGGGCTGGCGCCCTCCTGGCGCCCTTGGTCGTCATGGCTGCGTCATGGGCACCTCGTGAGGTACCCGCCTTGATCTCTCCGCTTCCTCGCGAGCCAGCCCTAACGAGGCCGTGCTCGAGGAAGCTTCACGTCGTCCACCCGTGAGGCTTGGCCCCTCGCGAGGTCTTGAGCTTGTGTCTTGATGAAGATGGGCGTCTTTGGGCCACCCCTTGAGCCACGCCGCGGGCGCAGCGAGCAAGTCTGGTACCCTCGTTCCCGGATCACCGACAGTAGCCCCCGGCCCAAGGCGCGCCTGGACTTGGCTAAGCAGAGAAGCGAATGGGCAAGTGCAAAGTGCCGCGGGCCCTAACAGCCTGCGGCCTTGGGCGCCGCGTGGCGGTTGATTGGACGTGGGCGGCTCTGCTCCCCCACGACGCCTCGGCAACTGCACGAATTGACAAGTCCCTGCATGCAAAGCGGGTCATGATTACCTGCGATCATGGAGGCCGGCGGCTGGCCTTCCCCGACTATAAGTACGGGATGGCGCCTGCCCTTCCAGTCCATCCCTTCTTGCTTGTCCTTCTTCTTCATGGCTCCGCCAAAGAGGTTCTCGGCCGCGGAGAAAGGAAAGGCCCGCCAGGTGGAGCCTAACTCTCCCCCGCCCAAGCGCGGTCGAGGCCGTCCTCGCAAGCACCCTGTGGCTCCCATAGTGGATCCTCGCAGCCGTGGAGGTGATTCCCCGTGCGGTGACGGGCGTCAGAGCATTGATGGGGGGCGCGGTACGGCTGCGCGACGCCCTAGGCCACGCTTCCACTCGGCAGAGGTGCTGCCGGAGTTCGTTGTGTGGTCGGGGGAGCCGACCAGCACCCAGCTCCAGCTTCCTCGCTTCCTCCTAGGTGAGCTTCCGGCCGGTGCCCCGAGCGGCCTCTGGCTTCAGGCGGACGGTTGCTGCAGCCGGGCCTCCTGGGCTTCGTTGGAGGTCTCCGCAGTCGGGAGCGTGGCCCTGACCCGCGGCTGGCAAACGTTTGCCCGCGCGCGTGGTCTGAGCCGGCGTTGCACCATGCACTTCAAGTTCGACGGCGATGCCACCCTCTATGTGAGGGTGTTCGGGGAAGACGGTCGCCGCGTTGGGTGCTGCCCTGAGGACGACGACCGCGGCCATGGGCCTAGCCCCAGCAACGATGATGACGACAACGCACGCGTGGTTGGCAGCGCTCGGGGTTCATCGAGCTTTGACGACTCTTCTTCGGGCAGCGGCTCCTCCAGCGGTGGCCACGACCAGCCTCCGTGCCGCCGCGCCCGCCTGGAGGGAGGTAGCGGGTCTGCTCGCTGTCGCGCCTCGGTGAAGCGCGAGAGGGAGTCCACCTGAGCTCCAGAGGCAGCTCGGGTCTCCGCCGCGAGTTGGTGTCAGTCGAGTCGCGCCTGTTTTGTTCTTTTCCTTTTCCTGCGCAAAGAGACAGTAGTGTAGGTCCCCGCGGGGCATGCCTGGACCATTGCTGTTAATTATCGTATTGTTTCCGCTATCTTTGTATTAGGCTCCTGCGCCGCGCGCCTGCGCGTAGAAATTACTTAGCTTGGGGGCGACCTGTTGCGATCCTCGCCTCTCGAGGCCGAGGCCTCGTCGAACGCTTCATGTCCTACAAAGGTTAGTCTGGAGAGGTAGCTCCCGGCCTCAGCTGTGGAGGCGACCGACCCAGGTCCTGTGTTCGTGTCGCGGTGCTCGTGGGGCACGGACTGGAGGGGTGCTCCTGTAGTGGACCCGGGTTGGGAAGCCTCAAACGATAAGGGCAGAAAACACTCGCGAGGGTGCCCGTGCTGCTCCCTCGCGAGACTCATGCGAGAGAAAACGAGGCAAGAGAGCGAAAAAGGGAGAGAGTCACAAGCCAAAGATGGCAACAACTTCAATAAAACTTCAAATGGGAATGAACAAGCCAACTGCAGAAAGTAAATGAGAAAAGCCGTGTCTGGCACCTAATCTAGTCTTCGACGTCTTCTCACCAGCGCAGAGCTAGGTGCTACCACTGGGCGTGGGAGGGAGCCCTAGGGCCTGAGGCCGGCGCTCCTGAGATTCCGGGGCGTGTACAACCCCAACTCATTATTACGTGAGAGTGTCACGGGCGGCGAGCTTCACAGGCATTGGCCTTCTTCACAGGCTCCGGGCCTTTCTCAGAAAAATGAGCTTCATAGGCGTTTGCCTTCTTCACAGGCACCGGGCCTTTCATAGATAGATAAGCTTCACAGGCATTCGCCTTCTTCACAGGCACCGGGCCTTTTTCCAAAACGCAGCGCTTCACAGGCATTCGCCTTCTTCACAGGCACCGGGCCTTCTCCCAAAACGCAACGCTTCACAGGCATTTGCATTCTTCACAGGCTCTGGGCCTTTTCCAAAACACAACGCTTCACAGGCATTCGCCTTCTTCACAGGCTCTGGGCCTTTTCCAAAACACAACGCTTCACAGGCATTCGCCTTCTTCACAGGCTCTGGGCCTTTTTAGGGGTAAACCTCCTTAGATGCTGGATGTTCCACGCGTTCTGGACGGGCACCCCCTCCTGAGTCTCCAAGAGCGCGGAGCCGGGCCTGGAAACATGAACAACCTTGACCGGGCCCTCCCACATGGGAGAGAGCTTATGTAGTCCCTCCCTAGAGAGAACCCGCCTGAGCACGAGGTCCCCTACCTCAAGAGTTCTGGGGCGGATGTTGCGGCAGTGGTATCGTCACAGTGCTTGTTGGTACCTCGCCGCTCGTAACGCGGCTTCTCGATGATGCTCCTCCCGCAGCATGAGGTTCGTCCCCCGCACGGCGTCCTGCTGCGCCTCGTCGATCGCCAGGACCCGTGCGGAACAACGTCTGACCTCGTGAGGGAGGACCGCTTCAGCTCCATAGACCAGGAAGAACGGGGTCTCGCCAGTTGGCTTGGTCGCGGTCGTGTGGATGGACCACAACACGGATGAAGCTCGTCGTACCAACCTCTGCCGCGGGCCTCCGGCTTCTTCTTGAATGTCACGGTCTTGAGGCCTCTCGGGACCTCCGCGTTAACCGCTTCGGCCGACCGTTGCTCGCGTGGAGTGCGCTCTTGAGCGTAGCATACCTGCGTCCCAAGGTTAGCACAATGTTTTGAAGAGGTTCTTGGTGAACTGCGAACCGTTGTTGGTGATGATGTGGTTCAGCACCCCGAACCGGCTCACGATGCCCTTGATGAACTTGACCGCAGAACCTGCGGGGATGGTGCGGACGGCTTCCACTTCAGCCCACTTGGTGAACTTGTCCACAGCGACGTAGAGGTAGCGATAGCCGGGCGCCCGAGAAATGGGCCGGGATATCTAGCCCCAGGATGCGAATGGCCACGAGAGGGTATAGTTTGCAGACCTCCCGCCGGCTGATGGATCTGCTTGGCATGGAATTGCCAGGCCTCGCAAGCCTTCACTAGTTCGACGGCATCATTGAGCGCAGTGGGCCAATAGAACCCTCTGCAGAATGCCTTGCCAACGAGGGTCCGCGATGATGAATGATGCCCACAGTCTCCACCGTGTATATCTGCCAGCAGTTCCTTCCCTTGCTCCCTCGAGATGC
Organism: Aegilops longissima; assembly: GCA_021605205.1. Taxonomy (NCBI): domain Eukaryota; kingdom Viridiplantae; phylum Streptophyta; class Magnoliopsida; order Poales; family Poaceae; genus Aegilops; species Aegilops longissima. Next base: position 375,111,437 of record CM038678.1, on the reverse strand, counting down.
AGTGTAGGGACACATCATTTGGTCGCTTCCGGTAGAGCTCTCCATCCACGATGCAAGATCTTTGTGGCTTGCCGCGCCACACGCTCCGCTTCCTCCTCCTTCTCCGGCAAGGTCCCTTGCGTCAAGTAGCTCCGGAGCTCTGTGATCCAGCACCCCTCCTGAGGCTCCAGCGTCAAGAGCAGGCGCGCTCCTGAGGCCGGGCCATAGACCGGGGCTCCCGAGGCTGGTGGCTGGGGGAGCTCCTCCCGAGGCTGCACCATGCTTGACAGCAATGGCGTGGCCGAGGGCTTGAAGAGCCGCTCCTCGAAGACGCCAGGCTCCTGAGGTAGCCGCCTGGATGCCCGTTTAGCGATGTCGTCGGCCTCCTGATTGGTGCCACGGGGCACATGCTGCAACTCCAGCCCCCAGAACTGCTTCTCCATCCTGCGGACCTCCGCGAGGTAGGCTTCCATGTGCTCATACCTCGGCTCGTATACCTTGTTGGAGAAGTTGACGAGGAGTTGCGAATCACCCTTGATGGTAAGGCGCTTCACTCCTAGGGCAGCTGCATCCTTCAGGCCTGCCATCAGGCCTTCATATTCTGCTATGTTGTTGGAGACCTTTTCTCCGTGCTGGAAACAGAGCTGCATGGCGTAGTAAAGCTTGTCTTGAGTAGGAGATATAAGCACTGCACCAGCCCCCGCGCCGTGCCTGGAGAACGCCCCGTTGAAGTACATGACCCAATCGTCCGGCGCCTCGCTTCTCGGGGAGAGGGATCGATCCTCATCAACCTTGAGGCCCGGCGCCTCCGTCCATTCTGCCACGAAATCAACCAATGCGTCCCCCTTGATGACTCTAGTTGTACTGAATTCGAGCTAAAAGGCTTGCAGTTCGATGTTCCACTCAGCGACTCTTCCAGCTGAGTTGGGGCTCCTGAGCACCCTTTCCAAGGGGTATGCTGAGACAACCTTGATGGGGTGGCCCTGAAAATAATGCCGCAGCTTGCGCGAGGCCACCAATAGCGCGAGGAGGAGTTTCTGAGGCATGGGGTACCGTGCCCTCGTGTCCCGCAACACTGTGCCGACGAAGTACACAGGGTGTTCAACGAGGTTGGGGGTGCTGGTGTCGATGGCGCCCTCTGGAGGCCGTGGCGCCTCCTGAGACAATGGAGCCTCCAGCGGCTGGTTGCCAGGGGGAGGGGTCTCTTCTATCCCGATTGCATTTCCCTGCGGCGGCTGATCCTTCTCGGCTGTGGTAGTGGTCTCTGTGAGTCCTCCTTGATCCTGCTTCGCCTTGACCCGGGCAGCTGCCGCGGCTTTGGTCCAACGCTCCTCCCTAACCGCCACCAGGGCTGCGCTGGCGGAGTAGGGAGTGGCTGCAAGGTAGAGCACCAAGGGTTCTTGAGGGCGCGGGGCCATCATTACCGGAGGGCTGGTTAGGTACCTCTTGAGATTCTAGAACGCCTTGTCGGCCTCTTCAGTCCATTCAAAGGGCCCCTTTTCTTCATCACTGGAAGAAAGGCAGCCTCGCTCCCCAACTTGGAGATGAAGCGTCCTAGTGCGGTCCGCGCCAGTGAGCTTCTGCATTTCTCTGAGGGTCTTTGGCGGGCTCATGTCCTCGACCGCCTTGACCTTTTCTGGGTTAGCCTCGATGCCTCGGTGGGACACGAGGAAGCCCAAGAGCTTGCCCGAGGGGACCCCAAACACACACTTCTCTGGGTTGAGCCGCAGGTTCACTGCGTTGAGGCTCGCGAAGGTTTCCTCCAGGTCTTGTATCAGGGTTCTGGCTTCCCGAGACTTCACCACAATGTCATCGACATAAGCCATAACATTCTTCCCGAGCTGCGGGCCCAAGGTGATGTGCATCAGCCGCTGAAAGGTTGCCCCTGTGTTGCGCAGCCCGAACGGCATGCATGTGTAGCAGTACACCCCACACGGGGTCAGGAAAGCCGTTTTTCCACGTCTTCTACCGCCATCTTGATCTGGTGATACCCAGAGAAGGCATATAAGAAACACAACATGTCGCACTCGGCGGTGGAATCGACGATCTGATCGATGCGAGGGAGCGGAAATGGATCTTGCGGGCAGGCTTTGTTGAGGTTGATGAAGTCGACACACATGCGTTCCTTCCCCCCTTTCTTTGGCACGGCAACCGGGTTGGCCAACCACTCCGGGTATCGGACCTCGCGAATGACCCCTGCAGCTTCTAACTTGCGGGTCTCTTGGATGATGAAAGCATGCTTTTCAGTGGACTGCCACCTTGCCTTCTGCTTCAGGGGGCGTACGTTGGGGCACACATTGAGGTGGTGCTCGATTACGCCTCTCGGGATCCCTGCCAACTGATCTGGTTCCCATGCGAACACCTTCTTATTCGCTCGTAGGAACTTGACCAGGGCCTCCTCCTGCGCGGGCTCGAGGTTGGCGCCTATGGTGAAGGTGGCGTTAGTGGATCCGTCCTCGTCGACCAGTCTCTGCTTGGTTTCTGCCTTGTCTTGGGTGAACAACTGCTTCTTATTGGCCGGTGCAGCCCCCTTGGCCTCAGGGGCATCTGAGTCGGCGGACTGTGCCGACGCCGTAGCCTTGAAGACGTGCTTGAGTACCTGCAATGCATCCCCGGTGTCTCCGGACACGGTGAGGACGCCGTTGCTCCCGAGCATCTTCATGAGGTTGTACGCTGGGTGAGTCGCGGCCATGAATCGGGCTAGTGCTGGATAGCCGAGGATGGCGTTGTATGGGAGGCCGATGGGAGCGATGTCGAAGTCGATCAGCTCCGTGCGGAAGTTGTCGTAGGTGCTGAAGGTTACCGGGAGATGGATCTGCCCCAGGGAGCTGGATGAACCGCCCCCGACGCCCAAGAAGGGCCGGCTGGGCTGAAGCCGCTCCGGCGGTATGTGGAGGAGGCTGAAGGCTTCAACCGAGAGCACGCTGAGGCCCGCGCCGCCGTCGATGAGAGTCCTGGTGATGGCCACCTGGCAGATGGTGGGGGTGCACAACATTGGAAGCGCGCCCGAGCAGGCTGAGTTGGAGGGATGATCCTCCGAGCTGAAGGCCAGATCGGCCCTGGGCGCCGACCGACTTGGGGGAGCCCCTTTCCGCGCATAGGCAGCGCCGACCTGGCGGACAAATGGCTTGATGTGGCGGCCTGAGGGTGGCGCCTGCGAGCCGCCCAGGAGAACCGCGACGACCGGGGGCGCCGGCGCAGCGTGCTGGGCGAGGAAGAGGTTGTGCAGCTCTTCCCAAGAGGCCACGGAAGCCGCTGGCAGGTGGAGCAACCACATGCGCGGGGCGTCGGTGAGGGCCATGGGAAGCCAGTTAGACATGACCCTGTCGTCGCCTCCTTCTTCGAGGATGGCCTCCTCGTACGCCAGCAGGAAGGCCAGCGGATCTGTTATGCCGTTGTAATGCGGCGGCGTCTCCGGCCTGAACTTGTTCGGCCACCGCACGTGTCGCAAGGCTGGGGCCAAGGCTCGGAGCCCCCTGGCCCCCGCGTTGGCGCTGGCGACCGGAGTGGGCGGCGCACTGCTAATCGTAGGGCGAGTCGCGGTGTCGGTGGAGAGCGGGTCGGCGGAAGGGAAAGCTCCGGCGCACCCCTACCTGGCGCGCCAAATGCCGGATTTCGGGTTCCGGCAGACCCTTAGGTTCAAACTCTGGGGTGCGCACGGAGATCTCGCCTCCTGCCTACCTGCACCCCGTCGCCTCGCTGGGATCTAAACTACCAAAAGAACAACACAAGAGACACAAGGTTTATACTGGTTCGGGCCACCATTGTGGTGTAACACCCTACTCCAGTGTGTGGTGTGGTGGATTGCCTCTTGGGCTGATGATGAACAGTACAAGGAAGAACAGCCTCGCGAGGGTCTGTTCTTGGCTGGTGCGACGAACTGCTAGGGGGAGTTCGATCTCTCTCTCTCTCTCTCTCTCTCTCTTTTGATGATGATCCTCTACCTTGTGGGTGGCTAGTCCTATTTATAGGCAGAGGCCCTGGGCCTCTTCCCAAATATTGAGCGAGAAGGGCGCCAACAATTGGCCATTTTGAAGTGGAATATTTGGTACACTTATCCTGACTAAAGTTGGTCCTCGCCTATCAAAGGCTCTGGTGGTGACACCGGCTTGGGCTCCACGATGACTTCCTTCCTGCCGTTGCGACGGTCTTGGTCTTGTTGCACCGAAACGGTGCCTTTGCTTGATGCTCTCGCCTGCGCTTGCCCCCTTTGAACCAAAGAGGAAACGAGGACACTACACGGGCTGGCGCCATCCTGGCGCCCTTGGTCGTCATGGCCTGCGTCATGGGCACCTCGTGAGGTACCCCGCCTTGATCTCTCCGCCTCCTCGCGAGCCAGCCTGACAAGGATGTGCCTGAGGAAGCTTCCTGTCGTCCACCCTGCGAGGCTTGGCCCCTCGCGAGGGTCTTGAGCTTGTGCTGATGAAGATGGGCCGTGCTGGGCCACCCCTTGAGCCACGCCGCAGGCCGCAGGCAGGCAAGTCTGGGTACCCTCGTTCCCAGAACGCCGACAATCATAGTAGGGGTACGATCTGCGAGAGTTTGGGTTATGTGTGGTAGGGCTGGTTCTTGTGCATGTACAACCGGGGTGCTATCTCCACCAAGAGGTAGCACTGTTTTATTTGAAGACCGTGTTTTTAGTCTGCTAAATACTGACATCACCCGCTCCAATTCAAATTGCTAATAAACAGGAAACATAGTTGAATGTACAGACATTGTATGAGAGACAGATGCAATAGATAGTGTGGACAAAAGAGGGCATGAAATAGTTGACATGTATATTGTTTATCTACACTGGATAGCATAGCATAACATAATTCAAAGATATGATGAATAACTAAACAGGATCGCATGACATAATTCACCTACATGTTATCTAAGTAATCAGGATCGCATCATTTAATTCACATATGTGATTTGTATGCCAAACAGAGGGCATTCGATATGATGTCTGAACTAAGAACATGGTGTTGAATATTGTGTATATGATGTCTAAACTATGCAATGCAAGACACCGTATGCATGTTATGAGCAGTATAACTGTGCCAAGTTAGAGCATACACCTCAGTGGGGGAATAGGATTGGTCATCTTTCTCTGAATCCATCTCTGAGGAGCTATCGGGACCCAACAAGAGATATGCTTCGACAGGTAGCACTGTCTGCTCTGAAGGCCTTGTTTTCACTCTAGATTTTTCCATCTCCCACCCAAATGGCTGATTCACAGGAAGAGTAGTTTAATGTACAAACATTGTCGACAAATGGAATGTAATGAAGAAAATGATGGGCAAGATATCATTCAAATATATGATGCCTGGTTAAACAGGATGGCATTGCACATTTGACATATATTACGGCTGGCTAAAAGACACGAGACTGCATAATTCCCATATATGATATAGAAACTAAATAGGTGGCATTACAGAACATGTCTAAACTAAGAAGATGACATATATGATGTCAAAAGTAGGCACTGCAAGGCAACATATGCATGATATGACTAACAGCATCGTGCCAAGGTAGAGCAAACACCTTGGGGGGTAAATAGGAGTGGTCAGCGGCGTCCAAATCCGCCTCAGAACAGATATCTTCCTCTGGATTACAATCTGGAGAGGGGTGGGGAGGGTTTTCCATTGAACCCACCATGGGCGATGTCGCATGACATTGTATTGCCGCATAAAACTCTTCTCTTTTCTCTACATGTTCAGCATGATTGTGTACAATATCTGGCATGCATATGAAAAAAATATGGTGAGATTATGTAAGGAGAGCATGCAGGAATTTAGAGTGATGGTAACAACCAGTGGATCGATGTTTTTCTATTGAACCAAAATAGCCCTAATGGATCGACGTGAATGTATAGTAATAAGTGATGCAACAAGTGTACAACCTCTTTGCCGTAGCCGTGTCGACCTCGGCATCATTGGGTTGGTCGCTGAAGCAGTTGAGGCAGAGGTGGCTGTCGGAGGTGTGGAGGAAGATCTGAGGAATCTATAGACGACGTCCAGGGCACTGCTCTGTTGTGATGGATCGATCTGTCGTTGGAGCAGCTCCCATGAGCCGTAAGACATCAAGGCTGAAGCAGCACAAGACAGACATCGTCAATCTCAAGTGGGATTCTAATAGCATCTCCAATAGATGATGTAAAATGGATGTAAAATTAACATCACCAAAACCACCGACTACAACAGATGAGGTAAAAATTGTTGACTCTGAACTTAACTGTCGAAACTGAAATTTACTGTGGAATCTGAATGCTACTGTCGAAACTGAACGCAATGGTAGCAGAGAGGCACTTGACATGTAGTTTAGGGAGGGCCTGCAGTTCATCTTCAACCTGCACCCCCCTGAGCTGCCAGACACCACTGGCCGAACCGCCGGCCCCAGCGCCGCCTCGCCGCCCCGAAACAACTCGCCACTGGTGCCCCGGCCAGCCCTCTAGGCCCCCCGCCCCCACCATGAACCCTAAGATAGATAGTGGGGTACCTCTCTGGCGAGCCCCCATCCCCGCCGCGGGTGGTTCTTTCTTAACTCTGGCGAGCCCCCCCAACCCCTGAAAATCGACTGACCCAAAAGTCGATTGAGTCGACTGAAGTGTGGCTTAATCGGAGCAGAGCAGCAGCACGAGCAAGGGGGAGAGCAGCAGCAGCAGCAGCTGGGCAAGCGAGCGATCGAGCGAGAGCCGGAGCAGCAGCAGCAGATCCGGCTGGTATGGACGTCGCCGCTGAAGGGGCCTCGCACTGGGGGAGAGCCGCCATCGAGATGTCGCCCGCAGCGCCGACTTCAAGGTAGCCGCTCCATGGGGGTGCGGGATGGAGCACCGTCGGCGCCGGGAGGTCGAGTTAAGGAGAAGGTGCGATGCGATGAGTGTACAACCTCTTTGGTGGCGCCGAGTAGGCCTTGGCTTCGTCCGAGGAGTCGGTGAGGATGCTGCGGTTCCGGTGGAGCAGGTTAAGGCGGTGCTGTGGGGATGGAGCAGCCGCGATAGACGAGGCGATCGTCGGAGCAGCTCCTTGGAGGTGGTGGACGGGGCGGCTGAACCGGCGGGACGATGATATGGACGACGGATCCTCATCCGGGGAGGTGGACGAGGGACGTCGAGCTGTTGCGGTGGACGACATCATCGGGGAAGAGGCTCCGGTTGGGAAGCGGTGACGTGGCGGACGAAGGAGGGTGGGGTTTCGTGGCTGGAGCGGAGAGGTTATGGCGGCCTGGGATTTTGAATGGTGAAAAGGGGGCAATGGGAGGGGGTCGAGCATGACTTAGGAACGCGCGTGTCCAAAATGTAGGGTGTGTTACAAAAGTAACCCCCCACCGATTTGAACTAGCGGCCCTTTCAGCTCAGGGTTAGAAGGGGGATTTCGCGTGTCGGAATTTGGCAGCTGGAGGGAGTTTTTGCGCGCGTTGTAATTTCGGGATAGCAAGGCGCGAGTTGTGAAGGCGCCAGTTTTGGGAGCACGATATCTGAATTTTCGGGATATAACAAGACGCGGGTTGAATTTCAGGGACAAGCCTAACGTGTCGTAATATTGTGCTTGTACATACCAAATCAATTCGCACTTCCCTCAACCAAAAAGAAAACAAAAAAAATAAAACTATTCACACCACACAAAGAGAGAGTCTTGCCCCATTTTACTATACAAATGCTATTCAAAGCTACTTCCTCCTTCCATCTAGATAGGGCCTAATGCGTTTTTCGATGCTAACTTTGACCAAATATTAGAGCAATGATATATGACATGCAACTTACACAAAGCACACGTTAAATTAAATGCATGAAAGGTTCTTTCAATGATATAATTTTCACATTGTGCATGTCATGTACTATTAATCTTGTCAATAGTCAAAGGCGGTCTTAAAAATCTCATTACGCCCTATATAGATGGAAGGAGGGAGTATGAATCCATGTTATGTCCGATTAATTTTTTTCGTTTGCTGTATAATGCATGTAACCTACTCATACCAACATTTTAGTGCATTCCAAATGTCTATACTACCGCTGCAATTCGAACTAAATTTGAATTCGTTTCTCTATTTCATTAAGAATCTACAATCATGATTGTTGCCAACTTCAACCATATTGCATTCTCGTCCTCACACCATTTTAGAAAAACACAACTGTGTTGTTATCTTCACTTAGGACAAGGAATATGCTTCTTTTTTGTCGTCGCATGTGTCATCAACTGTTATTGGCCAGTAATTGTTTCCTTTCTACCTCTTTTTTGCAAACAGGGCTATCCATTTCACCTCGTTGCTATTGCGACCTTTTGGTGAACTGCACAAATCACTTTTTTCTCAAGAGTGTTTTGTGCGGTTGTACTAAAATTTCACACGGCAACGTCTCTACATTTCAGTCTTGTTGCACAAAGGGAGATTGGTTTTGCTCTATCCTCCTCATCCAACTCCGAGCCTAATCTTCTCCAACTAGTTAGTCTTAAGAGAGACTGCAAAGGTGACCGGCTTCTATTTGTGTGTTTATTATTTCATCAGCAGTCCTCTATTATCGTAATCACACTTGATATCTTTGGAACAGGGACGCTCAGCTCTATTTTAGTGGAACTGCACAAAATGAGCGGAATGTTGCATGCTCCAGACAGCTACTTTTTTCCCAACATGCCTTGTTGATTTAGACAGAGCTGGGGGGACGTTGCTGCCAATGAAAGCATGGATCAATTTTAATTAACACCTTGTCACAACTTTGTCTTCAGTTGTGATGTAAATATTAGCTTTGATTAGCAAGGAAGTTAGTTTTTTATTATTTCCAAAAGAGCATTGATGGCAAGACACGCGAAACAAAAGCTGAAAGCTCACACCATTGTACAATTTCATGTCGCTGGAAAATTATTTGTATAGTACGTCAATTATGTAAACAAATGATGGAAGCTTAATAGCATTGTCAGAAGCCTCTTCATCATCCGGGTCCATGTGCCATGCACAAAATTATACTCCTTCGTTCTAAATATTAGTCTTTTTACAAATTTCAAACGGGCATATTTTAAAGTGTAGATTCACTCATTTTGCTTCGTATGTGTACTCCCTCCGTTCCTAAATATTCTATTCGTCTTAACAGAGATTTCAACAAGTGACTACATACGGAGCAAAATGAGTGAATATACACTCTAAAATATGTCTATATACATCTATATGTGCCAGTCCATTTGAAGTCTCTAAAAAGACAAATATTTGAGTAGTCACTCGTTGAAATCTCTAGAAAGACAAATACTCCGGAGTATATTTAAGAACCGAGGGGGTAGTGCACAACCGCATGGGAGACTCAGGCGGTCATTGCGCCATTTAATAGTGAGTAATGAGCAGTCAAATCATAAGCCCCACCTTTCCCAATCGTAAGTTGCTCAAGAAGCAACCATCAATACGCTCTTCTTTGAATCCGCTCATACTACTCCATCCGTCACTGTTTATACAGCGCGCTTCCGAAAAAAAGAAAAAATCTGTGGGACCAAGGCGACTAGCGATCGGCCTGAAAAATAGCATTGGTAGTTATAGCACGGCGTCTATTACTAGAGGGAATAATGCGTACACACATGCATGCAGTGCTTCCACCCCGGGTACACACATGCATGCACTCCGTAGTAGTACAGTACATGGAGAGAAAATTGTGGACTTGATTGCGGTTACCACGCTCTAATTAATTGAGCATTAAACCAAACACGTCTAAAGTCTCTCTGGTGGTGGAAATGCATTGAGAGAAATGCATCATAATGAAGCACGCCCTGTAAACTGTGATGGAGGGTGGAGTAGTATGAAGATGCAAAACCAAGTACGCGTACTACTGCGCTTGGCTCTTCGCCCCTTCGTGAAGTCGAACAATGATGGTACTCTGCATGTTGGGTACTACAGTGTATGTCTCTGACAATCTGACACCGAATGGACTGATGCATGTCCACCGAGGGTAGGTTGCATTAGTCAAAAGGCGTAAGCGAGCTTCACCTTGTCCTGCAAGCTTCTCCTTGTTCTGCGATTTGACGGGACACACCAAAAAGTAGTGCTAGTACATACTCCCTCCTTTCCGGTTAATATGGGTTAATCTTTTTTGCGGGTAAATGAGAGAGCTTTATTCATATATAAGCATTCTTAGGATGATCAGCCAAGACACTGGTCACTAGGAAGCGAGGTACCCCGCAAAAAAAGAAGTAGGAAGCGAGGTGTTTCATCAAGCCAGCTCTCGGCCACATTCAAAGTGCAGCAAGCACGGTTCGCACGAAGATGCGCCGCAAGGTTTGCTAACCTGTTTACATGCTGAATACCAAAAAAGAGGAAATATTACTGAGCGCTACTATTTGTAACAGGATATGAGCCAGAATTAAGCGAGAATTATGGCGAGTGTTCCATGCAATCAACTTCCATTATCACATGCGAGAATCCTCGAAGAGAACCAAATGTGTTGAAGATTGCTTTATCACATTTTAAAATTATAATAAGAGTGCAGACGCTCCTCCATCCGGTTCCTAGTACTAGTATAGTATGTACCTTGTTGGACTATAGTAGTAGTACTAGTAAACTTTGCGCTTGGCTGTTCGGGAAGTCGAACAATAATAGCACTAGTAGTATAGTGTATGCTTCTGGCAATCTGACATCGAATTAACTGTTGCACTTCCACCGCCTGAGCGAGGGAGAGCTTGCATTAGTCAAAAGTTTCTCCTTGTCCTGCGATCCACTGCGCGCAAGCTTCTCCCGTCCTGCAACCTTCTCCTCGTTCGGCAAGTTGACGGGACACAGCAAAGTAATGCTAGTCCATGCTGCCTCCTCTCCGGTTAATATGGCTTAATTTCAAACAAGATAAATACACCGTGCATCACTTTGTATATTTGTAAAAATATGGTCATGGACTTCATAATCGCTCATTGCGCTCAATATATATATTTTCCGGTGTTCATACGGTCACTAGCTCACCCTCGACCGAGTATGTGTGTGCATGCACGTGTAGGTTGAGCACTTGGCGTGACCGTGTGTGTTCTGTCATGTGCTCGGACATGCATGCATTAGGGCGTCATGCTGCGTTTTTGCGTCCATGTGTACGCTGCGATCTGTATGCATACGTGGGGGAGTGCGTGTAGGGGCCACTAAGGAGCAGTCAAATCACACGATAAGTTAGTCCAAGAAGCAACCATCATTTCACTCTTGAATGACACATACGCAATATAAAATGGTTGATATGGATAGAAAAAGAAAACCACTATATATACACAAGCAGGAGCCTAAGCTACAAGCCTGCTTGCTTAGGTTGCTCTCTTCACAAGCATAGAACGACGGGCCTGATCCCGCAGTGGGGAAGGAACAATGTTCTGCGTGACGCCTTGATCGACACCGGCGAGGAGAAAACCCACGGTCGGTGCGTCCCAATCGGGGTCACTGCGGTATGGGCGATGCGCGTCCCAACCGCCCTTCTAGCTACAGCCCGACGTCCCAGGTAGTCCATCTTCCTTTTGGAGCCGGCTTGCTCCACTGTCGTAGCTCCATCTCCATGTCGATCTTTCTCTACTTCTACCGGCTTCTACTTGTGATGAGTTTATGTCTCATGAACTACTGCCAGTACTATTATTCTAATCACAATTCTTCAATATCTTTGCCATCGGGGATGCTCAGGTCGATTTTAGTGGAACTGCACAAAAGCATCGTATGATCCGAGGGTGCCAGCCGTCTATCCTTCGACAGGTTCTACCTGGCCAGGAAATTAAATCATGTTTAGGGTTTAGGGTTTAAGTCGTAGTGATCCCATCAGTAGTTTTTCTATCGTACACGCTCTCACAACTTTTGTCTTTAGTTGTGAAGTAAATATTGGCTATGATCTGTGAATCATTGAGATGCATCAGCATGCATGTTAGTTTTCCTTTGTATTTGATGGAATGTTGTAACGGGGCAACCTTGGAATAGGAATGAAAATGGAGTGGAAAAGTTTCTGTTTTTCCGGAGAAAAAATGGAAATGGAGAGAAACCAACGTTTCGTTTCGTTGGATCGCGCCATCGAGCAAAACCAACGTTTAAATCACGTCTGTCGTGTTCGTGTCTCACCCTCCTCCACGGCTCGACCCCACACGGTCGCTCGGCATGCTACTCACCGCAAACCGAGTAGTATACCATAACTTTCCTGCCTGCTTGTTGATGGATCGCTCCTTGGAGTACTAGCACAACTGGAAGAGATTGACGAGTTGGGGGAGGACAGCTAGATGTAGCACGGACTCCCAAGAACTTTTTACATGCATGTTGTAGCTGGCTATTGCGACCTTTGAACGCGGCAACGCGTGCACCGAAGCGGCGCGGTGATGCTCTCTCGGCGGCGCGCGCCGCTTCAATGCCGGGCGCCGATGAGAGGTCGCGTCCGCTCTGGCTGGGCATGAATGCGGCCTCGACCGTTTGAGCGGGAAGCACGCGGGTGATGAAGAGGGTTCGGTTAGTCAGACCGTCCGTGGCGATGGTCCGGACGTGCGCAAACAAGAGATGTTGTACGTTAATATTGCTGCGTATATAATTAACAACGTAAATAATGTGCTAGTTGGACAAATATGATTGGAGATGGAGATGGAAATGGAAGTTTACGTAAACACGGATATGCATGTCTATGTCTATGTGTGTGTGCGCGACGACTCTCGCGACCTGGAAGCGGTTGCGTGTTATTGATCGAGTTTTCTTTCTTGGTACGTTAGAAAATCAGTTTGTCTAATTCACATCTAGATGTTATTTAAGGATATCACATCTAAGCTCCCACAAGTTTATAATGTAGCAACAAGAAACAAAAAAGCTAGGAAAAGACCACAAACAGAGTGGACATCAACTTATGTGTGACATAACTATGTCACATCTAGATGTGTCCTAGACAGACCCTTAAAAAACTGTCCGCCAGTATTCGTTTCTTTTTTCCGGGAACACGCGTATTCTATTTAAAACCACTGCTATGGAGAGATTTTTTTACTCCATTATAGCCTCTTGTTTGATAAAGTTTCTCGCGTCTCGCTCTCTCACCCTCTCCATATCAAAACAGGATGACAGTGTCCACTCTATCTCTCTCCTCACCGGTGGTCACAGATCCGGCCGAATCCCGTCTGCTGCGGGAGGTGAGGAGGTGCAGCGTTGACGTTGTCGCCGTCGGTGACGGAGGAAGCCGATGCACACCGTCCTCTCGGTGCCGGCGCTGGTGCGGACGAAGATCCTCCGCGCCCTTATTCGCTGCCGTCGTGTGGGCAGATCCCGCCCGCCCGCCTAAACGACATCTCGCCCACCTTAGGTATAACTTCTTGTACTGGTCCAGCTCCCCAGGTCGCTGCGTGCGGGTTTTCTTCTATGCGACTACTCCCCAGCTCCCCATGCATAGTAGCTAGGGTTCGTCGGCTGGTCCAACATCACCTACTAGTACTACTACTATTATAGACGAAATGCCACTCAAAAAGTTGTCCAGATTTATGCCTCGGTGGAGGTATACATGTTGTATAGACAAAAAGTACATGGTGGTTGTGCGGTCATTGTCCATATGGTGGTAGTACTATCACTAGTTAAATGAAGAAATGCTTTTTTTTCTCGGGTATCCTGGTTTAGTTCCCATCAAGATAATTATGATGCTTCTGTTTGTTGGTGTACTTTTCATTAATTCTTATTGACAATTGAGATGTCGTTGCTAACCCTTTTTTATATTTTTGGAAACAGCGATGCGTGTCTCCATACACGGGCATGTCTTCCTCGATTTTAGTGGAACTGCACGAAATTGGATGGCCATTGTTGTTCCGCCTCACTGTCCTCTGCCACGTGGTTCTTCCTTCCTCGAGCTTGATTACTGAGAGGAAACAGACCATAGTGAGGATTTGTCAAACTTCTTAGCTGCCTCACTGTAGCGACCTGACCCAAAATCGGTCAAATCTACGTATGCATGTACCATCCCAAGATCATCTTTGGTACTCACGATTACATCGATGAAATAATCAAAGTTCAATCACACCTGAATTTATTACGATTCTCATATAGAGTCTTTATTACAAGATAATAAATTGGCGAAGGCCAACTCATGAGAAATAAACTAGTAAAGCTGCGAAGCGTGATTTAAATAGCGAGTCCATCCGACTCCATAGGGCAATCACCAAGCGCGAGCATAGCCTCAATCCTGATCGGAATACTCCTCTGCAACATAAGGCGTTGCAGCCGTGTAGTCAGCATTTTGATTATCTTGGCAAGTCATGAAGAGAATAACAATAAAATTACTATCACTATATGCAATTTGGCTGTGGGGCTCTAAGTTTCATCATTTTGCGAAAAGCCGCTTTTCCCTACTACAAAGGACTTGCTTGCAAAATACTACAAAATTGTTGGTAGTTGTTGAGATGGTTCCGCCAACCAATGTCTCATTCCCAAATTATTAAGTCATAACCCCTCAAATTAATTTATTAGTTTTAGTGTTGAGATTTCGAATACTTCCAAGTTCCAGAGGCTCAAATTGTCCGTAATCGGGACACGGCTAATCGATTAGATCTTTAACTCTGCAGAGGTTTATGACTTTACCCGCAAGAATCATTCCCTCCTTTTAAGTCTTCGCACTTCATGGTGTTTGAAGGCGGACGAATAAACAGGGTCTTCCAAGAGTTCTTCTGGCCACTGCCGGTACCCATCCAATCCTACCGTTCTTCTACATCTCGTAGTACCGTCCGGCCAGCGTCACAACTAGGGTTGACCCAGCCAGAGCCCATAATGGCTTGCGGCTGCACAGGTAAGCTTCCGGTCAATGGGGCATCCATCCGTCTCTTCGTGGCTGCGTGAAGCTTTCCACAAGATGTCATGGCACTTCTCCATGCATCCCGGCCAACCACTGGATTCTCCAGGGTGCCCGTCAACCGTCCTCCACCCAGTAGTGAATTCCGAAGTCCATCTTGAGTTGAAGTTCATGGGGTTGTCATCATCTTGACTCTCACATCTTACTTATGAATTCACTCAACCAATCCCGTCTACGAGCATAGCAAAAATAAACTACTTCGTCCCGGGTCATGGTAACAAGGGGAATTGGTTCATCCTACCACATGATACTACTCAAGAACATAACTTCAAAATTTCAACTACTGCATGCATGGTGGGGAGGTATAATTCTAATGCAACAAAAACATAGGTATTGAAAAGAAAACATGATCAATGACTTGCCTTGCTGACGATCTTCGTAAGCTAAGGACTCAGAGTAGCAAGCTTCGCACTCCGGAAATTCTACCGAGACAAACAATAATCACAATAAGCATATAGCATATGATCACTTAACACAATAGCATAGTAACATAACACACCAAAACAAACGAATCCAAAACCCAAAGGAAAACTCAAGAAATCCAACTCAAAGTTTTCCTACTTCAAGCAACCACTAAAATAGTTTTACATAACAAAATTTTCTTAACATAACCTAACCATGGGTTTATGTTAACTTAACGAAAAGGAATGCATTAAGCAACTAGGAGCAAAAAGAATCAATTTAAAATCTATTATGAAACTCCTATTAGGCCTAAAGCAATTTATAATAAGAAAAATAAAATAAAAGTTTTATTTATTATAAATAAAAGTTCATGCTCTAAAGTGACAGAAACTATCCTAGAATAATCAATCACATGTGAAAAATAAATTTATTTACTAATTAAAATATTAGGAAAACAGTAGCTAGTTAATTAATTAAGAATAACATGATCCTGATTAAAACTAATTTTTTATTAATCCTAAAATGCCCAAATTAATTCCTACGGTTAGGCAATGTCAAAACAAGGTTGGGACAAAAGAATCATATAAAAATAATTTTCCTAACTCATTTTATAGCAGATTTACTATTCTGACTAAATCTAAAATAAATCAATTCTAAATAATTTTAACATAGCTAATTATATTTTCTACAGAAACTATTAGAAATTTGAAAACCAACAAAAAAAGAATCACCTAAAAATATTAAGTAGAATAAAAGATATGAATTTTTCAAATCTGAAACTATTCTGTTAAAACAGAAAAACGAAAATAAAGAAAAACGGGCTAACTGGGCCTAACTAACGCCCTATGCATAATATAACTAAACGGGCCTAGGGTTTAAACGAATCGGGCCGATCTAAATAAAAAAAACCCTAACTTAAAATTAAACCGGAACTAACCGGACCGAACCGATTTTATTTAAAAGAACATACCCCTTCGGGGGGGATCTAATCCTAGCCGTCGAGATTAGATCGGACGGGGGAGGGAAATTCGGCTTACTTACGCCGACGTCGGCGGCGGCTCGGCGGCGAAAAGGTCAGCGTCTCCGGTGGTCGGGCGTCGGCGAGTGCTCCGCGCGGTCTTGCGCGACGAGGGGTGGGTCTGTGGAGTCGTTGGGGCTCGGGAGGCTAGGGCGACGGCGACGAGGTCAATGGCGGCGGCGGCGTGCTCGAGCTCCGATGGCGCGTCTGGCGAGGAGAGAGGGTCGGTGAGGCGAGGGGGAACGGGTGCGGGAGGGTTATTTATAGGGCGGTGCACGGCTTGGGCGAGGGGCAAGCAGGCGAGAGATCATGGCGAATCCGGATCCTTGGGATCCGGTGGCCGGCGGCGCGGAGAGAGGCGGGCGAGGGAAGGAGACGGGTGGGGTCCACCTGTCGGCGACGGCGGGAGCGGGCGCTGGTCGGTTAACCGACCGGATGGGTTTCGCCGAAGGGGTCTGCGGCTGGCTCATTGGGCCGT